>CM076651.1:6732510-6970607 GCA_038496675.1 Rachycentron canadum
TGTGTGTGTGTGTGTGTGTGTGTGTGTGTGTGTGTGTGTGTGTGTGTGTGTGTGTGTGTGTGTGTGTTAGGTAACAATTTGGTGATTATACATAGTCTGGGCATGTGGGTTTAATTGTTTCACTCTACTGGATCTAATGTCGATTTGATGTCAATTATGATGAGAGTAATATTGTTACAGGCTGAAATTTGTAATCCAGCACTTCCAGCAGGGTTGGAAGTGTGGTTAGACACAGAGGGATGGCTGGAAGACTCTCTTGGCGATATAAGCGGATCAATAGAGGGAATTTATTATGCAGTGATGGTCATTAACAGAATGCCAGATTAGGCTGGTGTATATTGCCTACCCAATGGAGAGGGCGGACATAAAAGAGTTGGCGTGGCACTGTTACGACCAGTTTAAATGTCATCTTGCTTTCTTCACTGGTGACTGTGTAGCTCTGTCTGGTATGCCACTTCAAAAAGTGGTGCAACTTAAATATCCACACCACATCCTCCCCAGCCATCCTTCTATAACTGCTTTATATGCAGATGTTACTATATGTATTTTTATGAAGGCTTTTCTTTTATCACCTCCTTTTACAAAAACAATGTTTTAAAAGTAGAGAAGATCAGTTAAGACTAGCACTTTTCTGCTAGATGTTTTTTCTGTTTTATGTAGTTGTCATTTCTGCTGCTGTAGTACACTTTTTACATCTACAGCAAAATCAGTTCTTTGGTAGTGCTGGTGCCAGATTCTGCACAGTTAGCAGAGCAAATAAACATTTTTTTTTTTAAAAAAAATCACCTGGAGGTCATCCATCTGTGTGAGGCAGTCCTGGTTCTCAAGATCGTCCCGGTAGGTTAGCAGCTCTGCATCAGCCATTTCTCTGTCTGCCATCACAAGCATCCCTAGCTGTTCCCGCTGACGCAACCGGTTGACTAGTTTCTCCTTCCCCAGGCTACCGCTTCCACTGACCCCCAACGTCTTCCTTCCCAAGCCACTGCTGGAGAAAGTCTCTCTCGAGGTCCATCTGGCTGTCCCTGTGCTGCCTCCTGTAGACAGGCCCTTCTCTGAGCTGAGGCCTTCTGAGGACAGGCTCTTGGGGCTAGAGGACAGCTTGTGGAGCTGTTGCTGCTCCAGGCTCAGTGGAACAGACATGGCCTTGTCAGGCCGAGTCTGAAAGAGTTCTGGGTTGGGTTTGTGTTTTTTAGCAAGTGGGAGGTCTCTTTGGCCCTCGCTGCTGTAGTAGTTGGATGGCTCTGATCTGGGCCTTCTTAAATCTGCAAAAACATAACACATAAGAATTGGCTGCATAATAACTCACAGTCATACACTGTATTTCACAACAGAAGATAAGGGCTCTTGTAGTGACTGACTTATCTTCCAAATGCAAGAGCCATGCAAGAACTGAACTATCCTGACCTGGATTGAGGCTGGTGGTGGTGGATGTGGTTGTGGTGGTGGCTGGACCTCCTTTCTTGCCACTGGGTGCAACTACACTGTCGTTTGCCCAGCTGACCATCCAGCTGTCTGTGGTGGGTGCATCGGGACCCGGGGAGAAAGACATGCGAGTTGTGGGTGGCAGAGGGGCTGGTGGCTGCTGCTCTTCCCTCTGTAGCTGCTCCAGACATTCAGCCAGTTTGGTATGGCCACGAGAGCGGGCAATTGACAGGGGTAAGCGGCCTAGAGAATCTGGGATAGCTAGAGCACGTCTGTCCCATTTGTACAGGACCACCGCTGCTTCCAGGTGACCCAGAGCACACGCCCACATCTGGAGGGAGAGCAGATAGTAAGAAATGGTAGAGAAATAGAATTGAGCAGGATTATTACACTAGGCTGTTAGATCTACACAAGCTACATGTTTCTCTCACGACAGCTCACACAAACTAGGATTTGCTTCATTAGTGCTCATTATGTTCTGAAGATGATCACTCTTACCAGAGGTGTGCAGGAGAAGTGATCCACATTCAGAGGGTCCACTTCTAACTCCAAATCAATACTATCAGCATGCTTGGTGCTGAATGGAAGAGAGAAAACAATCAGCAACTCACTGCCACTTGGTGCACACCAATTACAAACCAAAGTGCCATTATACAGTATCTTGAGTATTTTGTTCTCACCGCCACTTGATGAGTGTTTGGATGAGGGTGGCATAGCCCTGGCCTGCAGCCAGGTGAAGGAGTGTCATGCCTCTGAAGGTCTTGGAGTGGATTAAATGTTTGGACTTAGCCCAGCAAGCTCTGCTCATCATCTTCTCACACACCACCACAACACGGCTCTCGAAGGAGCTGCTTGCTTGCATCTGGCCAGATACACACTTAAGCAGCATAACATAAACAAAAGAGCAAGTTGTTATTTGTTGTTCTAAACAACCAAAATTACTAATTTATCAACCAACAACACATTGTGCTTGCTTTGTACTGTCATATGCACATATATCTTAAAGCACAACATGTGAGTAGATTGATGTGGCTTTTTACCTGTGACTGGCTGTTGTTGCCTCCCCCTCCACCTCCACCTCCACCGCCTCCTCCACCTCCCCCTCCACCTCCCCCTGTTCCCCCTGTTCCTCCCCCAGCTCCGCCACTCCCTGTACTGCTCGGCTGCTGGTGGCTGGCCATTTCTGCCATCCTCCTCTCCATCTGCTCCAAGCGCTCCAGGATAGACATTCTGAACTGGTTATCTGGACAAAACAATGGGACACAGAAGAAGAACACTTCAGCACACAAGTAGAATCCAGTCGGTAAAAAAAGAAAAAAGAAAAGAAAAGAAAAAAAAAAGATGTTTGTCTTTGCTGTAAGCGGCACAAACAACGCCGCGTCCTGACAAGACAAATTATCACACAATTTGCACCACAAGCTGCACTAAATATGTTACTCTGAGCAGCATTGAGACTGTCGCAGTGACTTGGGGCTTAACATCATGAGGCGTGCAAATCAACACTTGCACCAATGTATTTAATTCATTTCTGAGCTCCTGCAAAGCTGATGGTGAGTTAATTTCCTACTTTCACCTGTAACACACAAACTCATGAAAATCATTATTAATCTCCTCAGAATGTGAGTGAAATAGCATCAATCATCAACTTCATCAAAACAATTGGCTTTACTAAAATAACCTTTAAGGCCCATCAATCATCTGCTAATGGCTCCCATCACTTAACTCCTGCCGCCATCTTTTCCCCACCACTCAAACACAGGCACAGTTATAATATAATACAGGTTGAATCATTGGCCAATGAGTGGGGGCATGTTAAATGTGTCCATCCTTCCATATAGGGTTTCAGACATGCACAAGGCACTCTCCAGCTGATTAAGTACAGCCTATCATGGCCAAGGAGTCCCAGCCCACCTCTGTTCCATGAGCCTGTGCGACAGGAGCACCACAAAGCTGACAGTACTGAATCAATCACAACTTAAACCTATCCAGAGTCCTTGAAATCCCAGATGGATGCAGGTGCATAAGACTGGGAGTGTTTATGTGCAGTTCAGGAGGCAACTACTTTCATTGTAGCCAGTGTCAAAGACATTTTATGGGTTATCTCGGCTCACATTTTCAGCCTTGCAACAAGAAAATCTTTTTCTATGTCAGAAATATAGAACATGCTGCATAATGCAAGACCTAAGTGAGCAAAGGGCGGAACACTGAACATGTTTTAATTGAAATAAACACAAAATATAACTGAGTGTAACTAGAAAATTAAGCAGACTGTGAAATTGCCAGGTTTTGCACTTTGCACAAAATGTATTTGATTAGCTACTATTAAAAAGTCCAAACACATATAAACCCCGCAATTTAAATCATGTAAGATTATAAGACGCAAGGCTACCTGAGACCCCCACCCAAAACACACACACACACACACACACACACACACACACACACACACACACACACACACACACACACTCATTTAACACTAAAAAGCAACACTTGTGAGTATGTGTGCATGAATGTGTACACACACACACACACACACACACAAAGTATGCTGTGTACAGACAGTGAAATGGGATGGGCACAGAGAGCCCACTGCAGCAGGGAGTATAGAAGACTGCATTAGCATTCCCCATTTAGCCACTATGAGGCCGTTTCTGTGGCAACCTGCTGCCGAGCGGTAACTAGGCGACAGGAACATGGCTGTGTGTGTATGGTCTGCCTGCGTACTATTGGCTTATTGATGAAGGGGAGGAGAAGGACTCAGTACACCAGCAAAAATAAAAAAATAAAATAAAAAAATATGGTGAGCAAAAGGAAAACAATGAAAAAATGGAGTCCATAAATCTTCTTTGCTCGGCTTTTGTGTACTTTGCCTACTCGGTTTTCTCAGTGTTGACGCCGTAGGTAGGGACCTAATGACTCTAAGCAGGGAGCCTTCGCAGCACGACCTGGTGACATTTGCGCCTTAGAGTATCTTGGCAGTCAGGGCTCAGGGCTCCGTGGAGAGCTAATGTCACAGTCAAGCCTCCAATAAGCCACTGTAAAAGAGGTCAAGTAACTGCTATGATTGGACAGAAAAACAGAATGTCTCTGGCTGGTACATTACTGCTTTCAGTGACAACATGCTGCACTGTGGATAATAGAGAGCTATAAACTGATGCCACTGCCTTCAAACCCTGTGTGACTATGCTGTCAGATCAGCAGATCACTCTTATATCAAGTGGACTGAAATGTTTGCTAAGGTTCCTCCTATGTGTAAACCATCTAGAGACAGTTGAGGTGAAGGGTTGAGAGCCTGTTCCAGACTGAATGACTGGACTCATGTCAAGAGGGGAGTCAGGAGGTGGAGATAGGTCACAGCACTACAACCTGCCTTGGTACAAGGCTATGCTCTTCCTCTCCCTCTGGCTTACAGGTGGGGAAAGACATAGACAGAGAGATGAGGAGAGAGAGAGAGAGGGAATAGTTAGTGGTAGGCTGACATGTCTTTGTTCAGACCCAGTGCTGCAGTGTGCTGCAGTGCAGATGATGTCATCTCCACCTGCTGCCTGCTGCTCCAAATGCGATGCACGTCCACTGCAGAGGGAGGATGGGGGTAGAGACGAGAGGGAGGAGAGAGGGAGGGGACAGGGAAGGTGAGCAGCCAAACAGAACTGTAACAACATGGTGATGCTGTGAACGCCCTCCCACTCTCCGGTTTACTCCCTTGTGACGGTGTGTGGCAGTAGACGTGGTCACTCTCACACATTTAGAGTAGACTGTGATAAGCTATTTTAAACAAGGGTGCAAAAATGAGCACCGCTCGATGTTTTGAGTACTTCAACGAAAGGTGATTAGCCATCTGAAATGTAAAACTACAGCTGCCATGACACAAGTATGCCTTCCAAAGTCAGGCTAAGTTTCTGTGGATGAGCTTAATTCCCTCGCTTGCGGAGATTTATTAGACATCTTCCTCATGCCTTTGTTGCTGTATTCATCTGCATGATTTGGACCCTTGCTAACATTCGCCTTACTAATTGAATATTAAGAATATTAACAAAATTAGAGAGAACCCTTCCCTCTCCTGTATATAAACCTACACTGATTTTCATGCTCCATCACTTCTCTCACGTCTATCTACCTGAACTAATTTCTGGTGTGGGTTATCCTGTGGAGTGCAAAGTGGTGTCTACCCTGGGTTATTTTAATGATCGCAGCAAACAGTTAAGAGTGAAGATTTATATATATATATATATATATATATACTGTTACATAACAAATAGAGTGCACCTTTTAAAACTGCACTGACTATGTTGCTAAATGACTTGTCTCTCCATAAAAGTGAGAGCACCACCTCTCACCTGTGGGAAAACACTTAAGGGCATTTTAACAAAGTGGCTTAGCAAAAAAAGTGAATACTATTCATTAAGGAGGGAAAAAAAACAGCCACGTAACACTTTGTGACAAAGGTCTTGAACTTCTATGACTGATAACCCAAATGAGTAATTTTGTCACTTGCCTTGGGACCAATGCTCATTAAAGTAAATTTCTATTGTTGTAATCGTGAACCCACCAGACACTGGTTGGTGACCTGGTCATGTGAGATAGATAAAGAAGCTAGGCTCCACAGGGAAAATCATGAGCCACAGCAGAGTCCTGCAACTTTCTGCATGATATGACAAAACTAGTGCCTGATCTCCACAGAGTCAGTCATGTTTCTTAGCGTGTGATGACTCTCGGATGTCAATGTGTCAATGCTGTTGCGTCAAATTAGATTCTGTCAAAGGACATGGGTGTCCTCTAGAGAATCAGAGAGCACAGAACCTGCAAGATGTGCATTGAGTTTCAACCCAGACAGTGTCACAGCCCTGGCCCATGTGATCTATCTCATCTCTGGGACATGGCAGCAGTTCCTCATGCGACAGGTTGACATACAGACGGACAAGGGAAGGAAGGACGGGGCTGTTTATTGACACACAGTGGAGCACAGTGGGAGTGAGAACAGGCTGAAGGGAGGAAGAAGACAGCAGGAGAGATTACAGGTAAGGACAGGACAAGGATGAAGTGAGATGAGATGAGAGGACAGAACGAAGGTGATGGAGAGGGGGTGAAATAGGGAGGAGAGGAAAAAGGGCAGTAGAGAGAGGACATGCCAAGGCAGAAGTTGTTATTGAGACAGGTTGAAGAAATCAGTGGTTGGGTCAGGCTAGTGGGCAGCAAAAGGCAGCTTGTCTGTCCCTGCTTGAAAATGTCAAGGATGAGGGCAAGAAGAGAACTATTAATGGAGCCCCATTATCTTGGAAACATGTGGGCGCTTGTGCACACAAACACATTTTATTTTCATCCTTGGACTGGTAAAATACTGAGTTCAGGTACAAGAAGCTTGTTGTACGTAATATCAACACACAGCAGCAGTCAAGGTTTTAGTCATACAATATAGACAGTCACAGTTGTGTTAGAATCACTGAGTGTCTACATTTCTGTCAGTTGCCCTGCGCTTAGTCATCACACACTGCATTCTTTATTGAAAATGGCAAACTAATTTTATCCTAGAATGGCTTACAAACGTATTCATAGAGTGAACTCTCCATAGAGTGTGGGAGGACATCTTTAATCCTCACTTCTGAACCTCTGGTTGTATTCGTGCCAATCAATTTAGTGCCGGACATCATTATCTCTCTGCAGCCAGTCAACCTCTCACATGTAACCCAGTAGAAAGACCCGAGGCCAGCCTCCCTCTGGGTCTCTGTGTGAGCTGACTGACAGGGGCTGGTATTTGTGACCATGCAGAGGAAGGGGCCAGGCCATCTGGCAGCAGCCCTCACAGCTGGAACACATGGGTGCTGATCAGGCCAACTTTACTTGACACAGTGTAATGACTGGCTGTGGTTTTCTTGTCTATTATTGTTTTTCCTTCTACTTATTCATGTCAGCAGAGTAGTAACAGGAGATTCTTCTGACTGTTCAAACAATAATATTGTACAAGATAAAAACATCCTTCCTCTGTGGAATCTGTTATAATGGCATCAAATCTATTGGAGGAGTCTATCCATCCATCTGCTAAACTGCTTATACTGTTCTGGGTTGCAGGGGGTGGGGCTAGAGGCAGGGTACACCCTGGACAAATCGTCAATCCATAACAAGGCAAACACACTCAAACCGACAATTGCATTCAACATTTACACCTATGGGTAAATTAGATTTTCAGTGCACTTAACCTGTGAGTCTTTGGACTGTCAGAGGAAATTGGTTCACCTGCAGGAAACTCCTCAGACATGGGGAGAGTTGCAAAGCCCATATAAAGAAAAACAAGAAAAGCAAATAAAATGACTACTACAGATTCACACAGATTTAGTTTTGATTTTTAGCCTTCAAACATTTTTGCTGATTTCTCTTTGTCAGATATTTTACCATGTATCCTGTGCCCTGATCCTCATTTCTAAACTATTTTCTAAGTGGGTAAATGTTCTATACTGATTTTTGCTTACCAGAATTTGCCTCCTGTATACAACTACAGAAATCCTTTCCACACCAAGCAATCAGCTTTGATGTCAACATTTCTAATTTCAAGACTAACAAACAAAACCGGATAAATTAAAGCAGCCATACACCGGTACATCTTTCTATAATTTACAACATTTTTATTTCCCACATGTTCCACCAAGAAATAATTTATTCTAAATCATATACTGAGGTTCAATAACTGCAAACAAAGGTCACAGTGCTTGGATGATACTCTTCTGTTCTGTCACAAAGGTGAAGCAGCTCTTAACCTACTGGCATTTGCCCAGCTATATAGGTCAATATGAGCACAGTCTGAACGCTGAATAGATACACATCGTCACATTGTAGGTAAAATGCCAAGAGTGCACGCCATGGGAATTTACTGTCATCTGCTATCACGCTAATAGAGTGGTGCAGTATTGGCTTTTTGTCTTGGAAAGCAGGGTAGTTTGATTTTTTTTTTTTTTAAATAGGTGTTCAATTGATGCAGTAACAAGTACATATCATTAGCTTCCTGTTTGCATAAACAACTATATACTGCCTGACACATGAGCCACAGCCAGGAGTGCAAATGAGGGATGAGTAGAGAAATAATTTCAAAGATGAATCAATCTGATATAAAACATCACGGCCCAAGGGACAGGACGTCTCCAAAGCTTTCCATTAATAGTAAGACAACACAGTTAGACTGAAATGCATTCACAGGATTCTCAGCCTGTTCTCGTTTTTCCTCTCAGTCCTTTTTAATATGGTCCTTAGAATTACATTTCAGTCTTCTGTCGTATGCTGGAATGCTATCTACAGAATACTGTAGAAAAAAAACAGTAATTTCCAACTGAGGACACACAGGAGAGACCTACAGCCATCTGATCTTGAATGTGATACGAGTTATGCTTGGTTTGAGGCTATGTATATTACCCCCACCCCTCTATTTTAATTTGTTTTTATCTTGTGACAACTGTGGGGGATACAACTATGCACAGCATGAACGGGGGCTGAAGCTGAATTCGATAAGAATGTTAGCTGACTGACCCACAAATGCAAAGCTAACAGTACAACATAAGCCTGTTCCTCAGATTATAGTTATGAATATACGGCACAATTAGCTGATAATACGGAAAAACACATAATCCCTTTGTGCTCTACAGCAGACTGGGTCTTACTAGGACAGAGATGGGCAGCTAAATGCACATTTCAAATCACAGCACTGACAGATTTTGATTGATGCCTAATGTAATGTGACCAAATGCAAACCACAGATCACAGCTTCAAAACTGACCAAAGGCATAACTCAACACCTCTTTGACAGTGACCTCACACTGCTCACAATAAGACTCACGAAGGCAGAATCCATTGCATGACTGTCATATGGGATGTTACTAGATAGACAGTGTTTTTCTGTTTATTCCTTTATCCTGGATTCTTTATTACACTTCATTATTCAAATGAAGTATAAGAGTCACTTGCAGTCAGGGAACTTGATTAAGGTCATTTTAACTTTAGCTTGGACTGAGGCACAGAAATAGCTAGAGATGATGTGCTCTCCAAATGACTGTTTTTTTTTTTTTTTTGTAAATTCACTTGTCTCTTTAAACCCTCTAGTCTGGGGTCATCCATCACCTCCAGGTGTAAGCATTCCCACATCAGTGCTGCTGCTGCTACTTGAACCACTACTATTGATATTGCTTCTGTTATCAATATCATGGGAACAGCCACAGCAGCAACATTGCATCAACAAAAGCTTATACTGCTGTTATTTTTTATTTTGGATATTATTAGTAGTCTACATCTGCGAAAATATAACTTCTCATATTAAATAGCAAGATAAACAGTCTTTATTGTCCCAGGAGGAAAATGTGTTTCCACAGCCCCATGCCCCTGTTTGTATCCTTAAATATACTC
The DNA here is from genome assembly GCA_038496675.1 of Rachycentron canadum. Lineage (NCBI taxonomy): Eukaryota > Metazoa > Chordata > Actinopteri > Carangiformes > Rachycentridae > Rachycentron > Rachycentron canadum. Next base: position 6,742,318 of record CM076651.1, read on the forward strand.
GCATTCATTATATGTACACAAATCTATAGTGTTAAGTGGTTTCTTTTATTTAGGGCTGCAAAAGTGCTGCCAAAGTGAAAATATCAATATTGAGATCGCTACCACAAAACTACTACAACTGCTACTATATGGCTAAACACGACTAGGACAAGTACAACTAGTCCATGAAGTGTGACAGATACAGTGGATGAGCCACTTTGCATGAAAGTGGCCACAGAACAGCCTCACGTGGTATTACTGCGATGGATGCATGTGCGTTACACCTCCGTGCTTTCAGGTTCACCCATCGTTTGCAAAACATATCCTGAAGACTTTGCAACTTTGGTCTATTGTGATGTGTCTCTTACGGCTCTGCTCGGCGGCTGCTACGTGGCCGATGCGTCTATATATATAGGAAACCCCCCCCCCCCCAAACTTCACAGGCGAGCAACAGGTAGATAAACGTATAGCGGATCCGCAGCTGCCTCGCTTTGAATATTCTGGAAAGCTCTGAACCAAAGCGACGTTTGAAGACTTGTGCGGGGCCGGAGTCAGGCCGCTGCTCGTGGATCAGCTGGCGGCGGCAGCGTGCACTCATTTGTTTAATTGCGTCTTAATTGCTTAATTGGGCCGCGTTGGCGTTGAGCTCAGCGCCGAACGCAAACCGGACTAGATGAGACGCCAGCACGAGTGGATTTCACCACCGAAGACCCGAGCAGCACCCAGGGCTGCGACAAGCCTGTACTGCGCTAGACCGGAGCAGCTACCGTACTTTGAACAACACGTGAGGCAGCACTTGCAGCGTTAAGGACGCCAGCCTGAGTAAGACACATGCCCATGTAGTTCAACAGAGCAGACACACACACACACAAACCGTGTCAGCGAGCAGGCACGAGTCCTTATCGTGTTTTAATAAAAGTGCAAAGACTTGGGAAAACGGGCAGAGGAGAGTCGTGAAGTTAACTTCCCTTCCTGTTGTAAAATGCCAGGAAAAGCAAATTTTTAGTCAGTGAAGGCGCCTTGAGGAGTCTCTCGTTTGCCCAGGCTCTGGTCGTGAGTCAGGAGTTGGCTACTACCATCGTCAACTCTCCAGTGTTCTGCAATGAGGCAGAATCACACGAAACACTCTGAGGAAGCATGTGGCCAAAACAGACTATTTATTTCAAACTCCTCTACAGCAAACACACGGACACAGTGTGAGCACATTAAACCACAAGTATCACTCAGCACGCGGGCTTTTTCCAAGAAACGTGGAACTTCAAACTTCTTGTGGCACAAGCTTACACGAGAAAGGTACACAAAATAATAATAATAATAATAAAAAGAAAAACAACAACAACAGCCCAAACACAACACCAACACAGCACAGCACAGCACTACAGCCATAGGTTGAACTTAACACTTCTAACCTTCTATTTTATTTTCCATTGGTAGAGTCCACCCCAAAGCCAGAAAACACTGCCTCTTTTGTCTTTTAGGAAATGCAGGTATCATTCACTGGCATCCTGACCCAAAGGAGTCCAACCAAAGCTGCATTTCACTCAATTTGCAGTTTAGCCCCCCTCAGTCTGACGGTAAGGCTACAGCATAGTCTTATACGGAGGGGAGGGGAGGGGGGAGGAAAAAAAAAATATAATAAGAATAAAAAATAGATATCCTTGGTGTGGAATGAATCTCAGTCTCAACAGAGCCACTCGTCAACAATAGAACAAAGTGAGGGAAGAGAGCGACGTGAGGAAAGGGAGAGAGAGAGAGAGAGGGGGGGGGGAGAGAGAGAGAGGAAGACCGCTCACTACTCTCCTTCCTCTAATAGCCCCCTCCTCCTCTTCACTTGTTTCACCTCACACACATACACACTTCCCCAGTGTTTCTAGTAGTCGCTGCTGTACCAGCCTGCAGTAAAATGACAAATACCGCTGCTAGGAGACGTTGTGCGCACGTGCCGCCGGTAAACAGACGCCCCAATTCCCGTTTGCCGCCTCCTCCGCGAGCCGTGGTCCCCGCTCCTTCAATTGTTTATTATTATTGTTATTATTATTAATTATTATAATTGGTTGTTTGGCCTATAATAATAAGCAGCCTATTGTTATTCAAACATCTCCTCGACGCGCGCGGCTGCTGGTTCGGTTCACCGTGCGCGTCTCTCCCAGACTGGAGAGAGAGAGAGAGAGAGAGAGAGAGAGAGAGACGGCGCAATCACTGAAAATACTACGACTGGGTTTCGTCTCTCCCTCAGCCTGGCCGCCGTCTGAAACTAAATCTTGCTCTGTTTGCGGTAGTTTACCGTGTTTACCCAAACACGCCCACTCCTCCGCTCCTGCATTGTGTGTCACGCCGGTGGAGCGAGGCTCAGTCAGCATGCCGCTATGCGGGGCTGTAATTTGGCAGCTCCCGGCGAACCACTCCCGGCCCGGGTCGTGGGATTTGAGCTCGGGGACTTATTGGGGCGGACGGTGAGTGCTCTGCGGCTCCCACAGCTTTTCTGTCCTGCCCATGGCTCCGTACCTGCAGTGCTGCAGAGAAGAGCGCCCCTTCCCCCACTCTGCATTATGACAAATCAAGGCAGGCAGGCAGCTGTGCCATTAGCACATCATAGCACAGTGAGTCCTCCATCGGAGAACAAACTCACAAAGCTGCAGGCCACAGCACACAGCACACCGCTGCGGACTCACACAAAGCGGCCCCTGCACGTATGTCACGTAGTGTCGGCGGTTAATCGTTAATCAGGTGACTGACCGCGGGGGTTAAGTGGCGTGAGTTTGTGCAGTGAGGAGCCTAACAGGAGTCTTTTCACACTCGTGATTTGGAAGTGGGCGACTCGAGGGGCTAAAAATCATTAGTAAAAGAGACGTGCAGCTCTGTTTGCTTCTGCAGGATTGTGGACATTATGGATAATGTCCCCCCAGTGATTACATCCTGCCCTACTTTTGAAATGAGTGATGTGATCTAGATACCACAGAGGAAATTTCATTATTTTATAATTACAAGGTCTAAACAACGACACAAATCCAAATATTTACTTCTCCCAGAAAAAAATCTAGTATCTGAACCTTGATGGATTTTAAAGTGGTCTTTGCGCCAGAGTCGCTGTCCACTGTGCGGAGGTCCTGAAGCTGCACACGCGTGAAGGCTCAGTCTTTAGCCACTAGGAGCCTATCAGCTAAACCCTGGAGGCACACTCATTTTTTTTTGTGGTAACATGTGTGTGATTGACACATTTAAATGTTTCGAAGGAAACAACAATACCCTCTTTCCACACTCTCTCAAACACAAACACACATGTACACACACAGTCTGTGTGTCACCTGGGGCCACATGAGCTTGATATAATGTTACATCATTTGCAGAAAGCAAATACACAAACATTTATAAGTCATATTCCTTTAAAGCATCACACAATCTCAGCATTATGTGATTTAACTTATTTTATGTTATTTTCAGATGCCCCTTTTTACATTGTGTGTCAGACTTTGGTTCTCCTTCTCTAATAAGCCATGAAACAAATTATTCATCAGTACCTGAATGCAACAGAGCTAAATTGGGCTTAAATAAATATGCCAATGCAATCCAGTGGATCACTACTTGTGTTTGCCATCTTCAAACATAAGACTGCAGATTACCACCAAACAAATTGTCGGATAGCAGGCAAGGGGTTAATATAAGTAAGGTAATAGGGTGGGCTGTGTTCTCCCTGAGACAGTCCGCTCCTCCTTAACTGGTTCTGTGAATGGGCCAGTGAGGCAGTAGGGTATGAATGGCGGAGGGATCCACTGGTACTGCCATGTATGGGAGCCGCCAGCTCTCGATTACTCACTCCCACTCCCTCAAGGGCCGTCTGCAATGCAGCTGTCCTGTGAGCCTGTGCTTCACCGTGCCCTACTTTATCCTGTCAATGCTCAAGCACTGCAGCAATGCTTCCCCAGCAGCACAAACACGCGCACGCATAAACATCCAATGACTTACATTCTCATTACATTCTGCTGAACATGTCTACAGTAGGTCTCCCGACTTGCAGACTTTACTAGAATATAAACATAACGGAAATTTGCCAGCCCTGCAGCATCTATTATTATCTGTAGAAGACCTCTAAAACGCTGATCCATAAAAGCTTTCTTACTCTAAGGGGGGTCACATTTAACACCGTTCGCAAAAAACCATAAACACCAATGTCTAAATCTGCCATTGCATTTGCACCGCTGTATACACAAACAGCTATTTTATTGTCTGATTGTAACATAGCCGAGGTGAGAAAATGACCATTTCCTTCACTGGACTGAAGTAAAAAATAAAACTTTAAGTTTACCCAGTTTCTCTTGGGTAAAACCAAGTGGGGCTTGGCAGCATGGTTGAAATCTATATCCCAATTTTATCAAGAATATTGCTATAATTAATGTGCTGTAGAATATAGCAATAGTATCGAAAGTCATATCTGTTATAGTATAAAAACAGATAATATAGTTCAATTAGGGTTGAAAAACAGTCCTATTACTAACAAAAGGTCCTTTTCAAAATCTGTGATAGTAAGGTTAGAGGATCGATAAGGTTTTCTCTTCAGTCTTTACCTTTACTGCACAGAAGGAGCCAACTAAAGACGCAGTCAAGTTTTATTGCAAAACTTTTTAAACCCAAAACACACATAATTCACTGCACAAATCTTTGTTGTTCTTCTACCACTTCATGCTTGTCGTTCTGACATACAAGATGTAATAACATTAATCCAAAACAAATGTCAATCCAATATGCAGCATTTAGCAGTAAACACATCATGTGTGAGTTAAGTTGCCCAACTGCACAAAACATACAGGTGTGCACACTGGTGTGTAAAATGGAAGATCACAATTTGTTCTTTGGCACTTTTCTAAGCATTTCATAATACACTGCAGATTGACTCCAGGGAGAGCTCATGTATATAAGTTACATGAAAATAGTATTAAGCAAAACAAGATACTAGGAGAAATCTAGAGAAGCAAATGCACAAAGTGTAGTAAATTAAAACCTAAAAATGTATCTTAAATGGTTTTTCCCCCCATTTGTTTGAAAGAAGGCAAAATAGCCCAAAATCTTAAAATTGAAGAATGCATGAAAAAACAATGTTATTGTTTTGTTTGTTTCTTTGATTTTTGCCTGATGTACCTTATCGTCACAAAATGAAAAAGGCAAGAGGAGATTTGAAGAGAGAAAAAAGGTCAGATATCAGACAGAAGGAGTTGAGCTAATGTAAAACTGAGGAGAGACGTACCATCCAGTGAGAGCCAGTCGTGCTGAGATGATGGCAGTGAAGGAAGAGCGCGAGCCTTGTACTCAAACACTACAGAGTTAGAGATGATCTGGTTACTGACAGCCACCTGCAGCGTCACCAGACCTGTGTCATGAGCTGTAGAGAGGAAGGATAATGAGGATTCAGTGCATATACAGTAAACACAATATCACTATGTGGTCAGATTCGTTCATCAGTCGTAACCGCCTTGATTTTTCTGTGCATAACTATTCTCAGTGTAAAAAGTATAATTTGCAGCTTAATGACATAATTACATTCAAATTTAAATATTATAAATACAGTGGTTCATGTGGTCATCAGGTTTGAATTTATTTTCTAATTTTCTAATTAAAGACACTTTTTTGACTGTTTTGACAGCAGTATCTAAATATTACATTTATAAAAGCAAAGTCCTTTGAAATGTATGTGTATAAATCCATACACAAAAAAATCTATTTGACCAGATCAGCTGCATGTTATCAGCCTAGAGACTATTCATTTAAAGGAATAAAAGAAAGCTAATGTTATATATGGTTTTATTTATAAACCAATAATTCACCGAAACCTCCTCATTAGCATCCCTCTTTTCTTTGATGTTTGTGTGAGCTTTTGCCTGTTTTACCTGGGCAGTAGCAGCGCAGCACGCCGGGTTGGATGAGAGAGGCTGGGACTGAGATCTGGTCAAACAGGCAGCTGTAGTTTGAGCTGGCCTCTTGCCAGGGGCCAGTGATCAGCACCTTTACTCCACCCTGCAAAAACAGGACAAGTGGATGAAACAAACTCAGAACACACCTGCAAAGTCAGGTTTGAGTGCCCCTGATTACAGGAATTGTTTTTACCACCACGCCATCTAGAGCTCAAAGATAAGAACGGCACCGAGGAAAAGAAAATACCGTCCTATTCTGATCTCTGCTGCCATCATGTGGACAACCAGTTATTTCACTACACTGATCATATAGAACACTCAACCAACCCTGACATTAAACTATCATGCTTCCCTCCAGTGGCTGAAGGAGGGAATTGCAACTGATAACATAATTGCGGCATTGCCAAGACCATTTAAATTAGATTGTTGGAACTGATCTTAATCCAGTGTTACATCTGTTCTACTCTGCAAGCACAACTTTTAAATTACATTTATGCTAGATATTAGACTCCAGACTGATTCACTGAAAGCCACAGCAGCACACCATTATGCTTATGCACTTCCACTACTAGCTGGCTAAATGACTGGTGATACATTTTTTAAATGAGGAGCATCTCATCACAGTCATGACTGCAAAACCTTAACCTTGAAAATGAACCTCTTTAGGGAACATTTCACATCTTTCACTTTCCACTTTCATCATTCAAGTCCTATTTAATTTATAACCACTTCTTTAATTATTAACAATCGTTTTGCAGAGCCATCATCATTGTCACTCTTGTGCTCATTATATGCTGCCTTCAGTTTTTGAGAAGACATGAATTTACAGTGACACTTACCAAAATATATTACACTCTCACTCCACTCTGGGGTTGACAGGTGGCTGTAAACCATATCTATCATTTGCTATCAATTTACCTTTTTTGCCTGTGTGAAAACCTAGTATTGGAATAAAAATAGAAGAGTGCAGGTGGTGGGACATAATAAAGCCAACAATGCTCAGTGTATAACATTGCCTGAATGGACATTTATATAATAGCAAATTAAATCTAATGATGAAATTGGCTGTCATGCTTTCTATAATTATGGTTGTCAAAAAAGCAGTGGAAATTGCTGTGTTATTAATGCACTAACCCTAAATCCCATTTAGTTTAATTGACAGAAGACTTACACTTTATGCTAATATTCTATTTACATTTTTACTAGAAGGAGCAGTGCTCTCGACTGCCTTGTCTGTTGAATATTCATTGTGATTTAGGAGAATACTGACTATAAATAAAGCTTTAGAATGAATTATTACAGGCTATAGAGAAATTATTTTTTCTAACACAAACAATATGAAGAGGAGCTCATGGTACAGTTTTCAGCCCTGGGAAGTGTCTGCAGCTCCAATAATCTGCACCAGTCAGAGGATCAGCTGGTCTGTACGCAGCCTTGGAAGCAAAACCTGTGGCAGAAAAAAAAAAAAAAAAAAAAAGGCACAGTGCCTGCTGCTCCTTGTACAGCTTATTGCTCTGAGCGCACAGTAATAATTGAAGGTGCCCAGAATGAGTTAATAACATTTTCTTGAGTCAGAGCTCCCCTCTTGATGTGAGAGGGCACAATTGAGAGGGACAAAAATAGGATTTTGAAAAGTGAGACATGTCATCCTACGTGGATATTATTCCCTGTGACAAATGACCTGACTTTAAGATGACCACAGCTGTAGTTGTTCATAAGCAAAGTACAAACTATTTCAGGCTATTGGGGAGAGTGGTTGATAACTTAAGAATATATTGATTAACCTTTGTATGCAGCAGTTTTTCTTAGGTCAATTGCTTTTTGCTTCTGCATCAATGATGCATGGAAATAGCTCTTTTGAATTGTGTGTGTGTGTATTTCAGTTTTCCATCTGCCTCGTCACTATTCTCTGGGTCTGTAAATGAATACACAAATAAAGATTTTTGTTGTATTAGGAGGAGTATGTCTTCCTGACTGACAAAACTAAGACAAACACCCGTATTTAAGGCTCATAATCTTCACTTCAATGCATTTTTTTTTTTTTTTTACTCAAAGATTTGCAAAAAAAGCCCATCAGGTTAAAATTTAACACCTTAAATAAACTCAAGTCTGGCTGTCACAGATCTAGTTGCACATAATCAAAACCACTGTGATGTGAAGTGAAAATGGTGATTGTGCTGGAGCAATTCACTTAGTGAAAAGTCTTGAGACTGAAATGAATGTTGACATTATTTAAAACCCATTGGACTGCTCTAGTTTGAAATGAAGAATGGACTTGTGACACAACATCTTAGCAAACAGGCTGTTGCATGAATGTTTGAAACAAAAGGAATGATGGCCAAACATAAGCCACCAAAAAAGGAAAGTGCCTCATCACTCACCTCAGGGTAGGACCACTCTGGAGAGTAGTCAGTGACCATGAAGAGCCGGCCTGTGGCCTGAAGCATCCCCAGAGCCCCTTGGGCTACAGCTGCAGAAACCACCTCTGCTACATTCATGTAGGACAATGAGCTTGCCTCTCCTGTGTTTCCCCCTGCTCCGGCCCCTCCACTCAGAGACTGGGGGCTGCAGCAGGGTTGAAGGCAGAGCTCTGAGCTGCTGTAGCCCGAGCCCCGGGCCCCTCCGTCTTCCTGGCCTTGCTGGGGGGCCCCACCAGCTGTGTTCTGACTATCAGAGCTGTGGGATGTGACAAGCTGGTGAGCATACAGGGCTCCTCCGGCTGACATTGTGGTTCCACTGCCATCCACTGAGATGAAGTCATTGATGAGGTCGGAGAACTGGTTTCCAAAAGAGATGTCAAAGTGATCCAGACTGATCTCCATGCCCGTCCCCCCTGCTCCTCCATTACTGGCTCCACCACCGAGGCCTTGGTGGGTGCTGACAGCGTTATAGAGTCCCTGGACCATGCTTGTGCCTTGGAGGAGAGGCGGCAGCTGCTGTTGCTGCTGGGAGCGGTTGCTGCCATCACCATTGTTGTTTCCATTATGAATTGCTACCCCTTCTCCTGCGCCCGCAGTCCCTCCTCCACCACCATCTGCAGCCTGTTGAAGGTAGTGCTCTGCGCCTCCTCCCTCTCCATTTCCTGCTCCACAGGCTTGGATGTGGTCTCCTGGCTTGAGTAGATTCTCAGCTCCATTCTCAGTGGCTCCAGCCTGAGCTGAATTCACACTGCCTGGTTGCTCTAGACCCACCACCTCCTCATGCTCAGTGCCAAGTCCAGGAAAAGTCCCCTGGTACTGAAGCAGCTGGAGAGAGCCAGCTTGGCCAGGACCCTCTGTGGGTGAGCCCCCATTACAGTTGGCCCTGTGCTGGGTCTGGTGGGCCTGGTGGTGGTGGTGGAGGTGGCCGTTACTGCCAGGGGAGTCTGTCTTCACCACCTGTAGCCCCATAAAAGCTCCAGAGTCGTGGGAGTTGTGCTCCATCATATGTGTTTTCTGGCCCATGCTGGGCCTCCCCTGCTGAGCCTGACTGGTCTGAGAGGCGTCCTGGAGGAAGAAGCTGGGTGAACGATTCTGGTGTTGCATGTGAGGACTGGACATGGCTTGACCATAGCTCACTGTGGTTGCGTTGGAAGCATAGTCCTGCTTGGCATCAATGGCACTGAAATCCATCTGCTCCAGGGTGGTGCTGGGACTCAGACCCCCACCAGAAGGAAGCAGTGAGCCTGCTGGGGTCAGAGTAAGGCTGCCTTGGCCTGAACCAGCACCAGATGACGCAGACACCCCACTGCCACAGTTTACTACTGCTCCCACCTGGTAGCCACTCTCCTTGGCCAGCTGCTGTTCAAAGGATGTGTCTTCTGTCTTGATGTTCTTAACCAAAGCTGAGCTGAATGTGTAGCCATTGTCTGACATGGTGGGGGAGCGCTGCAGATTTCCATTGGTGCTAGTGCTGCCACCGGAGGAAGATGAGGTTGAGGAAGAGTTGCCCTCCGTCTTCAGTGCACTGCCTCCATAGGTCTGGCCCTGTTTGGGGTTGTTCAAGAAGCAGTCTGGGTCAAAGTTCATATTGGTCTCTGGGATCTTGATGGTTCCAGAGTCCAGACTGCTGGAGAGCACCAGTTCCTCAGACACCCCAGCTGTAGACAACATGGACAGACTGTCTCCTGCTGCGGTAGTCCCAGGTTCCCCTACTCCACCACTAGGGAAGGCAAATTTGTGACGATCAGAGGTCACAGACAGCACCAAGCCCTGTGAGGTGGCATCTGCACCCATCAGGTGAGTGTTGGGACCCCCTGTAGGAGACATGCTGTAGACAGGATCTCCAGTGACCTCCGACATAAAGACACTCTGGGACAGACCAGACATGACAGAGGCCACGTGGCTCATCCCTGTCACCACGGGGCTGTCAGCCATGTCTGGATCGCTGTTGAGGCCGCTGCTGATGGAGACGGGGGAGTTCTGCGTGGTGTCAGGAACCTCAACCTGGTTGGTAGATGACACCTCTGTGCTGTTCTGGTGCAGCAGGACAGGCTTGTGGACTTTGCCATTACGTTTCTCCCTGGCACTGCCCCCTCCACCTCCCCCAGAGCTTTTGCCTCCACCGTGGGCACTGTGCTCGGTCTTCCCCTCCGACACATCATTGTTTTGTACCTCAGAGTGGGCGCTGCTGTAGCCCCCTGAGCGAGGATCCACTTTGGGGGAGATGATGCGGTGTTTGGCGCTGTTGCATTTGTGGTGCACACTGCTCCCTGCACCTATGTGAGGCCAAACAGAGCATACAGCGTTGGGGATTTGGATAGGTGAGAAGGGTGTAGAAAGGGGGAAAAAAAGGACAAATATATTGATTTGCGTGTTCTTAAAATAAATAAATAAATACTACTGCTTAAGGAGCAGAGACAAAGATGGACAATCTGTTTTTGAATTTATCAGTTTGTGAAAGAAGATTTCCTCATCTTTATTTTTAGTACAGGGAGTGAAGCATATGGGAAGTTTTGCATGGCTTGTTACTTAATGTAAATGTTGTTAACCAGAGCAATTGATTTTATAAATCACTATACCACGGCTCTACATTGTTTTCCTGAGTTACAGCCTAGTGAAATTACACAGATTACAACATTTGATTGACTAGCATGACAATCGAGAACAGCTGGGCTATTTCAGATATGCCCCTGACGTGGTTATCAGGAAACTAAAAATAACAAAAAAGGCAATAACCCTGAAACTCAATTTCAGTATGAATCACCTACCAATAAAAGACCTCTGCCACCTTGTCTGGTCCGACATATAACAAACAGTATCTTTATGGCCTTTTTTTGCTTATCTTACTGAATTTTCAAATTCCCTCTTGAGAACAAACTCCATCCCACCCGCTAGCCCTTACCCAGGGTGCCCGTGCAGAGGCAGTTGTGAGTCCGGGGAGGTGGCTTAGTTTGGTGGCTGTCCAGAATCTGTTGCACTAGCTGCTCCACTGAGAAGCCAGAGCTGCTGTTCCCATTGCTGCAAGTCCACTTGATGCCATGAACTGCCGGGAGAAAGGAGGAGACAGAGATGTCAGCCAGCCCAACAGACCACCAGCCACGCCAACCCCCCGCCCCACCCACTGTCCTCTCTGTCTACCTGCCAGTATGCCTCGTGCTGCTTGCTGGACACCTCTCTAAAGGTTAAAATGGTACAACAGAAAAAACAAAAAAAACAAAACTCAAAACAACCAACCTGCTTAGCAGAATTTGAGTGACATTACCTTTGGTTTTATACGTGATCTGACTACTAATAATTACCATCCTCTCTACCAAGTCCTCAGTCTACATATTGAAGTAACTCTAAACTCCAATGTGTATCCTTTTTTCTTGGTCCAGAATTGAACAATCGTCTCGCCTCGATATAATGTCAAGTCTTCTGTAGTGCACTGCTGATTCTCTTTTGTGCCTCTTTCCCTCCAATGTGTCAGAGTCTGTTGCTACTCTGTGGCCTCCCCTCTGTGAGTGCTGATGAAGGTGACAGCAAGTTCAATCCTTCCACCCTCCACCCTTACCCCGACCTATGACTCTGTTCTGACAGGAAAAGCCTCTGGGGAGGAACGTCATCTAGCTGCTGCACCAAAGGAAAAAGAGAGTCTCTCTCCTGTAAAGCTCCACTCCCTGCCTCAGTCACACCTCGCTAGCACCTCCTAATACTTTTCTTCGCTCCACTTGCCAACCCGCCACCACTTCTGATGAGACAGATAGTGGTTTTAGTGGCTGTAAGGTGGTAGGAGACACCACTGAGTGCTGCAGTGCTCAGGCTCTCAACCGGGAAAAAAGGTAATATTTCAGAAGTGAAGCATATTTAGACTATCAAACAAAATCAAGCCAGCTTTAATTCAAACTCCCTACACTTCAGTACCTCTTTTAGTTAAATATTCAGGAGTGAGAGCTTTTACAGCATGTATGAAAAACAGGAAGAATTTCTTTCGTGCATGTCTGTTTGCATATGAGATAAAAGGAAATGGAAACAGCATTGAGGGTGAGGGTAATGCAGATTAAAGACAGGGCTAGTTAAAATGAAGTGAAAAAAAGCCAGGGAACATGATTGGATGACTGTGATAAGGATCTAACTTGAAAGCTTGAAGATGCTTTGGCAGATTACAGGCTGGTCACCAGCAGATGTCAGCAAAGCTGCTGTGATCAAGCTAAGATCATATGCTCCACAGACAACTCACTGTGGGAGGTTATAGAAACATAAACAGAATTCATTTTGATCTATTATGAAGTCAGATTTATTCATCCATTAATCTACAGTGGGAAAAAAAGACATTGGACACCAAATGTGACAGGGAAGTTTCCTCTAATGTTGAAATAATTACTGCATATATAAATGTGTCTGTCTGGAGATCTCATCAGACAGCGCGACTTGAGTCACCATTCACCTCCTGACAGTGTGTAATGCAAACAGTACAAATGAGCTGATGCTAGTATTACTAACACGAAGATGATAAGGCCATTGCAACAGTAGCGCTCATGAATCTTCTTTCGTGACAGAAACAGTAGGGAAGCTGCTGGACAGAAGAGCGTCCGCCCTGCTGATCTGACTCAGGGAGGGTGACACAGCACATGCAAAGAAAATATTGTGCCTAATATGTAAGACTTATGTATTTTAATTTCATGTACATAGAAGCATTTTAACACATTGGATCGATTAGTACTATTACATCAATCTCATTCTTACTTGTTTCATTTATGTTTGACTGATGAATATGCATCACATTAAATGTATTAGTTTGTCCATGTTTAAATAATGTAGTCCAAATGACCATAAATGTTATATATTAGGCCTGACAAATAAATATATTTATTTGAGTGCAAGAGTGGGAGTCTAATGTGACAGCTTACAGCCACCATGTAGGGCCCTATCCCTATTTGTCCAAACAATCTCCCCTCCACCCTGATCCCTTATGCCAGAATTGCCACAGCTCCCTTCATCCAGATGGACATCACCCCCGGAGACTCTGGGTTGTTGACGTACAGTTACCACCGTGTCTGCCTGTCTGCTTTTCTCATTGAGGGTTATGTTCCAAAGCAGACATGACAGGAGCAGTGCCACTAGGCTTAATCCCAATGGCAGCAACAGCAGAGGCACCAAACAGTAACCCAGTCACATCATCATCCTGATGACTGCATCCTGTCATGAGCAGCCTCACATAGCCCTAATGACAAATACAGTTGATCTGTGGGACACACGCACATCCCATCTGGTTGTCTCTGCACCGCTGGGCACTATATGGGACAGTGGAATACAACAGTTTACATGATGGCCAGGCCTGTCTATCTTGCCTTGGTCTTTTCTTCTGTGGCTCTGTCTGTCTGGCCTGGAGACAGGCCTTCTGTCTGTCTGAGTGTTTGTTAAAGCCGCTCATGCACTATCTGTCAGCAGGCTGGGGGCATAGCTGGGGAGAGTGCTGCGTGTTTATAGCATTAGACCAAAGGAGTGAATCAAGCTGGCTGCCTTGTCTATGGAACTGTAGCGTGACTGAGCAGTGATGCCACTATCTTTCCCCCCTTTTCACCCCTTTGCTTCTTCTCCTTCTCATCAAACACTGTAGTGTGTTAAGGAGGACAAGGTCAGACAAGGCCATGTTGCACAGGGCTTATATTTAAACTGCTGTGTGTGAGCATCCGTGCATGTGAAAGTTTGTGTGACTGAGAGCACGAGCTCACGTGTGTGTTTTCATCGTGGGGAGACAGAATAAGCTCAACTGATCCATGAAATCCACATTTTTCCTTTGTTGTTTTTTTTTTGTATCATTAGAGGTGTCAAATGGCTTGTGCACTGAAATATTGTGAGGAGAATAACAAAATGGAAGAGCAAGATGGAAGAGGGCAATTATACTGCAAAAGTTGACATTGTTCAAGAAAAATAACTGCTTGGCATGAATTCAAGGGCTCGTTTGATGACAAAAATTGGCTTGTAAAATGGGAACCATCACCATTATATAAGAACAGACCGTTGACGCATAGCCAGACACATACCATATATGACCCTGTACCACACATGGTATGTGTTTTGTACTTTACACTCATGCAATCTTGAACCCTGCACCCAATAGTCAAACTATGAGGTTTGACTCCTGATAAAGAGAAAAGCAAAATCAGTCCTGCTGTCTCATCTATTCCTCTGAGGAATTGTGCTGCACACATATAATATTCCTGTGCAGTGCAAAAACATATCTACTAATAGATGCAAGTATTGGAGAGCATGTATGGTAAGAGCTAATATATAATTTAGCATTAAATAATGTATGGATAATACAGCATGACTTTATCATAAGTCTTTGCTCCCTACATTGGGATGAGGTTTCTATCTCACAGGACCACTAGATGGCAATGTTGCTCCATCACAGATCTCGCCTTGACATGCTGGCTGTTCCAAGAAAAAGAGACGGGGATAGAGAGGGGAGGAAAGATAGAAAGCAAAGACAGAAAGCACGAGAGGGATTTTTTTTTGCTCTTTATGTAGCCCCCTCATGTAGCCTGGCAGCTAGAAGGCATCTCACACTCTCCCTCTTTGTCCCAACAACTCCCAAAGTTAATGACTTTACGCATTACTGCAAATTGTGCTTGGTTTTTACATTAAGCCACAGACGTAATGAATACAGTAGGCTGCTGTTGCTCAGTTGCTGTCCTGGGGTAAGACTTTGTGTTAAAATATGTCCCGAAACTGATGGCAAGCAAAGCAGTGAGGAGGATAACAAAATGGCCAAGATCTCAGTGATGATGGTCTGGGCTGCCTTGTCAGTATGCAGCCAGCATGCGTGTGTGCTTGTAAAGCTGCTGACACGTTCCTCTTTACCTGGCCACATCACCAATAATTGGCCATCGGAATATCAGTCACAGCCCTGCTGGCCTCTGCCAGACACACCCAAATCACAGTCTGGTTGTTAAAGGTATCTTAACAGCTCTCTGAAAGATTTTCAATGCCCCACAAGCACCGTTTGGCTATTATCATCATCAGACAAACCCTGACTTTTTCCAAAACATTGCCTCATCCTTTGGGCAGGTCTAGAGACTCGTAAAAAACACATAGTGCATCTCACAGAGCATTAGTAAAGCTGATAACAACAGGGATCAATTCATTGATGGGGCAGAGAGACAAGGAGAGCTAGAGAGAGGGTGGAGGGAGGGGGGAATTTCTGGTGAGTCAAACATTCTTGCTCCCACGCACTAACATGAATCAATAACCAGCCTGCTGCCCTCCTCTGCCTTGACTTCCTTCATGGGCCAGAGAAAAGGTGCACTCTCAGCCTGGCCAGAGTGGTGCCAGAGGTCTAGGGGAAGAGCTGAACTTTGACCCGTAACTTGCAGATGGCTCCAGGAAGAGCACAGGCTCATATAACAATGTGGAAACACCGGGTGAAGATGCTCTCTGACTGAGGTGCTGAGGGCACTTAGTGTACCAGCTATCAGCTAATAGGACTGGACTTTAAATCCTCAGACTAAAACAACAGCCACTATGTTTAGTCTTTTTATGCATCAGACTTGTAAAAACCATTAAAGCCCCTAAAAAGAGAATAGCAACTGTTTCTATTAAAGGCAATGAATAAACCCAGGGACAACAACTGCTAAATGCGTAGTTTTTTAGATTCAAATACTCACACATGGGCTTGAGCTGGCCGATCAGCTCCTCCTTGGTCCATTTGGCCCACTCCTTCTTGTCTGTATTGATGGAGCACAGGATTGGACCACATGGTTTCCCACAATCCTCAATGGCTGGAACATTCAAATAGTGGACGAGCACAATGTCAGGGTTCTGTGGGGTTAAAACAGAGAGGAAAGGTGGGGGGATTAAAAGATATGTCACACTGGATATGATCATTTAGATAGGGAGCATAGTTTTGTGAATATATAATAGTTGAGCAGAGGTGATACTTAGATGCTGTGGTTCAGCTGTGAGGGCTTTTATGTGGAACATGCCAGCTTGTTGGAGAGAAGTAAAAAATTGTTGCTGGAGTATAAAGACTGCATGGCAACCGTCAGACAGACAACGGAGCCCAGGAACAGAGGAGGAAATGCACAACTGAAAACACAACCAGGGAGCAGAACAAATCTAGGATCAGAAATCTGCAATAATCTCACTCATTATGTGACTATCTGTATCTCCAAATGTGCGTGCACGCGCTTGGATGTGTATACTAGCGTGTGTGTACTTGTATGTGCATATGTGTGATAATTACAATGTGTGATCATGTAACACACTTATGGCATTTTGTCAAGTCCTCCCACATGGTGAGCTGATGCCCTCAATTAACTCTGCCTGTATTTACCAAGTCAAATCTCAACAATTTGCTGCCTGCAAATTGTTACTGGGTTACCTCTGCAAATTCTCTAAATTGACAGCTTATGGATAATAGGTAGCGTTTAAAGGAATGTTGGTGCCTCTGTGAATAACATCAATCCACTTCTGTAATCATGGAAAGCTTTGATTACGGAAACAAAAACTCACGCAAGGAATGTTCCTGTTTTAGTCCTTATCTCTTCCAATTTATCATAAACATCAAACTGCCACCAAGCCCACACAAATGTAACACACAAATATAGCACAATATCCCCACTGTGACACATAGGAAACAAGTACAAGCTGCACTGATTACAACCGACCTGCAGGCAGCCAAATATAAGCAGGTATATGTATGTGTATGTACACGGTATATGAAAGAAATATTGTAAGCAGATGTATGACTAAAGGAAGCGCGCGCACCCACGCACCCACACTTACACACGTGCATGGATTTGCAGCTAAACAAGACGCAGGAATCGACAAACCAACAAAGACCTTGATAGAGAAAAATGCCGCGACAACATGTGTGTGTGACTGCAGTTTGAAGCTTCATCAGTACTAAGTGGCAAATAAATCAAGGCGCTGCTACTGTAGGTCTGTGCTCCCTCTCAGTGTGTACCATTAATCTGGGAGAACACCCCCCCCTTCTCTCTCCCCTCCTCCCCTTTCATCAGACAGGGGTGTGGTTAGGGGCAAACACATCCACATAAACAATTACTTCTGTTAAAAAAAAAAAAAAGAAAAAAGAAAAACCCAAACACATCCCTACAAACTACTATGATGTGTCTGTGCAGTCACAGCTCCAGTAAAGGAGCAGGAACAAGGAGGAGACAGATGACCTCCCTTCGCCACTTCTACCAGGAGCTGGAGCTGGACATTGCTCTGTGTTATCTCACTATCTTCCATGTCCCCTGTCATTGGTATGGACACTGGGTGACGACTGCTGCAGGGTTTGGATGGAGATGGCACAGGGCGGTGTGTGATGCACCCAGATGGCACCACCAGCTGTGTCAATAGCTAGGAGATGCCCTCAATCTTCACCAGGAATAAGAGTGCAGCATTGTAGACCGCTTCATTCAATTATGAGTGCACATGAATGTATGTGGATGTACGGGCACAGTTGGGAGTGAATATGCATAGACACACAGCGCACGCATGCAGTGTGTGATGACACACAAACAGACTAAGCATAGACAAACTCATCAGCATACTATAACAGACACATACTGTATAAACTCATAAGACACACAAGGTTTAGCTGAGCACAGTCACACACGTGGTTACAAACAGTCTCCTCCTTCCAACACCCACACGCCCAGCTGTTTCCTACCTTTTCACACATAGTGTAGCTAAACAAATATGCACACACATGTGTTAAACACAAAGGATGTGGCAGCATGTGGCAGCCTTGCAGCCCATTCAACCACAAGTAATCAGTGTCCCTGTGCTTTACTATTAGGAATCTGCTATCTTTTGTAAACCAGAGGGAACCAGAAGCGTATAACATCTGGAACTTTTGCTCTCTTTCTCCAGTCCTGCTTCTTTCTCTTGTCTCACTTTACAACATGTTTAACGGTTCTCTCCAAACTCAGGCCCACCTCCACTTTGAGAGGGAAACAACACAATGAAAATGTAAAGTGTCACATAAATCTATCAGGATGGTAATTTAATTTAATTTCCTGCTGGCTGCTTTCTTTTTCCACAGTGTAATATCAGGAGTTGGTTCTCCAGGAGCAGATGAAAAAAGGCTGAGGGGGAACTTTTTGCCTGGATACTATTTTCCGAAGAAAAAGGGGTCTCATTAACTTATTGATTAATTGTGTAATGTAGTCCTTTGGTTGTTTTTTTTCACTTTTTCCCCATGTGGGTCTCAGGGCAGCTTTCCAGACACACTTCCACAGTGGCGGTGGGTGGGGCTGGGATACAGTTGCCGGAGCCTGTGGTGAGTGTGTGGATGAGGATGAGAAGCTGTTTGTATCTATGTATTTGTGTTTGTATGATGGTAGGCCTAAGTGTGTATGTAAGCTTGAGCCTATTAATACATATCTGTCAGCATATTAGCCATATCTATAAGCATGTGTGCTAACAATTCATGTTAGGCCTCTTAAAGCCTGAACATATCGCCTATGCATAAAATGTAGCATGTCTCCAGCCAAGGTTTTGATGTTGCTGTGTTGTGTTAATGTTTACTGCGCCTCCCTAGAACAGATGGATAGATGTTGAGCTAATTACTAGCAGAGTCTTGGGGAGTCAGCCATGGGGGCGGAAGGCCTGCTGAGTGGGTGGTGGAGCGCCTTCCTGCCCCTCCTTTCACCGCTCTCTAACAAACACACACACATACATCAGTACACAAAGCCATGCGTGCACTTAAAAAAGAACATCATGCACACACACACACACACACACACACACACACAAACCTTCACAGTCTACACGGTGCAGGAAACACATGAAAAAGTTGGTGTGCCAACACTCACACACATTTGCACACACATGCAAATGCGATATCCAAGACATCGCCATCGCAACCGGAGGATAAAGGTGCTGTTGTAGCCAGGCAACAGGTTTCTCTGGCACCCACGCACTTAGAGGCAGCCAGTGCTCCTACGATCTCTCAGTGACTGCCTACCTTGTCCTGAAGTCATACACCCTGTTCTACTCCAAAAGACAAGGAGGGAGAGAAAGTGAGAGAGCCTCTAATGGAGCTGAAGACACACAAGGAGTTAGATGTCGGTGGAGACAGATACAATGACCTTCTATTGTGTGCTGAGTGTGAGGCAGTGAATGTGTATGTTGAGCTGCAGCTGAGATATAACTAACTGAGACTTGAGTACAAAGCACATATATTGATGGAATCTGGTATGAGTGGTCTAGTAATGTGTCCGCTGTCTTGTTAAGCCTCTGTGACCTCTGTCACTCTCTGGAACACCTCCATGTAGCTACAAAAGGCACTTTTATATAGCCTGTTCAAGGTGAGAAAGGTACGCCTTTATTCTGCCTCCCTGGCCTGTATAAAAGGTACAAACCCGGGATGGGGGTGGGTAATTGTTGTTCTGCTATTAAGCCAAGAGCGGAGGTTGTCAAAGAGCCGGATCAACATCTGTGTGAAAGGCAGAGCCTGTAAGACGCCGACGTTGTGTTAAACATGATATAGTCGACATGCTATGTAAAAATCACACACTGGGGCAGCATTTGGTTTAGTGTACACAAGCAGAGCCAGCATAACGAGGGGTCTTCTTAATGACAATACAGCAGGATGTTTGTTTGAAACAGGCTAAATAGAGCAAGGGAAAGACTTTCAGGTAGAGATGTGTGGAAAGACAGAGAGGCGGAGACAGTAAGAAGAGTGAGAGTAGCAGCTCTTATATTGTCAGGCAGCCAGCTCTGCTCCATGGTTGTACTCTAACATAGTAGGCCTCGCTTTCACAACCCGTGCACAAGAGCGATAAGAACACCATTAACATGAAAGGATCTTAATTGAGAGGGGATGCTTCATGGAACGTGGATGAGCCGAGGAGTGCAGGGGAAACCTTGTTTCTCTCTGATAAAATAACCCCCACTGAGGAATGGGGGCTTCAAAGTCTGTCATAGTGGAGGGAAGAGCAGAGCAGACATGGGCTCAGGTATGGGAAAAGCCCCCTCCCCGTTTCCACTTTTACTCTGAGGAAGGAATGGGGGAAAATAAGCAAAGGAGGAAAGGAATGAGACAGCTCTTCATGGGAGAATTGAACTAGCACGCTACAGGGATATCCATTTCAATACAAAATATCATGAAAGCAGGAGCAGTCAATTGTTTTGTCACAAACATTCAGCATCAAGGCATAAATACAGAGGGGAGGTGTATGTGTTGGTATATTTGTGTTTGTGGATCTATCTGTGCCTTTGTATATTTGTGTCTGCCTACATTAAATTATAAATAGCGAGTGAATGAGTGTCTAGAGGCAGATTTCTGTATGTTGGTTGGCGTACGTACATCAGTATGCATGCAGAATGAGTGCAATGAGCTGTGAGTGCAAGTCTGAGTGCATCTGCTATTGTGACTGCATATTCATGCTATTTGCGCGTGCAATGCATTTTAGAATTTGTGGTGTGGATCTCTCCAGACGTCGTGCAGTTTCGTGTGCACATGCAATACCTGTGTGTGTGTGTGTGCGCGCGTGCATCATGTTGTGTGCTGTGGTCCACTCAATGGGTACGAGGCCCTGCTCTCCCGGCTATGCGGGGGCAGTTGCCCTGGCAGTGGCATGGTGATGGATGGCATGGGGTGCCAGTCATTAGGCAGCCTCCTGGCCTCTGGCACTGAGGTTGCACTCTTAAACACCGCCCTCCCCCGCCTGTCCCCAAACACCACTGCTCATTTCAAGGTCAGCTGCCTCTGTGGTGCTGTAAGTTCACCTCCACAAGGCACAAGACTTCTTCCTTTTGTTTGGAACCTTTATCGCTCACTGCCAACGGGTGTGTTTTAGAATGTGGGGGTGGCTGGCTGGTGCCTTGCCTCGTGCAGAAGCACAGACACACACGCGGTACATGAACGAACACACGAACACAAACACACACACACACACACACTGAGGTAAACAAAACTCTACGTCAAATCTGCCCAAAAAGGCAGCAAACAGCCTGAAGCTCCCGTCTAGGTAGCAGAGTAATCCCCTATCTGAACCCGCTTCCCCCCCGCTCTCTCTCCAGGTCCTCTATGACAAACTCTTTGTTTAAATGTTCCCAGTTTAGAATACAGACATCCTAATTGGGGTGTCTGGAGTCAACGCTCAACCTAACTGCTACAGTTCACCCTCTGTTGCACCCGGCTCTCCACCAACTACACCACTGCCTGAGTGCCAAGCTAAAACGATTCCTGAGGTGGGTACCAATCCAAAGGTAACGCTCAGTTTACGGAGGGTTTCTCAATGTGAATTGCTTCGATTGCCTCTGTCCAAAGTCCGTAAGAGGGGTGGAAGGCGTGGCAGGAGATCGTGATTCAGGGAAGATTCACACTGCACCTCTTTACCTCCACTACCTAGTGTACTGACTGTGAGATATGAAAGGCAGAACTTGGAACTTTTGAGGAACAGGAAGAGGCCAGCATGTTTGAGCGCGTTTCAGAGGAAGCCAGGGGCTGAGGCCTGTGATGTTTAATTCAGTAGCACATAATCACTCCGATGGAGTTGAGAGCGGGGCTTTAAATAACTCAGCTTAGAGGGGCAGAACTGCTTCACTCTGGGTGGGGGAATGCAAGTCTGCGTGTGTGCGTGTGTGTGTGTGTGTGCATGTGCGTGTATGTTTGTGCACTTGTGTGTGTAATTGTGCAGATATGTGAGTGCATTCCACATTTCTACATGTTTGTGAGCCAGTATGCAAGAGAGTGCTTCTCTATTTTTGTGTGTGGCTCCTCCCTGCTTTGAAATATTTTATTTGTGCAGTGCACCACAGTAAAAAGGTGGAGTGTGTTTGTTGCTGTGCCAAGTGTCTGCATGCATTACAATAAAAGTGCAAAAGGCCAGTATTCAGAGCCTGAATATGGAGGAGCATTCTGGATGCCAAGCAGGCAGGCAGTAAGTCAGGCGGTAAGCCGGGCAGTGAGGCATTGAAGCCCCTTTAGCTGCCACAACTCAACTCACAGTTTACAGCCCACTTATTCTTCCTAAAGCCCTTACAGAGCACACTACCCTCTCCATTAGTTGTGTTGGTCCCATGTGAGAGGCCATGCTGCCCAGGGGCAAGCTGAGAAAGGGCCATCAGGAGCCCATCCGGCTGCCATAATGGCCTTGGCTGAGCCCATGGCACTGATCCTAATATTCAGTGGCCATCCAGGTGACACTGAGTCACACTGGAATAAAGGAAGGGAAAGGAAGTTACTGAGCCCTCTCAGATGCAGGGAGGATTTAACCTAGTGCTCTCCCTTCATGGTTCTTTTCTTTTGTTTCCGCCTCACAATACCTCTCAACCTCTGGCTTTCTGTGAGTCTTTTCCACTTGCTTGCTCTCTCATTTTCATCTCTTTCTCTTAGGACATAGTGCAATTCATTTGGAGGAGGAAAACACAGCTAATGCCATCTCTCTCCCTCTACTCCCTCTCTTCTGCTCTCGCTCCCTTTCATATCAGTGTTGAGTCTGATTTGTTTGTGTGTGTCGTCTTTCTCCCCGTGCCAGTCGACAAGGCGGGCTATTTATGTGCCTCTGCCCATGTCTGTGAGCGAATCAGGACTTCATAGGAGCAGCCAGGGGAGAGAGATGTGCTGGTGCATTTCTAAACAGGGAGTCACAGGGAGGACTGATGTGTGTCCAGCAGCAAGACAGTCCAACCTGGCTACTATCTGCCTCTGCAATGGCCCACTGAACAATAATAGATAACACCGTTTGTCAGCATCGGAAACAACAACAACAACTGTTGATGTTGCGACAGAAAATAGACCCAGTCAAGCACAATCTCTAAGAGCACAAATGCACATATATGTTGATATGTACTTATACCAGACACACATCAAGAGACTTACACACAATGACAACAGCAATGGCTACAGGACCGCTGAGGCTGTATGCTCTGTCAAACATGGTGAGGGGCTCATTATTATTACTGGGCTGGATACTGGAGCGGCCCCAGACCTCAGCTTGGCAAGACCTCTCTCTGGAGACACACACTAGCCCTCTACACACACACGCACACGCACAAACACACACACCCACACCCACACATCCACACATCCACACCATACAAATGGGTAATCAAACGTCTGCCCCTGGGAAAAAATGCTCAAACGGTTTCCTAGCAACCAGTGGTGTGTATTGGGTCCACATGAAAAATGAAAAATAAAGACAGTGTGTGAATGTGTGGTTGTGAGACAGAATGAAAGAATGAGGTTCAGATAAACAGTGCATATTAGAGAGAGATAGGGGGGGTTTATGGGGTGAAGTACGTAGTAGTCAGAGATAAGAAGTCGTGAATGGGATATGAAAAGGTAATGAAGAGAGAGAGAGAGAAAAGGCGTCATCAGAAGTCTGCCAATCTGATCGACAAACAAAAGCATTTCCCCAGCCTCTCCACGGGGGCAGTGTTGACTGCAAGTTGAGCAGGTCCATAGACAGTTAAGGTCATGGGAATGTGTTGTCAAACCACAGCTCAGAGAGAGATCATCATGGGAATAAATCAGTATCTTACACGCTGTTACAAATGTGTAGCTGCGCTGCAGGGCAGGGGATTACGCAAGAACCAAAGCATAGGCTTTCAAAAATGGCCTAAAACGCAGTACAGCATATCATGCCGGGTTCACATGCAAATCAAAGGGGTTGTGCTATACCAAAGTCACACAATCAGGTGAGAGCAGTGGTTTGTAAAATCACTGCAGAGCACTGTACAAAGAGGCGTAGCTGAATCTCTGGGGCTCTGAAGAGTGTTTTGATCATTGCTGAACATTATAACCAAAACACAACAAGTCGCCTTTAAAAAACGATTCGACAGAAAGTAACATTTTATTTGTTTATCTGTGTGCAAGTGTGTGAAATGTGAGGAGCAAAACGGCGTGTAATAGTGTAAGTGTGTGCTTGCAGAAGATACTAGTGTGTATATGATTGTGTGTGTGTGTGTGTGTGTCTGTGCATGCTTGGTACTTTTGTCTGTAAAATTGTGTGCGTGAGGTGGTGAGAAGCATACTATCTCCATCCAGCAGCTGCCACAAAGAGGCTTCCCAAAACAAGCGCAGGGCCGTGACAGAGACAGAGCGACCGCAGCCTTCTGGTGGTGTAATAGGAAATTAATTGAGACCATCAATATGGTATTAATCATTAAAGCACAGGTGCTGAGGTGGCACTTTGCTGACTGCTCTACTGTTGGCAGCACTCGCACAAACACAAAGTAAAAGTTTGACCTGCTGTTGCAAAAATGGAGGTGGGGACAGAAAGGGAGAAGTAGAGACAAAGGAAAACGGGAAAAAGCAAAGTCTGTATCCTCCATTTAAACACAGAGACAGAGGAGCAGCTTTTATACACAGTCATCCAAGGTCATTCTTGCTTTGCCCTGAAAAGTGTTAAGTGTTCACCTCTTTTCGAGCTCCCTCTGATACTGACTAAATAGTGAGACAGAAATTGAATAAGAGGCGGTATTTTGAAAGATGTTCAAATCGGAACATGTCAGGTAAATTTGGGGAAATATTCATCAACTCCCTTGGAGGCAATGTTTCTCATAACACCTAATCCGTCGTGAGGCAATGCACAGTGAGGACAGGAGTGCCGGTGTTAATCAGCCAGAGGTGAGCCAAATTGCAGCAACTACATTAAGCCGTTAAGCACACCGCGTCTCCAAATTGTTGAAGGTGTCTCACTGAGATGAATGCTTCTCCTTATGAATAATACATCACACGCCGGCATACACACAGACAAAACTAGACACATCCTTCAAATATGTGCACGTGACTGCACATGAACACAGATGCACGCACGCACAAATGCAGGTACGACCGTGTGTGTGTGTGTGTGTGTGTGTGTGTGTCTGTCTCTCTCTTTTAGAAAGAGCGACAGCTGTGCATGATGGGGTTTGTAGTGAAGCGCGTCAGACTTCGGCAGGGTGATATTCTCTGTGCTTTCTTCGGACCCTGTGAAGTTCAGCATTAACTAGTCTCCACAGGCACTTTTACACCAAGCCCTCACCACCTCGTGTCTGTCAGTGTCAAGGCTGAGCCTATGAAATGTTTATGATTCAGGAGTTGTAGATAAGATGGAGATTGATCTGGATCGAAAGGCAAATAAGATTGCCAAAGCCCAGAGTCAGCTGAAAAGGAGGCAGAGCGAGCAGAGAGGGAGGGAAGAAAAAGAGAGCAAGAGGAGAAAATGCATTAACACAGGTCTGGGCCTGAGAGAACGTGGGGTAATGAGCACTTCCTCTACACATACTGAATACTGGGGAGAGAATATGGACACACCATCATGACGAGCTGAGGGATGCTGTGTGTGTCTGTGTTTGGCCTGTTTGATTGCTGCCATGGTTCGAGACTTTCAGCTTTTGAACTGGGCACAACGAGCGATGCCATCAAAAAAAAAAAAAAAAAAAAGCAGCTAAATTCAGACTATTTCCTGGCAAAGACTTAAAATGTATAGCTTTGGTTTGAGCAAAGTTCTGTGTCAGGAGACAAGGGGGGTTACTACATCTGAAGCTTTTAGGTGAAAACATGTTAAAGTAAGTGACACATGGACATAATTAAGAACCACTTACACTGTACAAACCATCAAAATGGAGCTTCATGGGGGAACAGAAAGGCTTGGCTCTCTTTAACACATTGATGATAACATATCAGCTTTGATTTATAATGTCTAACAGTGGAACAAAAGGGAAAATGATGTAATCAAATAGAGCATTTTTCAAAGGCTAGAGGAATGCGTGTGGATGCGTTAATATGTGTATTTGTGTGCATGCATATGGGATGGATGGAGGGATAAGACCCTTTGATGTATCTCCTGACAGCCATCCAGCCAACCAGAGGAGAACAGAGCGGAGGCCACGAGAGATTTGGGGCCCGAGCCCTGGGGCCTGTTCCCTCCCACCCCATCTCAGCCTGCCTTCCCCTCCCTATTCTGATCAATACTGCGTGCTAATCACTGAGGACAGTATGGTAGCCCTCGCGTTCTCTCATCTCCTCTCTCACTTTTTCTTCTCGTGGTTTAACAACCTCCACTTCCACCATGCCATTGCTCGCTAGCACAAATCACACATTGTTCTGTGTGCGTGTGTGCGTGCGTCTGTATGTGTTTGTGTCCACATGTGTCCACACCTCCGCGTGTGTTGGCCACACACATTCTGCCAGTGTTTCTATGCATATTTGTGAAAGGGAGTCAGTTTGAGTCTCTGTAAATATGTGAACAGGCTTATACAAGGCTGTTAAAATGTGTGCATGTGTCTGTGTACAACAAGATAAGAGAATATCCTTGAAAAAGCAACAGCAACATAAACCCCAGTGAATTATGAGAAGCATAAACTTGAATAACAACACATCCCCTCATTTCGGTGGCTTTATCCCAGTTATCTAATTGCCCATGTCTTTTTTTTCTTTAATAAACTAATGAATGTGGCTGAGCTGAGGCCTGGAATCATATAGGCAGCAATAAGTAGCACTGCTTTAAACCCCAAACTGCATCAGAACAGCTGAATAATTTGTAGGAGAAATAATTACGGGGCAGAAGAGCAGACATCAATCCTGGAACACCGACAGTGCCCTCGCTGGAAACTACCTCACCCATAAGCCAAGGCTCCATTAGGTATTGTCTGGGGCCTACAGGCTAATTTGTTTGCATCAATAATACATTCAAAGGATTTATCTAACTTGCAAATGAGTGTTCATTTACTGGTCCAGGAGGCAGGGAGGAGAGCAGGCAGCAGGAGAGAAGGTGTGAAAGGCTGAAACAGCTGGTTGGGGCTATCTGGGACACAGTTAACCCTTTGCTATGCAGCAGGATGGTGGTCCACATCTACCATTTAGTTAATAGTATTCAGAAATGTTTGGTTCTGACATGCTTGGGTAACAGCCAGTGTTTATGTAGGGCAGAGACAAGCCAAGGTGCAGGTGACCAACCCTTGGAATGGCATCAAAAATAGAGAGCAGAGAGCCCCCTCACAGCCACAACATATTACCTGCTGCATAGAATATTCTCTGATCGTATGCCAGATGACAAAATGACAAAAGAGGAGTGTGCATGTGCTATTCTGTAAGAAGACGGGGGGACGTGACAGTGGTGAGACTGGTGGGCTGTCCTTGGGGGACACCAGGATCCCCAACACCTCTTTGATCTCTGCACGTTGCTGTCTCCCACAGGTGATACGAAGACGCTCAAAACCAAAAGAAGAGGAAATAAAATGAAGGGGAAGAAAAGATGAGGGTTATCAGGAGTGAGTAAGAGAGGGAGAGAGAGAGAGAGAGAGAGAGAAAAAGGGGGGAGATGAGAGAGAGAGAGAAAGATGGGAGAGGAGGAAGGAAGCTGGCCATGAACATATGCTGCCTCTCTGTGCCAAACCCCACTGGCTCAGGCAACCCACGCATACGCTGCACTGCTGCTGCTGTTGCCACTCCAGCCCTCTCCAACACCAACACCATGGCACTACTTAGTCAAACAAAGCTGGAGAGATGGAAAGAGATGGGGTCTCCCCAGTCTCAGCACTGCCAGGGTAGGACTGCTTGGCCTGGATAACACAGCCTTATTATAAATACACACACACACACACACACACACACATACACACACACACACACACACACACACATTCAGCTGTTTGGCTGGCCAACCTCATAAATTGTGATACGAGATAGATTTTATAATCTCTTCATGGGCTAGACTACGATTCACTTTGATTAAGTATTGGTAGAAGCTGCAAAATATTAATTTGTTAATGCCAGGCTTTAAAACCAAGCAACGGAGTGGGATATGAAAAAGACATCTTTAGCATTTTCTTAATAAATTAGAAGCACCGTCTTTCTAGGAGTCACAAGGTCCTAAATTTTCACATTGTTAACCATCAGTTGTTAACAAGTCAGCAGCATTACACTACACACGTGGGTGTGTAGTATTGGTATCAACCTACAGGACACACATGCCTTTCTTCTGTCTGCTCTGCTCTTGGTCATTACACATCATATATATTGTCAGAAGTGAAAAAAAAAATGAATCCTGTCTTGGTCGAGGGGGTGTTGGGCAGAAAAAGTGAAAACGTAGCACAGAGTTTAATGGTTAGTAAAGCTGTGTGCGTATGTGTGTGTGTGTGCGTGCCATGTGTCAGACAAGGACAAAGTACTGTGGTACTGTGATGTTTGATGAACTGTGCACCTAAAGGTATCATTAACTCTGACAGTCCAGAGGGTTCAATTCAGTTTTCATTGCTTAAACATTTTATAAGTACCAGACTTAAAATTCACCGAAAGGTCACACTAATATTTTCATACAATACTTAATAAGATTTTTAAGTTATATCATTTATGTATGAAATATTTTGCTGTCTTACATGACATGACATGGCTGTGTGGCTGCGGGGGGGTGGCGTTCCCACAACGGTGTTGCAAATAATGACTGACCATGTATTTGATTTTACCATATTGTTAGAGGGAAGGAGAGTGTGAGGGAAGGCAGGGGGGGGAGGGAGGAGCTGGATCTGAACAGCTTTGGAACTGTACTGAACATGGCTCCCCACTGGGATTCAAACCAAGGGCAAAAAAAAACAAAAAAAAAAAACATAAAAATTCAGCAAAACTTCAACTAAACAGATTCAAATTGCCAGCACACACACACATGAATGCCCACCCTTGCCGGCTCATAAATCTACGCAATCCCACACATGTAATAGACCCATACAAGAAGAATACAGACAAACAAACATCCTTAGATGCCCAGAAATATAAAAACAAATCCTTGTATAGCACAGAAATCAAATTCAGGGCTCATCTTGCAATCTGAGCCTCGCAAACTCAATTCCCCTCTGCTGTCTAGCCACCTCACGCTCCACGCCTTTTCCATGTGAACGAATGGGGTCAGTATCGTCACATAAACATTATCCTCTGCTCTCCCCACCCCCCTCTCCCCTTTCTCAGTGAATGGATGCTGAGCGCTGGTGCATATCTACGCAGGGATGGCAAGGGCACCAAGGAGAGAAAATCAATACTATATCTCACCTCTAAGCACAATCCCAACCAAAAGCAGCTGGAGTTTGCAGGTTGCTCCATAAACTGGACGGCTTCATCTGGCTGGCCGCTGTGTCTGTGGATTGCTACAGTAATGCACTACAGCACAATGGCCTAAGCCAGAGCCTGCCAGACACAGAGGTATATACACATACACACACACACTAAAACACACATACACTGAGACAAACTGCACACTCCCAGGGGCTGGTGAATAGCAACAGCAATGAGAAAAACTCTCATGAGGCAGGAACAGGGTTGACAAACACACTTTTCTCTCCTTCACAAGCAAGGAAAAGCACCACTGGACCATTTAGTCCACCTGTACACAAGCGCATGCACGCTCACACACAAACATATACATATGCACGCACATACACAGAGAAGGCCCCTAAAAATACCCTGTCTAAAAATAGCAGGCAGGAAGCGGGAAACGGGACTGAGGCTATTATTATTGCACACACGTCCTGCCTGGTCCCACCAAGGAAAAGGAAGAGACTAATGATTTTCCTGGTGCAAGCAATTAAAAAACTATTTGTCACCTGCCAGGCTGCATATGACGTTAGGGGCCTTGGCAGAGGACCACAGAGTAAATCCACATATTCGCACTGTACACACACACAAAGTGGAGAACACCATAGAAAACGGTCCAAAGGCAGAAATGGTGCATAAAAAAACAGGTGAAGCTGCGTGGGCCAGAGGGGAAAAAAAAGGGAAACAGAGGGAAAATGAGGTAAGAAGGGAGGAAATGGTACTTTGGATAGAGGAGCAGAGTTGAGTAAACGGCTGATTTATCTGGACAGGTTAATACCAGGCCAGACAGCACCTCAGACAGCACACTGCCATCAGGAAGTCATGTAATATTTAGAATCCCGCCAATGAAAGTCATTCTCCTGCTGCTGGGCTCCTGGCTAAAATAGAAATGTATATTTCCCCTTCTATCCCACCACCCTCCCTCCCTCACCCACCACCCCCCGCGCCCTGAGAGCACAAGAATCGAGAGAGAGTCCAACTTTCTACCATCCATATCCCTGACTCTGTCTGTCTACCCCCCTCCCCCTCCTGGGCTGCCTCCCCTGGAGAACAGTCTGAGACATTCAGGTTTATACGCAGGCTCATTTCAGCTGAACTGCTGCAATCCCTGCTGAATTTGTCTAAATGGTTTAAGGAATTTAGATACACGAAAAAAAAGAAAAAGTAAAATCACATTTCATTGAAAAAAAAAAAAAATCAACATTTTAATATAATTTAATGATTCACTATTGCTGCAGTTTCTGTATTAGGAGGTAAACACTGTAAACACTGCAGGGAGATGAGGCCTGTCAAATCTAGAGTTTTCTGAGAGGGTCACTGGGAGGTCACATTTTTTTGTGGATGAGCTCTCCCCTGTTGGGGTAAGAGAGGAAGTATCATTTGCAGACAGTATGAGGGTTAGGATGCCACATAGGGGAATTAATAAATAAAACCTCCAACTATTTATAAGGAAACATCCTCAGATGGTGCCACAGGAGGCCAATTTTGGGCTCTGGGGCAATAGGAGACAAACTATATAAATTGGGACGGGGCAGTAAATAACATCAAGACAAGCGTTATGCCTCCCTTGCACTACGTAGCCCCATCCACATCCAGCTCCAAGCATACACTCGGCTGCAGTAATTTACGAGGCAGCTCGTTAATGTCGGGTGATTTGCACTGCTCGTTTGCTCCTGCTCATCTCTACCAAATGATATCATCTTCTACCTCTAATCTTCTACCTCTAATCCCCCATTCTCAAAGCACCTCCACCCCACCCACCTCTTGTTTCCTCGACTCCTGCCATTCCTCCTCTCCTACCCGTCCACATTTTGCTTTCTCTCTCCTCCGCCTCTGCCCTCCTCCACTCAATCTCTGTGTCTTGTCAGGTTTGCGTGGGTGAGGTAGACACAGATAGGAGCAGAGCCGTCCTACAGAGGGGTGTGTGCATGTGTGCATGTGTGTTCAATATGACATCTATCCAGATCAAAAAAAGACCTAAAGAAGTGTGGTTTGACTCTGAAGGCTTTATGTGCCCTTGTAGTTACTTTTCCACTGCCCCCTACTGAGAGAGAATGAGAGCAAGCCAAAAAAAGAGAAAGATTTTCTCTCAAAAATTGCAGAGGGGAGAAAGCTCAGCAATCCTGGGGAGACACATTGGCAGAGAAAAATAAAGACAGAATGGTGTGATGGGAGGTGGGGGTTGAGACCATAACAGTAGGCAGCAGGCAGAAGTGAAAGGAAAAGAAAAAGAGGACATGAGGGAAGACACAGATGAAAACAATGTTCATAACAGAGATTGTTATTGACAATTAAGGAAACAAATGACATTGTTTTTATCCATAATGAAATACCTTTGTGGCTCCCAGAACTTCACTATTCACATCAGCTACTAAACTGTTTCGACCACACTGGCCCAATACTTTATCTTCATCTCATATCTCTTCCACCAACGGTTCTTAGTCTCTTCATCCCTAACCCACAGAGAAATCAAGTCCGTCTCAGACCAGATGCAGCTAACCCCCTCAGACAGACATATTTTCGCAATGAAAATTGTCAATTATAGAAACTGCAATCAGTGCTGTTGTGTTGTATGTTGATGAGTGGTAGCTGGTTAAAGGGGAATTGAGATCAATATCTGAATGAATGCCGAGAGAATGACTTTGGCCTTATATTTCTAGGGCTTTCATACCCATTCCCCTTTGCTCCCATCCTCTCTGTCTTGAACACATGATCTCCCTGTCTTTCCTCCCTTACCTCTATCCTTTCCTTCCCTGTCTCATCTTTCCCTCTATGACACGTCCAAGTGATCGTGTCGGGATGTCAGCCCTCATCCACGGCTAATTGGGGCTCAGAGGAGTAATCAGGGCAGGACAAATCGGACAGTTCTGGTCATTAGCTGTGACCAGTGTTCTCTGGGAAGCTGGGAGATGCGTGCACTCCTCTGCCATCACGCCAGAGCCTGCATAGTGACACAGGCAGAACCGTGCCTCGACATGAGTGGAGACACAGAGATTGGCAGAGCACAGCACAGGCATAGTCTGGAGCCACTGATATCCTCTGCTTTCTAAGACACACAGGCAAGTAAACACAAATGAGTCTGGCTGGTGACACTATACACAGGGACTCTCTTATTATCTAATATGGGAGACACAGCAAAGGGCTGCTGAAAAAAAGCTCATCAAGTACAACACAGAGGGTAAAATCAAATCAGGATCATGGTTTGTCACAATACTCTTCAACAAGCTTACACTGTCAATCACACAACATGGGCATTACCAGCAAAGGACTCATTTATTTGTGGTTTGTTTCCTGTCTCTCTGACCAGAGGAAAGACAGCAGGACTAGTAGAATAACATGTAAAATATTGGTGTCAATAACAATCTTGGAGGCCACAAAAAAAGTAAACATGTCGATAGTTGCTGCTTCTGAAAGTGGGGCGCCTGACACTGGAGCAAGATGAATGTCAATTTGTTGTACTGGCAGAGCCTTAACCTTTCAGGATAACTGAATTATTTAAGCACCACATACCTGTTGTGGGCCTCTGTTTCTCCATTTGGGCTCTGGCCGGTTACGAGGCTGCCTGAGTCTATGGCCACGCACGGCTCTTTGGCCGCAGAGTGAAAATGGCAAGACAAATGCGGCGGGGGATTTGTGATAATTGGCCGTGCTGGTGGGCTAGGCGACGGGCCTAGAGAAAAGGTCGCAGGCACTGAGGAACAGATCAGTCTGCCAGAAGGAGAGGAGGCTCTGTGCATCTCAGGGGTTTAGCTTGACTTCTCTCTCTTTCATTGTATGGGAAGAGTGCTCCAGCAGGGGCCATTAATTAAGCACCAGAGTAACTTTCAATTTGTTTAGAGGTCAGTAGCCCCAGTGTCACTGTTTTGGGCAGAGACCAAGTTAGAGCTAAGTCTAAGAGAAGTGATAAAATGCAGAGAGACATATGGGGATGTTTAGGAGTAGAGAGGACAGAGAGGGTTAATATCAGATGCACTGTGTGTGTGCGACTGCACGCATTGAGGAGGAGAAGTGAAGGAGACGGGGGGAACCACAGGGACATGGCTCACACCCCAACATGCTCGTGAAGCAGCTGTTCTCCTCATGGCAGAGAGAGTGGGGGCCTGCCAGCAGCAGCATGCTGGCGAGAGCACCGTGGTCTCCCACCATAGCACAGAAACAGAACGACACAGCCGAGACGCACAAAGACAACCAGGTGTGCACACTAAGAGACGTACAGACACGCTCACCAGTGCACATACTGCCAGTCCGGTGTTGAGGTTCTCAAGTTGAACAGTAATGTCAGGTGTTGGGGAGTCAAATTCATATGCTACAAATCTGATCTATACTCCGTTGAGGTGCATTTCCATTTGATACAAACAACAGCCTGCATAGCTAAAGGCAATTATATTTCTACTGCCTCCGTTTGCCCTCAGGTTGTAGACAGCCAGTCAAAACCTCACCAGGTTTTCCTGCCTCTCTACCCTCTCAGTGAAATCAACAGAACAGTGCCCAGACTCATCCATGATTTATCTCAGTGAAATATTCATTACGTAGCCTTACATAGTCTGGACGTATCTGATGTGAATCTGGACCTGACAGCTCTGCTCCGTCATCACACATCACCTGAGCCACTCTGAATCCGGCACCTGTCTCCCTGCGTGCAACACAGAGGCAACTAAACTGATCCGAATGAATAGAAGACTCTGGTAGATATAAAGAATCCATCTGTCTGCCTTTAGCCTGCAGGCATGTCCGCTCTGGGTCTGTAGCTACTGTATTCTGCTTGCACACCGACCTATGACGGATCACCACAGCAAAAGGAGCTGCTCAACTTTTCCCATTCAATTGGCTGGAGGGAGAGGGAGAGAGAGAGAGAGAGGAGAGGAGATGGTCCTGAGGAGTGAGTCACGATAAGTACATGTGTTGGGCCCTTCACATGAGCTGCTGACAGCATTGGTCAGGTGTATTGATCTTTGGAGATTGGTGAGCTTGTTATGAAAGGTGAATAGCATGGGAGTTCAAAGGTACTGGGTGGTGTTTGATAAATCAACATGGCCCTCCAAAAAAAGAAAGAAAGAAAAAAAAAAGAGGCTCTGATGTGTCGAACAGCTAGAAAGGTTAGTGAAGAGAAGGTTTCGACAGCATGAACAGAGCTCTCTTTAATCACAGAGTTATACCTCTGCCTGTCCAATTAAGTAACATTTAAATTATTCCATAAATTCCATTATATTCCATAAAATTGCTGAAATACTGTCTAATAGCACTGGAATGATCACAGGGACAACAGTTACAACTCATTTTCCTATATAACCCTAATTCAAGTGGTTCCAAAGTCATTATATTCTGAAGGACTAATGTTATAAGAAAAATGTAACTGCAGTGAATGGCGATATTAATAATGTATTCATGTGAGACAGAGACCGTAGCACAGTGGCCCAAGCTGGGGAAGGTAAGAGGGAGAAAGTGATAGCTGTGAAGAAACAAGGTCGTCAGCATTCCCTCCTGCCTTACCAGCCATTTCATTATCTCATCCCTCTCTCCCCCTCTTTAAAATAGGAAAAGCAGGAGAAGCTATTGACCCCTCTCTGTGTTTCATGGCAGGCAGCAGGACAAATGAAGTTTCCCCTCAGACCCCCTCCGTATTAATATCATAATTATCCCCACCTCTGTGCCCCCGCCGGCCAGCGCAAACTCCACTGTCTGATTTGATGGAGAGGTGCAAGTGGGGAATTACATTCGATTAGCACTAAACAAGAGAAGGGGACATGAAGCGATAGAATCAATCAGTGCCACCAGGACAAGCAGGATCCTTCGTGTCAATGAGTGTGTGTCTGTCTGTCTGACTGCATGTCGTGATAGCTTGTGCCTGGAAGGATTTTGTGTAGTACTTACATAACTCATACAGGTACGTCTCCAAATATGTGGTTTTGCAAAGTCCAGATTTAATTTATGTTATTCAATGAGGGGATACACAAAGTTAAGATGTTTATGATGGCTTGGGGACTGCGAATATGGTTTTTGTCAGCAGCATTGTTAATATACCACAGTAGGACACAGACTCCCCCTTTTTTTTTTTTTTAACAGATATACTGAAATGGGACCTTTTTTTGAGTGACAAACCACACAGTCTGCTCTGGGCAGCTCTCTGTCTCAGCAGCAATTTGGATTCATTGTTTGCAACCCCAGATAACTGTGGTGGTACTTTTCTTCAGTCTCAGCCATTTGCGGGGATGGGCCAGACATTTTAAAGTGGTCTAATGCCATAGAGAGGTGGAGGTAGTGTGGCGGGGATGAGCAGATTGAGAGTGAGAGGTGAAAAGAACAAAGGAAAATGAATGGAGTGAGAGAGGACCCCCCTCGCAGGTCTTCATTCCTGTCCCCTGTCTCATTACCCAGGCTTTGACTCAATAACGAGTGGATAAAGAGTGGATAAAGAGGCACACACCCACAGGCTAAACCCCCCCGTCCCTAAAACACCTTTCACCAAACCCACTCTGTCTGTCTCTCACTTCTTGCTTTCTGGCTTTCTTGCAGTGTCACACACATTTCCAAAAATACACACATATACACACTGTCCTCTTTCTCCCTATTCTGGTGTATGTTTTTTTTCCCTTCAAATCTTTAAATCTATCTTTCTTTCCAGCTCTCCCTTCAGAGTGTTTTTTTTTTTTTAGCCTAACTTTTTAAAAGTTGTGTCCATCTCACACTCTCTCTCTCTCATTCACAGTCTGTCTCTACCCCTCTACCCTCTCCGTCCTCTATGTTCTCTCCCTGTCGGTGCTGTGTAATAGGAGTTATTTTCATCCCTGTCTCTCCGTGACTGTGGCCGCTGGATGGCTGGATATTTACATTTTTCACTCACTGGTGACCTTTCCCTGTTGCCGCTCTGGGAGCCCCAGTCTCCTTGCTGCTCTGCTGTTGACAGACTACTGCCTGCAAATCTCATATGGACACAGCAAATGGTACACAGGGAGTCAGGGACAGAGGGTTCAGAGACTGGAGAAAGGTGGGACAAGAGTGAGAGGGAGAGAACAGGAGAGAGACTGTTACAATAACTGACTGTCAGCTGACTGGAGATGATTTGAAGGGACAAAAGTAGTGAAGGTCTTTCTGCATCTGCTGCGGTACGGGCAGAAGTGGTGTAATCTTTTACCTCCAGTGTCACTGTGATTGTGGTTTCCTGTCAACACAGATGGTCTGTAATAAACTGCCTGAAAGGAGATGTAAATCTGGGGTCTCAGGAATGCTCATTGCCAAAGAAAATACTTGGTTGTAAATAAATGTTTTTTTTTTTTTTTTGTTGAGCAGCAGAAGGTAGCTTACTTTTTTTTTTTTTTTTTTGAATGAGTGGATGTATTAGCTGCACACCAGGGCCTGTGAGTCATGCAAAAGGGATATGCTGAGCAGTGTGAGAGAAGGAGAGGTGAGGGCCAAGGACTCACTAACTGGTTGTTCTTAGCTGGTCTGCAGTAACAGGAAAGTTGAGTCAGTGAACTCCTCAAAGTTTGATGATTGTTTATGTGCATGAATCCTAAAACTGACAGAGGGAGAGAGAGAGGCTGAAGATGAAGACTGTACTATCGTTTTAAAAAGGAAGTGACCCAGTGTGACCTCAGCTCTTTGCGTTATTCACTCTCTGTGCAGTGTGTACACATGTTTCTGAATGTCAGCATGTGTCTTTATGTTATTGTGTGTGTGGCCTGACTCTCCTGAGAACTGTGACTGTGTTTCATCCACCCGCCGTGCTCCTTTTGACCTGAATTCAACTTCAAGGATAAGCTCATATTTTTAAAGTCTGCCTTAAAACAATACCCACAGGCCCAAACGTATGGTAAAATAGTTGTCAGTCACCGAAACATTTCTCCCCCTCTACATTGGCTCTGAAGAGACCCCTCTTATTTCCTATTGGAGACAAAATCCACTTCCCTTGTTCTCCACTAAAATGCATGTTGAAGTTCAGCTGAGGCTAATATGAGAATCCAGCAATCTGAATTAGTCATCCCAACACTGCAGCTCAGCAGGAAAACACTGTGGAAATACAAAGAATTTCAGACCAAAAATACTGTAACTCCAGTTGATGCTCACTTTATCTGACTCATATTTCAGCTAGGAACTGATGGGAGGTGATGATTTCCTGACTACTTGACAGACAAGTGACAGATGGAATGACTACAAATACCAATAACTATTTCAATGTATCTTGTGTACTTATATTAAGTAGGGATGCTGAGATCGAAACCACTGTACAAATATCCCCAATCTTGTATCATGATGCCAGAAAACAGAAGTGCACATTACACCTTCCACATGAATATCTTGGCGATCAAGTCTGTGCCAAAAGTTAGGCTACTTTACACTAATTAGCTCAACAGGGTTAATATCCCCGAGACCCCCCAGGCACATTTGAGTCTGCAGTGTGAGAACATCGCAAATGTGAACCTATCCTTTAAAGGATCTGCTAATGGTGGCGCACAATGACTCCAGACTATTAGCACAAGTTTCCTCTGACAGTTTGCAGAGGGGAGCAGATTGAGGACTATATGCGCCCTTAGCAAACATTACAACTACCGTATTTTGTGTTATTTCCAGAATCAGATTGATATATTCTATGTACAATTATTTAATTGTTTTTCCTACCTCCCCTGCTTAGAAATTCTAATGATGTACTGTGCCTCTAATCATTCGGAAAATATATTTAAGTGAAAATAACCTGAGTGGCTTGGCTGATTGAACTCAGAAGAGACAGGAAGAGACATGCTTTTTGTCTGCTGGTGTTGTTATTACTGCCTGTGACACACACAGTGCCAACAGAGAGCGAGAGCGAAATAAACAATTGTTGTTTGAAAGCTTTTGTTTGCTGTGGGAACACTCTAATTATTTTGATTAGTATTTAAGCATTGTTGAGGCCAGTTTTTCTCTTTTGTCTTTTCCCTACCGGTCTGCTCCGCTCTTGTGCTAACAGACATTGCAAAGTGGTGGTTGGTTAGACTACAAATGGATTTGTCTTGTGGGTCTATTCAGTACTGTAGAGATTTTGTGAATCGACAAATCTTCTCTTCAGAAAATACAACACAGAGAAACTGAACTAGCGGCACAGTACCCACAGTGTATTTATCGCAAAAGATGGTTTTTCTTCGTGTATTTTACAGACAGACACAGACAGACAGACAGACAGACAGACAAAAATAGCAGCAGCTGCACACACTCCTGTTCTCTCTGTGCTTTATGCTCCTTTAATATTGTGAGTGTGAATGGTTGTACATATCAGGCACCTTCCAACAATAATGGCTGCCATGCTAAATGAGAATGATGAGATGTATTGGGGAGGTGATCAAAGGACTACTATTTACAACCACTCTCAGCCTGAGGACTTGATGACCCACTGTAAGCGCACTATACTGTACGGGGAACCTCTTCCATCATGCTTTTACTGCCCATCACTGCAGCTGTTAGACAGGGGAGATGGCAAAGCTTTTAGCAGACTGAGATACCGTCCTCTTGCTGGACGGCGTGTATGGGCAATGCCATCAGAAAAGTGAATGACTGAGAAAGATAAGGGAAATGGAGGCTGGGGAGAGAAAAGAGTAGAAAGAAAAAAAGGTAGCGGGAGGGGCAGGGAGGGGTAGGTTGATGTCTGCCTGCCGGCTGTCAAAGGAAAATGCTTCGGTTAAATGGAAACTGATATCATGCAACTCATTCAAGTTCTTCTGGATAGGCTGGGAGAGTTGGAGGGTGAAACTAAAGTGCGGTGAACTGTAGAGGAGGAAAAGAGGAGGTCTTACCTGGAGCAGCCAGTAGCACCTACGGTGGAAGGTGGGGATGATGGAGGAGTGGACGTAGCAGCCATACAGACACTGGAAGGAAGTGAGATAGTAGAGGAAGAGAGAAAGAAGCACAGAAAGAGGGGGCATTACTCTACAGTAAAGTGTAGACAATAGGCTGACCATGACAGCTGTGACCTTTGAACCCCTGACCTCTTCCCCTGCAGGCAGATGGTCAGGCTATTGTTTCCTGAAACAAAGACAGTGACCTGGGGGGAGGAAGTGGATGAGGTTCACCAGTGAACACCTCAGCACTGTCCCAGCATCATAAAATCCTTCCTTCCTTCCTTCCTTCCTTCCTTCCTTCCTTCCTTCCTTCCTTCCTTCCTTCCTTCCCTCTCTCCCACCTTCCTCCTGTCCTGTCGGGAGAGAGCCCCTGACAGAACGATTCAGGTGCTCCTTACACCCCCCCCTCCAACACCACACAGGGCAACCCTGCACATAACTAGATCACAATGTTATTAATATCCTTATCGTAAACAGATAATGCTGTGCCTGGGGGCCTGTTACTGTGGAGAGAGCTAGGCAGGGCTGATAACGCCTCCTGGTATCTGGCAGAGGGGCCAGGAGACATTTTTCACCTGTCGGCAGCTGGAGGGAAAAAAAAAAAAAACGCAACCAAGAACGGCACAGGGAGGACCCTGAGCAAGGCAACACTTATCCTCTTCCCGTGCTCCCTCCTCCTCAATCCTTCTCTAGAAGACCCACAGCCCTGGCTCCCAGGTGACCCAGAGGGATGGCTAGCCTGCTTTTGCTTGTTTACAGCAACAACAAGAGTCTACAGCACTGATTCCACCCCTTGCCCCCTCCCCTCTTCACCTACGAGGAAATATTGCGGGAAAAAAAAAAAAAATTGCTCTTAAGTCAGGAAACTTGGCTTTTACAGGAATAAATCAAACAAACAGGTCAGGAGGGTTCACTCCACTTCCACATTGGTATAACTGTTTAGAAATCTGGAGAAAACACAGCTGGTGCGATACATAAAATCTTGTGCGCACGTGCAGCCATGCACACACGTAGGTACACTGACACAGCATCAGTATTCAGGGGCTGTGTGTTCAATAAGTTAAGCTAGGTTCCTTGTAAAAGTGTAGCTGCTGGGTTCCATTGCTTAAAGGACCATGTGGTAGACTCCTTGTAGTGTGTTACCTTAAATGCTCATTTACTTAAAGTAAAAGCTAGTTAAGAAGAGCAGGGTCTCCAGAAAAAGCCAGTCTGTATGAACACAAACCATCTGATAAATTATATGTTTATATGCCACTGAAAAGCTACATGACTGGGCACACGGTAAGAGACAGAGTTACATATCTTTAAAAAAAAAAAACCAAAACAAACATCACATGAATGAACAAACACAAGAATGTGGCTGTGTGTGTCCCAACACATTCACACACAGGCGCAGACATCCTATGACCAATTCACAAGCAACAAAAGTCACATCAGCCTCGGCCACTTCTCCAGGTGTTCCATTGTTCCAATCTCATCTATTGTGGACTGATTTCAATACTATGAAACTCTGCCTGTGAGAGTTTGAGATAGTGAAGGCATGCAGACTTCCTTCTCTTATTTTCTGCTGTACTCTCATCCATTACAGCTGTCTGAAATAGGATGTGCGCCTCCTCCCACTCCCATCGCTCTGTTATCCATTACTCCAAGCTGGCAACGGACAGACACTTCCTCCGACTCCCACAGTGCATTGAACATCACATTACTACAGTCAACTACAACCGCTACCAGCTTGCACATTTCTGCTGTGCAGTTTTGTGAGTATTTATGTCATAAACATTATTTTGTGCTCTTTTCAAGGATTAGGCAGTTATGATGCAATGCATTACATCTGTCTATAAGGCATTAGACTATGCATTTCATTACAGTCATGTGTTGCAACGCTTGTGTGAAAGGTGCATGCAAACAGAAATGCCAGCATTCTGTCTGTTCAATATTTGACTTTAAATGTCAACACCAACGCTGAAACGAGTGTAACTCTTCGTTTGTTTTCACTCTGCACACAGTAAAAAGCAGGCTTTTTTTTTTTTAAAGCAGCTCGTGTTTAAAAAAAAAAAAAAAAAAAATCTTGCTGTCTTGTTAATTCTGATTACGGAGAGTTTATTGATATATCATGTTTAATACTGCTCTAGCCTAAAGCAGTTGGCCCACTGAGAGTGGGCTGTGGTGTGGCTGCGTGCACTTGGATGAGGCTGTGGCATGCCTCTCACGATTGACAGGTGGGCTGGTGCAACAGGCCTCTGTGACTAGGGCGACTGGGGAGTGAATAAATTAGCCCCCAGGCTGCTTTCCTCTCCCTCTGTTTACTCCATTTCTCAACCACACAAAGCAGCGTGCCAGACAAACAAGCAGCTTAAAGCATAACACAACTGTTGCACCTGTCAGTGCCGATATACAGTAGACATCAAACACATCACATGACACTCCCACAAACCCACTTGCGCACACACACACACACACACACACACACATGCAGAATCAGAAAATGAACATAGACCAACACTCACTCATAAATGCAAGCATTCACACATGCTGCTGCACACATCGTTATGCACACTTACACAGACAATCATAGCGGACCACCATTGAAAGGCAGGCCAAGATATTTTTGAGAGCGCAAGCACGCCCACATACACAAGGCTCATCATACTTGAGCGCCTATCAGTAATTCAAGACGCATATCAGTTACTGGTGTTTCTGCTGCTCTCTGCATGCTGAGCGTCTGGGTGACAAAGTGATGGCAGCAGAACCATTATTTGCTGTCTTTGGGCTGTGACAGATGACAGCACATCACAGGGAAAGCAATTAAACCATAATTATACACACATACACACATATCCTCTCATAAAAAGTGCAGTTTCCCAATGTGTAATTTTGAAGAGCTCTTTGCACGCTGACACAAACACAGTGAAGCAAACACACAGGTGTGCATGTGCACACACAAACATTAACACGTGTTAATGTGCTATTGGCGCACTGTTGTGTTGGGGGGGGGGTGCGATTGAGACACAATAGAAGAATGATACACAACAGTTAATAGAAGTATTCACAAGCAGGGTGTCCATAATGTATTCATGTGCTGTCACCACAGACAGCAGGAATAAAGAGTTACAGCGACGTGTGTCCTCCAAAGTCAGACACTGATGCAGCAAATTCATTTGGAGGTGTCACTCAAGCAAGTGGCCAAGGCGATGAAACGTTGGCATGGCCCAATGAGAGGGTGTTATTGCCATGGCCTGAACACGCCCCCCCCTCGGGTTGCTAAAGCAGACCCGAGTGGAGGGGGATCGTGCTTCACAGGGGGCAAGCAGGCCAGACATCCGAGTGACAAACAGTTCGGCCTAAATAAAGCCTTCAGATGGTGGCAGGGCCACCAGCGGTTACCTGTCCTGCCTCTGGAGGCCACCGCTGCCCCTGGCCTGCCTGTTGCCCTGGCGACACCTCACTTACATCCATCCATCATGGTTGACAGGTGTCAGGCAAAGCAAGAGATGGGCTAGTAAAATGCAAGGTCTGTGAAGACAACACTGGCAAGCGGACACACAGTTATAGTGAGACAGAGTGAGGGGGGAAACTCTCTCATTACACCATAATGATGTGTGAAGACAGTCCTAATCAGAGCGTGGCACCTTATTTATGTTGGCAATTTGCTGTTTTCCTGCAGTGATGCAAACATCTTACTGTCAGAGGCTGCCACACATTTATCTATCTGTTAGACTGTGGAAGAGCAGGCTCAAACACAGAAATGTGTGCATGCATGAACAACATGCTTGGCATTTTGGTAAAAACTTTTTTAAATTGCATTCTCCGTGCCCAGCTCCCAGTCTCCATCAATCACATCAAGCCAACTCTTTCAAGGATAGTTTTCCCCCTGACTCGTGTGTCCTTTACTGCTCTCTTAGCTAACATTTCACTCTGGATGTGAATAATCTGCAGCTGCATCATATAAAATAGCTCAAGTCTCATTGTATTGAGTGACTTGCTGCACACACTATTATACAGTTGTTGACATGGACATGGACATCCACATCCACCTGGTAAAGTCACTGCTTCATTAGAAAGAATGTATCATTTTGTGCGTGTGTACTTCTGTTTGTGTGCATCTTTCTATATGTCTATTCGCATGGATGCCTGGGGCAGGTGCTTCAGCCTGGGGCACAGCAGCATAAATAGAGCTCACGTAGAAGCCAATCAGGCAGCACTATCAAACCCCATCCGTGGAGGGAACGCAGAAATCCATACTCAATAGAGATTCATGGACCATGCAAGATTCAAGCTACCCTGGCCATTGACAGCATCCATGATGACTATTGATCAACCAACGATTTCTGGCTCTATATAGACGTGATTAGATGACTTACGGCTGAAAAGTGCCACTTCCAGTTTGGAGGATGAGCTCATTTTCAACTGATACCATAATGCTCTGCATTTCACCTGCTGTCTTTACAGTCAGCTGCTCTGCTTTGCTCTCTCCCAATCGTTCAGCGGGACTCAAATTATCTGTAGTGTCTGGCAGGGTGGCACCGTGCCCAGAATTCCCATAACATACAGTATCTCTTTTGCATTTTGAATTCAAGAGAGAAATGCACGTCTCTTGTATGTTACTGGCACAATGACTGTCGTTTTTATCCCAGCTACTGCTTTTTCTATTAAGATTCCTCTCCTTCTTGATACGCCTTTAAATAAGCCACTACTTGTAAAGTTGTAGCGGTATAATTCTTCAGTGCATCTGAAGACTTAAGCAACGGTTGATGAGACATTATACATAATAAATCAAACGAGGCTTAGATTTATCTCCCCGGTCCTCTCCGTTGGACCAGCTGCAGCCTCTAAATCAGTCAAAACTGAGCGGGCTACAAAATGAATTGGCAGGCTGCGCCCGAGTTGAAGGAAAAAATAAAAAACAAACCTAAATTCCTCAACAAAGCAAAACAAATGATGCTCTGGAAAAATGCATGTGTTATGAAAATGATTGACTCTAAAAATAGCATACTCATTGTAAAATGAACACAAAGAGTTGATAAACAGGCCCTGAAGAGGAGAATTAATTAGCCACGCTGGACGCGTAAACACAGCTATACATCAAGTTCAAAAGGAAAACAATAACAGGGCTGAGGCAGTTAGTGAGAAACCTCTGACCACTTGCCACACTGAAAGCCCGGACTTTCTCTGGCCTCATTCCTCAAGACGAAGGAGGACCAGAACAAATTTAAGACAAAAGAGAGGACAGGCATTTTAGGGAGAAAAATTGTGGTGATGAATCCGGGTATAGGAGGTATACGAATGAGAGTGGGATGGAAGACAGAGGGCACAGAGGAAGAAAAGAGAGACAGAGAGGTAGACAAGGGGATGTGGGGTTTACAGCCGCACTTTTGTATCCGCCAGAGGAAGCTCATGCACATGCCCATGCACGTCTGTCTCCCTGACTGAAGACACGGTGTCTGTTGATGCTAATGCTAGCCAGCTGGGCTCACAGCCAAAGGCATTAAGTGGAATCGAATTCCACCAAACTAGCTTTAATCAGCAGGTTTTTAAGGTTAGAATTACTCTCCCTCTCCTCCAGCCCCCTGGCCAAGGTTAAAGCAGACACAGGCAGGGG
Source organism: Rachycentron canadum (assembly GCA_038496675.1). Classification (NCBI taxonomy): domain Eukaryota; kingdom Metazoa; phylum Chordata; class Actinopteri; order Carangiformes; family Rachycentridae; genus Rachycentron; species Rachycentron canadum. The sequence goes on from CM076651.1 coordinate 6,787,038, forward strand.
CTGGGCTCAGCTAATGGGATGGAAGGGTGGCACGGGGCCTACGGCATGCCACCATACACCAACACACATGTGCACGCACACAAACCAAACACACCTCGGCACAAACACAGCTACGCACCTTTATTGTATGCCAAGTCACACCTGCAGATAACAATAATGCATGTACACCTACAGAAATAGTAATACGGCTTTACCTATGCCTGTGTTTGTGTGTGTGTGTGAGTGGACTGTATTTGTGCAGGACAAGCACAAGAACAAAAATATGCATAATGCACAGAAGCGTAAGTGTACTGGTATATAGTGACACAAGCTGCATATCAATTCTCAACTAAATGAAGGGAGACCACATGTAAAATTAATCATCATCATCCAAGGAGCATCATTATGATATGGCTTGAAAAAAAGAAAAAAAAAATCAATCTGCTTATCAGATATTCATGCATCCAACAAACCTTGATCAGTTCTCTAACTGTAGCTACATGTGTCCTGAATGTAACACTGCATAAAGGCCTATTCACTTAATGCGAACCTCAGAAGAATATTGAAAACCTTAATACAAAAAGAGAGGTGAGACGCCTGGGCCAGTGAATATATCAGGCTGTTTTTTTATACTTCACAAAGAGCTAGTGGAGGCCTTGCCTTGACCTCAGCCTACAACAGCAGTCAACACATTGATGCCTGTCAACAAAGGAAAGCTCAGTAAACCTTGCAGCGCTTCTGTCAGCTTCTCAAGTACCCACACTATGAGTAGAGGCCTGCACAGCAATGGTAGCAAACGTTTTCTTCCCACTGTCTCACTCCGGCTTTCATTTCTCTTCATCTTTCTCCTCCCCTCGACTCACTTTGCACCACACATAAGAAAGTGGCCTCACTTTGGAGATGTACTACAGATTAAATTAGCTCAAGTCAAGTCTTTGTTTTTGAAATGCTAATAGGCTGACTTGCAAATTTGTGTTTGAACTCGCTGCATCTTGATAAAGCAAAAAAGCTTTAGTTAAACGTCTATGTGAGGAGATCAGCGAATTATACTAATGTGACGGATGACAGGTTACAAATGGATGTTAAGTGTATGTGTAAGAGGTAAAATGGCAAATGGAAAGCGGTCATTATCTTAAGACGCCACTTCCTTATCAGCTAACCTTTGAGCTGACCTCTAGATTGCCTGTCTAAAACAGACATGTAAAATATGTCCTGCAGCAAAAAGAGTAATGAGCATCTGTTTGCATTACGACCCCGAAGCTATCAACTATGACAGGCACTTCATTCCATTAAAAATGGAGTAATGGATACAGCAATCAGACTGGGCCACAGTTTAAAGTCAGAGGTCAGGTTTTAGCCGTCACTTTGAGTGGCTGGGAAACAGCTGAGTCTAAGAGGACTTTCCTGTACCTGGTCTCTCCATCACGCTCAGTCAAACCTGAGTGCATGTGCTGGAAAGTGGCCAAAAGGGGATATCGACACAGAACATGGATAAGTAATCTACAATCTAACATGTCCCTCCGATGGAAACGGAAACATTGGGAGGGAAGTTACAGGTACAAGTGTAGCGTAGAATCAAAACAAAAAAATGTATCTACCTTTTTTTTTCCCCTGACATTGTCCTCAAAAGCTGTGCGCCTATGCAGCCCTAAGGGCATGTCCTGTATTTGAAATTTAATAATTAATTAATAAAAGTATCACATGGTGAGACTGCTGCTGCTTAATAAACATAGATGGCATTGTTTGAGTCTGTATGACCGCCCATTAACCTTCCCTTGTGTTAGCTGAGGTAAGGATAAAAGTGCCACTGTGTGGAGAAGGGGAGCATGTCCTCTGAATTAATGAGAGCAAACCATCCAACTCTGTTTCCCCCCTAAAACATACTCACACGCACACACACATGCACACGCACAGCGGAGACCTGCTGAAAATGACATCACAGGCTCAGCCTCCCTGCCATGGGTTATGCCAGGCAGACATGTTGCCTAATTGTAAGAGAGAGCTCAGATTTGTAATGCTGCACAGTTCTGTTAAGGCTGATTAGCGGAGGCTCACGCCTTCTCCCCCTGCCATGATCTATAGGCACTCCAAATTTCCAATATCTCCGGTGTGAGCAAGGAAGAGCTGAGAGAGACTGTAAATCATGACAAGTCCCACTGAGCGGAGGAGAGAAAAAAAGGATAGATGGATGGAGGGAGAGGGAGTGAACGACAGAGAGAGAGATATTCAGCTTGTATGGAAACATGAAGGAGGAGAGGAATGGAGAAAATTATTGAGGGAACGAGGTGATGGGAGAGGGAGTAGTGCACATATAGAGCAGAGAGGAGCACACATCAGGGAAACATGTGAGAGTTAGGAAGGAAAGAAGAGAGGAGAGGAGATATGATTACCAAGGAAACAGCAAGAAAAAAAAAATTCCTGCCGGGGAGGAAGAGACAGAGAGTGTGGAGCAGACAAAGAGGAGAAAGAGCATGGGGGGAAGAAAGGGAGTGGGAGGACAGAGAGACACAGAGAGAGAGACAGAGGGAGGAGAGGATAGAATGAATGCTAACAGGGAGCCCAAACCCAGTACTGAGGCTTTATCCTTCACAGGCGGAGGAGCAACAATCGCAAACACATTTTCTCTCGCCCTGGCCCTAAGAGAGATAAAAAAGCAATTTGTATTCTATTCCTATTCAGCGTCGCTTGGCCTGTTTCTCTGCCTGCATATTTGTAAACACAGCTTTGTCAGAGCAGCTTAATCTTCCCAACACAAACACAGACTACAGGAAGGAGGGGCGAGAAAGGGTGTGGAGGGTTGAGGAGGGGGAGAACAGTGATGAGGGGAGAGGAGGGTAAAGGATGAGGAAGAGAGAGAGAAAAGAGGGGTGAGGAAGGGCAAGAGGGTGAGGACGGGAGGGGAGGTTTGAGGAGCAACAGAGGCCGGGCAGGGCATCAAGGATCGGGATACTTTACCCTCTGTGCTGCCACGGGATGCCCCAATGTCAAACTGTGACGTACACACACATACACACACACACATTCACACACATGTACTTCACTGGTTGACGCCCCCCTCCCCGTCGTCGTCATTGTCGTCTCAACCCACTGGCCAAACGTCCAACAGGGCCAATTACTGACAGAAGCGAAGGAACCGGCATCAAATCATTCCTCATCATACGACCTGGATGAGACAGATGGAAGAGGTGGACCCCTTGTGCTACCTTAACTGTCACCATGCCTCTGTTTAGTGCTTATTCTGCACATTTAGCCTGTCACGGAGCTTACAGACATGTCCTTCCAGCGTTCAGGGGAACCAAAGTCCACATTCCGTACAGGCCAAAAATCCCACGGCCATGTGAAAGCACCTACACATCTCAGCAACCGACTACACATTAAAGCAGAGAGAGCGAAATGGAGGGAGGGAGAGAAAGAGGAGACTTGGAAGTGGCGATCGTCTGGGTGCACATTCGCTCACAGAGGCGTGAAATTAGGCGGAGCGACACCTGCCAATACGCATTGCATTAAAGCGCACATGGTTCACCCCGCACTCCGGCCCTCCATATCGCTCCGTATCTCTCAGTCTCCCTCATTTTGTTCCTCTATACTCTGAGATCTCTGCATTATGGCCCACAGTGCCCAATTAAGGACTGATAGCTGCCCCATCCACTCCCAATGCAGCGGTGGAGATGGTCCTCCACTTCAGAGCGTGGCAACAACCTTCATCAGCTTCTGTGTACTTCTTTTCGACCCCCCACTCCCCTCGACCCTCCTGAGCCCCAGCACACCCAATTTGAACAGTCAGGCTCAGGGATTAGCAGAATCGAGAACAATGACAGTAATGACATGGATCATGTAGGTACCACTGCCTCCTATCTCATATCTCCTGTGCAGAGCAGAGACTTCAACAACAAATGAACTGACTGAGTTTAAAATAATAATAGTAATAATAACAATAACAGTCCTGGCTATGGAGCTGTTAACGCGTACCCTTATGGCTGGGTCTATCGGGGCGTACAGGGCATCAGCGTTACCCTAAAAACAGAAGTGAGCGCTGGAGCTGTCAGATAGACAGATTAACAGACCGACTTGGTGAAGCACTACAATGTTGAGAAAATGCTGCCAAGCTAACTTCATTCCTCATTTGCTGCTGCCATGGTTCCAACAAGTCTTGACCCAAGACGGCATTTCCTTTGTGGAATATTAATCTGTCTGTTTTCTACTGTAAATGAGCATATAGCCAACAAACTTTAACTTTCCTCATGCTCATACTTCTGACTGTCTGTGTGTGGGGAGACAGAGAGCCCTGCAGACAGACACGCAGCCAAACACACAAAAGACAGATTTGGAGAGACGGGGATTGCCACAAACAGACAGAGAGACAAGCAAAGAAAGACAGGGAGAGCCGCAGACACACAGCAGGCAGATGGAGGAGCCTGAGAGCCCCCGGGCAGCCCTGTGATGAAGACAGTGGGGAAGGCAACTGAAGGAGTCCATGTTATGTTCAGATTGTGATGAAGGAAAGGAAGCGAGGTGGAGGGGGGGTGGTTAGTTATGGGGGTGGGGTAGGCAGAAAAGAGAGAGGGAGTACGAAAGAAAAAGAGAGAGGGGGGAAAAAAAATCAGCCAGTGAGCCAAAAAGAGGGAAAGGAAAGCAAATGAAAAGTGACACTTTAATTCAGAGGGCTTCTTCTGCCTGAGTTATTATGAGATGTTTGTAAGCTGGCTTGTTCATGCATCTCCCCTGGCCTCGTGCCTGGCTCCCTCTCACTGAGGAGACCTGTGGCGCTAACCTGTCTTTATCTGAGCCGCACAGCAGGGGACAGCACTCTGCCACCATCCTCTGCTTTGATCCTCCCACTACTACCATAGCTGCCTCACTGCCTTCCTACGTTTCCTTCCCCCCTTATTCGCTCCTCCATGATCGCTCATATGCAAAATGTCTCACTGTGTCCTGTTGCTCCTTTGATATGGCCAAAATCCTCCATACTCACTCCACTCTTAATTAATTGCAACTTCTCTAATCTAACAGGCGAAGCTTAGCTTTGGCTTCACAGAAACACTTCTGGACACAGCGGTGCACTGGTGCTACACATGAAGATAACCACTGAGAGGAGAGAGAGAAGGAGAAAATGCATTAAATAGAGTGAACATGTGTGTAGGTGAAAAAGATGCACGCAGAAATAAGGAATAGCAAGAGAAAGACAGGGTGAGGATGAGAGGCCTATAGAAACAAACAGAAAGAAAAATGGGACTGAGGCTGAAATGATTTGACATTCTGGCTGGGCAAAGCTTGGTGTTTGAAGATTGGAGCCTGACCAGGGTATGAGATTTCAACTGTAGGAGAAGGAAGGCCACGAGGGCTGTTTTCAGCTGGGCTAGCAGCTAGAGAGCAGACAGATAAAGGAGACGGACAGATAAAGAAGGCAGACAAATAGAGGAAGGGAATTATAGGAGCACACAGATACATGGGCTAAAACGTACCTGAGGTACCAGACAGGTACAACCTGACAACCAAAACAGACAAGTACGGGGGGGGGGCTGAATGTAACAAATTCAATCAGGCAGAGAGATGCACACACACATATACAAATACAAGTACAGCTAGACAGACAAGAACATGGATAGATACGCTGTATGAATACACAAAGGGGGTGTGATGAGAAATGTAACAGTAAAGCATAAAGGGTAAAAAGACCCAGAGCAAAGTCAAAGTGAGAATAAGAGAGAGAGTAAGGGAGTGAGACAAGCGAGAAAGACAGACATGGTGGTGGGGGGCTAGTAAGTTGGAGTGCCGACAGGTCTCCAGAGGTTGTAATATATAGCATCGTTTCAATCTCTCTACAGCAACTACAGCCCTCCTTTTTCATATCCTTCCACAGACTGAGGACGGAGAGATACTTCTGTCCTTCGGAGCCAAATCGGCATTCAAGATGATATAATGTACTCATTTTTTGACATTATATCCCCAAATCTGGATGGTTATTTGTGGCTGGATGTTCGCCGCGTTCCCATTCTCTCCTGAAATCTCAAGGTTACTAATGGTAAAGGATGGATACAAAATGCCAGCGTCAAACACATTTCTATGTTTGTCTTGTGATGTTTCCCCCTCTCCTGCAGAAGTTCGAGACCAGCGCTTGATTTATCTGCTGCACGCACCATTAATCCTGCGACCATGCATGCCTCAGCCGAATAATTGATCTCTGTGCTACTGTAACTAAATCCGTCAAAACAATGACAGCCCACCTCCTTTTCTATCCTTCTGCTTCCTCTTTATGCCTCCCCATACCTCCTTAAGACTCAAGTTGTTGTTAAAAAAAAAATAAACCTACCACCGTCTTTTCACTGTTTTCTGTCCAGTACAACTGGGGAAGGGAATGTTTAGGGTTAGCTGGAGTGGTATGTGACACCAGTGTTCAACCACCAGAGGGAGTTTCCCACCGAGTGTGTGCCTAAGGATCCAGGGAGGGAGCCCGGCCACTCGCCCAAATACACAAAACAAAATATAAAGATGTAGTTGACAGTGTACTCCGACAATGCCAACACTTCCACTCTACAATGCTGGCAGCCAAGTGAGTCAGGGCAGAGAGCAGCAGTGACCTCCTAAGGTGATCAGCGCTCAGCTCTCTGTCTAGACCTCAACAAACAGCTGCTCGGTCTGGACCAGAAGGAGAACAATGACCCTTAATTTATGTCCACAACCCTCCCCTCCTCCCTGCTTCTGCTCGTCTCTTTGACTTGTTTTTGCATACTGCATTTAAAGTAATAAGTACAGTATCTCCTTGAATGCCACAGTGCTATAAATCAGAGGAAAATAGACCTGTCATCTTAGTAAACAATGCATGGAACCAGTTATCATTAAAAACAAAAGACTTCTGGAGGAGGCCGGGCCGTGCATACAGATGAGGATTGGACCAATCTACCAATCTCCTTGGCTCGCCCTGAGCTTCTGGCCTGCACAGGAGGTACGCATACACCTGTATATGCACAAACACACCTGAGAAAACAGAAGGAGGGGAGCACAAAAACTGCCTCATTTTCTGCTATCTCTGATGCTTATATATAGCTATTACAGAGGCTGTTGTAGATGAAGTTTTTGCACAAAACTGGATGTAGATGTGTGCTTACTGATGTCCATACAATCATTAAAAGAAATTGCAAATGAGCTGTTGTAACATACAATCTACACCACAGAAATCATTTACTTTTGAAAGGCGAAGAGAATTGTGTCATTGACTTTCTAAAGTAATACAATGTGCAGTTATGCAGCCGAATTGGATCCTGAAGACACTGAAAGATGTTGATTTCCTCAGACCTCAACGCTCGGATAACGGCTTCACAAATAACAGTTTGATTATGATATTTACGCCACATAATGACTTCTTATGACAAATAGCGTACAATCACGTAGTCATTCAATCAAAACATGTTGGTCGAAGTGACATTACTAAGATTTAGGTCAGCGCTCAGAAAATGAGCTCCGGATTCGATTGCAGAGACGACATTGTTCAATGTCACAACAGTGCCATGAAAATTTTGCATCATTTGTTATGTAGTGCCATCAATGTTTATGACAGCCAATCCATCGTCAAGTAAGCTGTATGTCAACCTTTATGTCAGCTTTATGACACATGGATCGCATGAAATGTCATGGAATGTCATCACTATGTTCCCAGGCACCAGAGTACATGTGATGGATACAACGCTCAGAAAGAAAATCACAGTCTTTAACACGTGTTTGCAGAGCAGATTCGATACCCTTCATGTTAATCAGGTGCCAATGTTTCTGTGCCCCTGTGTAAAGTGGCGGGCGGATGGCTCCCGGCAGCGATTTGCATGCAAAGCTGCATATCCTCCTTCCATAGCAGGGGCCCCTCAGGTGTAACCGAGTGGAGGTTCCTGGTGGCACTCTGCCCTCTCTCTGCCTAAATGAGATTGGGCTGGAGTCCCCCTCATCTCTGTGTGCACACCATCCCCTTGCATTTCCAAAGGGAGCACAGACACAGACACTGGAGCGAGATATAGAGGTCAGCAACACAGAGACTCAGAAAAGATAGAAACAGAAAAGAGAGGGAGGGAGACAGAGAGTCTGGTCTGTAGTCAAGAGACTAGACTAACATTTACCCAGCTGCTGATTTCACAGCCAAAGATGAACACTGCAGCTAGAGTTTTAGATGGTTCCTCCTCCAGCTGATGATGGCAATAATGGAGACAGTCTCCTCCTAGAGCAAGAAGTTACTCTAAAGATGTCACAGTTTGAGAGCAATTGTTACAGCCCATTAGCACCTTGAAAACAAGGTGTATCCCTAAGTGATACTTGATGAGAATGAAGATGGCCATACATCTGTCCGTACTGTACCTACAAACAGGCCTCTAGCACTAGTTGTGCTGTACAGTAATAGGCTTTTTGTGAGGCCTGCAAAGTGCTGCGACAGCATTTTTTGAGTGCGTAGAATTGCAGTGCTACAGAGTTTATAAAGGCGACTCTTTGAGGAGATGGAGGGAAAAAAAACTGTGCAAAGTAGTCTCTGTCCCAAGTCTTCTTTAAGTCTAACACAGGTTGTTATCTGTCAGGGAAAGCTGAGAGATGCTCTCTTATCAACACACACACACACGCACACTATAGGCACACACAGACTTAATTAAAGTTACGTTTCCATCTGATGAACATGGTTGGGCTGTGTTGTCTGTCTCTGCGTTCTGATAAATTCATTCTGCCTGCCAGATATGAGCCAGTTGAGCTGTGCGTGTCATCCTCAGTCTGCAGCTGCCATCCTTCAGATACACTTGGTGACAGAGGGGTCCAGCACGTCCTCTGTGGGCAAGACGAGGACTGACATGTTGCAAAGCCTCCTCCCACTGACAAACCCCCCTCTTCCTCAAGAGGCCCTAGTGCTCCTGCCCTGTCTCATTATGTGGGCGAGATGTTTGGGGGGTCTCTCCGTGCCATCCTGTTGCACTGTCAGCAGCATAATGCCTCTCAGTGGGCGCCTAGCTACTGCCGCACACAGTTTGTTTGTTTCTTTTTGTGTGTCTGTCAGTGTGTGTGTGGACGGTCTCCTCATCCACAGAATTCCTTTCCTCTCACGCTAGATTTTTTTGTTTTTTTTCCCCCACAAAGCTCAAAAACAACAGAGGGAAGGAGATGGGTGGGTAGATTGCTATTACAGTCCAGAGTGTGTCCTAATGCAAGACTCAAATGTCACTCAATTTTCAACTGACCGGTGTAAACACAATACCTAGATTTCTCTATGTGTCTTTTCAATTTGAGGGTAAAATTTAATTTAGTAGGGATATTTACACAGAGGACAGTGGGGCGGTGGGTGGAGTGCTAGTGAGAGTTGCCATCCAGCATGAAGATTAATAAAGCCTGTGCAAAGATCTGCAGGATGACAAACAGCGACAACCAGACGGCAAAAAACAAAAGCAAAACAATCAACTTCCTGAAAAGGCTTAAATGACATTTAATATATTTACTGGCAAACATAAACATAAATTGACACCGGGAGGCTGAGGGGAGTGAATACAATATCTCTGATTGCTATTACTGGCATAAGCAATGACAGCATGCACTAGATTGGAGTGGTATATTGAATTTCATGTACTTTGAAATGGAGTCTGAAATGTGAGATTTGTCTTTTGCCTCTGAATAGCGCTCGCCATACACCCCCCTCATTCTCTCTCATTTAGAGACTGGCACATTCAGTTAACTAATGTGCAGTATATGGCAATGCTATACTATTACCCTGTTCTCTCAACTGCCTGTCGAAAAGGATGGAACATCAGATGTGATTTGGAGATGCTTTCTTCTTGTTTCCGTTTCACATCAGAAACATACCTGCTGGGAAGATTTTCTCTCTATAAATTTCCCCTATCTGCCGCTGAAACACTATTCATCTCATTATGGTTGATTGGGATCCTCATTACATTAGAGAGTGTGCACAGGCATGTGCGTGCATGTGTTTTTTCATGCATGTAAATAAAGACAAGAGATAATGAGCAGAGAGAAAGCGAGCGAGAGAGAGCTAGAGAAAGGCAGCGAGAGAAAGAATGAGGGAGGGAGGAGTGTGTTAATGAGTGTGAGATGTGCTGAGGTCGCTGTGTTTGTTCTGTAATAGTGTGTTGCCGCAGAGCACTGCCACCTCAGGTGGGTGATTAGCAGTAATTATATAATTACACAAAATGTGATAATAAACAGCACAGAGGGAATCAGTTCCATCATCTACTTTGCTACACCTCATATATACACATATACTTATTTTCCCATGTACAAACAAGTAAATATAAAAATACAGTTCTCGCTTTTTAACAAATATGCACACCCTCTATTCACACATACCACCTCCTGAACAAACACATACACACACACAGAGCGAGAGAGGGAGAAACCCTTTCGTACCCAGATAATTCTAACCTGATACAAAAAGTAATGGAACACTCACACTTGTCCTCCACTCACACCTGTGAGTAAAAACCGATTTGCTCCCTGACACACAGTAACAGCCAATAAAACAAGCGCTGACTCGCTCCCAAAGGCAGCCGAGGGGAGCGGGGGGACAAATGAACACAAACTGGGAGTAAAAAGCTGCTCCCAGGAGGATTTTTCCTTTTCTGTAGTCCTCATGCTCCTTCCTGCTTGAGTGAGAAACACTATCTGAAAGAGTCCACAATTGTCCATTTCATCTCTGGGCTGGCTGCAAAAAGAAACAAGCATGTAGTAAAAAAAAAAAAAAAAAAAACAGAAAAAAAAAAAACAGATGGGAGATCGTCTGATGCATCCCTCATTTCTACTGGAAAGCAACAGAAGTGGCCTTTTTATCCTTAGGTCCACTATGAGTAAAAGTAAAATGTGTGTGCGTTTTGGCATGAGTGACCTTCACCAGGAATATGTGGGTTTATATGTGGGCAATGGTCAAAAACAGAAAAAAAAAAAAAAAAAAAAAAACACATGCTATGAGTGAACCATTCAGACAGTTTGAGTGTGGGATGACAGTGACAGTGATGATGGGAGTGGAGAAGAAAAGGTAAAATACGGGTGAAGTGGATGGAGGAAGGAGAGGGCAATGTCAGGATCCGCAGGAAAAATAAAGGATAGGGAGTGAGAGAACAGTATGGGGTGGAAGCAGGGGATAATTACTGCTAATAAAGCCTAATGGAATTCAGGCCTCACGTCAGGTGCAAGATGATCTGATTACTGCTGGGCGGCTGGGGGAAATTGGGAACTGATCCGTTAATCCTGCCATCCCCTTTCGTCTCTCATTCTATGTGGGGATGTGTGCGTCTGTGTGTGTGTGTGTGACAGTGTGTTCACAATATTGGAGAAGTATGCAAAGTTAGTTTAACTTAGGCTTGTAAAACTGATGCACACAGCAAGCATAGTAATTCAAATATTTCGCATTCATAGTTTCAGTGTATATATTTCAGTGCAGAACTAGAACTCTACAATGTAACTGCAAATCATATTAGATTTCATATTAGATTTGGTCTTATTATTAATGTGTGTGCTGTTCACTTATTGAGAGTGAGTCACACGGCGTGCTCTTTGACAGTCACTCGTTGTGACCTGTGGTGTTCATGATTCACAGCACAGCCTATTACGGTCTCTGCTGAAGTGCATGGAAGTGCGTGAGCATGCCCTGTACATCTGTGTGTGTTTATGTGCGTGCTGTTTGAACTTTTCAACTGCCTCTTCCTCCACAAGCATCCTGCTGATGACTGCTGACCTTGGCTGAGTATCACAACCTGGCGACACAGAGGTCAATGGAAAATGCTGCCTTCCCACATTACAACATGGTACAGTGTGTATGTTATATGTCCATTAGTGCAGTGAGTGAGGGAGAGAAAGAAACGATAAAAAACATAATTTCCTCAGTATGGGTGATACTGTACATAGTGTGATATAATTGTACCTTATATATATATATATATATATATAGCACTCCTGCCAAGGTAAGATTTGTGTGACAAGACAGCAGACTGTGTTGGCAACTCAGAAAGCTGATGACTTGGTAGATATAAGTGTTTTTAGAAAGTGCACATACACATACGCACCTCCAGATCAGTATGTGTATACGTGGATCTGAGGGCGAGCATCTTATTATGGGAGTGCACACACTCTAAACAATCTCTTCCTCATCTGCAGGAGACCATCTCCAGTCTGCCTCAACTTCTGTGATGTTTCCTGCTCTCATCTGGCTTCAGCCCGGCTGCTGCAGAGAAACTGTTTCAGCATAGTGAGCTGAGAAAGGAGCAGGCGTCATTAGCCTGGGTGGAGATGCCTTTCTCAGCCTTTCTCTATCTCTCCATAGCACCTGCTCCGTCTCCAGATGAGATCAGGAAGGTGGGGCAGTGGAGGGCAAAGGAAGGGTGCAGCACAGGCATGCTCGAAGCGGGAAGAGAGGCAGATGAGGGTGTAGAAGAGAGATGGGAAGGAGGAGGGCTGTGCACGGAAGATATCAGCCCATGCCTTCAACCAGGCTTGAGGCACTTGTAATCATGGTTTGATTTCTTGCTATGCTGCTCCACATACTCAGCTCATTGTAATGGCTGTTGGGTGTGAACATGGACGTGGCAGCTGCAAGTCAAAGAGATTAGCCATTTAAAGAAGGGGAGATGTTTATTTTCAAGTGCATGGCTTTTAGCTTATTTATCAAAATGAACATCCAAGGCAACCAGGAAATAATATCAATCTAATCCCTGGGGGAAAATCCACTTCCTACATTTAAAAAAAAAAAAAAAAAACCCACAGTGTAGCCAAGTTGAAAGAAACATCTACATGATGCATGTGAAACCGTGGCCATCCCAACATGAAATGCCACAATCAGTAAATCACATTTTGAACAGGACTGACAGGACTGACTAACAGGAGGCATACAACAAGGCCTTTTCCTTAACTAGATATTGTTGCCTTTCAGCAGTTAAAGACGCAAGAGCATTTTTCAGCACCACCAATTAAATGAAAAGCCTATATGAATCATTATGTTAAACACAATAGCATATTGACCTTGTGCTGTGGGAGAGAAAAATAAACAATTCATACCAGACAACATATGTGAGAATGGTCTTTTCATTGGCGTTTTCTTTCTACTCTGCAAACAAGGCTGTTGCCCCTTCAGATCACCTAAACTCTAAGCTTTGTATGTGTTTTATCTAGTAGTAACACCGTGATGCTTATTTAAATCTATTTCCCACACAGTCGCTAACATTGGGGTGTTTTTTTCCCCACAGCAGTTCCAATCTTACCAGTAACACCTGGGGTCCCTATACAGCTGGTCAGGCTGTGTTTGCCTGTGCCATGTAAGGCCTTTACAGATTCACACAGTGTGTAAAAATGTTTTTATTGTAAGCCAATCTGAGGGCTTGTTGTGTTTTTACAGAGTATCATCTCTGTTTGTTGTGTGAGGGTGGGATAACATACTGGATGTTTATTAGACCTGGAGTCAATGCCCAGACCGGAGCACTGCTATAAAACTAGCTGCTATAGCCGGCCAGTAGAGGCAGTCAACTGGGCTGCTAGCCTGCTCAGGCCAGATGCCGCTGGGCTGCTAGGAGCACTTCACTCCCTTAATCCCCATTACCACCAGGTCGTCCTGGAAAGGTCTAAGAGTCATGCACATAGAGGGGATGTGTGCTTTGTTTGCTGTAATATGTGACCTCTAACAGTACGCAGTAACAGGTCAACAAATGCTCGTACTTTAGCACATATTATAAAAACATCTGTGCACGCATTACCTAACAGAAAAAATATTATTGGCTCTTTGTTGCATCCAAATTCAGCAGCGCCCTCCAGCAACAGTCCCCTTGCCTGGCAGAGTGGGCAGTGTCCGGCTGAATCCTGGTGTCCTCTTGCCCATTTATTTTGGGCTTCTTCAATTTTTAAAGGGGAACCAAAGCACTGGCCAGAAGATCCCTGCAGCGACATGAAGGGTGGGCCTGGGTGAAACACTCATATACACAATCGTGCACACGTCACGTCAAGACCTGGGCAGTGAGGTGAATGCCGGGTGTTTAGGTTCTGATGGACGCAGCCATCCCCTTTCTCATCAAGTCGCTTCCTCAGACCATTTAGCACCTCTGCTACTCTGGGGGGGGGGGGGTCACTGGCCACAGCTGCGTCTGTGTGGTCCTAGAGCGCCAGCTTTTGCCTGGCACGCCTGGCAGGAGCATCATGAAAGACAAAATATCAGTCTGCATTTGGGCAGTGTCTGAGGCACTTTCAGGGAATTGTGGCAGCGTTATGGAGCCGAAGGGAACCAGCACCATCTTTATTGCTCTTTAATCAAAGCAGTGCAGGCTGGGTAAAGATCAATGATCTCTGAGTGTTAGCATTGACTGGGGCCTACAGCTCCCAATCAAGGGCCCCTCTCCCACCTAATGTTACATTTAATGAGCCAATTAGTCCACAATGGCGTGGCCGGCATCTTAAACTGTTGTTTACTCTGCATTCATTATTAATATCTCATAGTTAGGTATGAATAAAATTAAAAGGAGCAGCGAGACCATTAGCTCCCCATGGTGGATGCTTATTAAGATAGGATGCTTTGTTATCTAAGCAAGGGGTGGGGTGGTAATTGTTCGTGGTGGGCAGGATATGTTGGTTCAGTAGCAAGAGTGGTGTGATTTATACAACCTTGGAGATGTTGTTGCTTGCGTGTATGAGAGATGGAGTGGTGTGGTTTGCTCTAATGCCTTTGAGAGAAGAACAACAGCCTGTATCCAGTGGTGTCAGATGCTGCTTCAGCTCCCTCATAAACACTCTTTCTATTCTTGCCCTCCTTACCCTCTTCTCTCCCTCCCTACCTCTCACTTTAACAGGCACCTCTCGGAGGGTGTATGCAAATTAGTTTTATCTCCCCTTTCTGTCATTCCATCTCTCCTCTTTATTGTTTTGTTTGTTTGTGCTGTTTTGTTTTTCTTGATCATTCTACAGCTTTTCCATTTCATGCAGAATGGGCAATGAAAAGCTACTAAGTGGGCATGGTAGGTGTGTTTTAGAAACCTGTTGTAAGGTTGGGGTGGGGTGGCATTGATCATTCAGTAAAACTGGAGGTGAGTCAAAATCAAACACCTCCAGCTATCATCATTAGCACTCTTGTCCTGCACCCTTGTTTTGGCGAAGCTGAATGTGGATACCCAGGGAGCGGGACTGAAGCCTGCTGGATTTTTTTTTTTCTCTTTTCTTTTTTTGTTTTGTTTTTGCCTGTTTGGCTGTTCCTCATGACGAAGATAGAGTGAGAGTGTGTATATGGAGGCTGGAGAAGAAAAAAAAATAAATCAAAAAATCAATAAAACATTAAAATCGCTTCAGTCAACAGAGCAAGACCCAGCTGCATCCAGCAGCTCTTTCGCCCAGAAAGATTCTCTGCTGCTTCTGTTGATGGGAGTGACTCCACATATTCAGCAGGCAAAGCTTGGTACACACCACAGAGGATTTCATTTAGTGGAGAGGAGACAATATTCAATATGAACAGTAAGAAACATATTACAGACATTTTTTAGATATGATGTAGAAGTTACTGGCTTGAGGCACAGTACTTATGACCAATCAGTACAATTCTTTGTAAGAATTCATGAAATTAAATGTTCACTGAACCAATTTTAAAGTCTTTTTACTGTCCCCAAGGCAAGTGGGTTGACAGATACTGGCTGAAAGGAATAGTCATTAAATTATAGCAGAATCTGCTGTAAGGCTACATTACAAAGACTAACAAATGGCAACATTTGTGTTAAAGTCTTCTTTAACCATAGTCCATTCCGTCATTCTTCTCTTCATCTATGGGCCCCAGTCAGAAAGCAACAGGGTAAGCCTTTTTGGTTCCACTGCTCCTCGCCACTGAAGCAGTGCATAATAACTCATAGCCAACATCGTGCTGGAACGCGGCAGCAATTGCTTTCAAGCTCCCACTTAAAATAGTCCCTGTGACAAGCCTGCTGCTTTAAATAAGCGCCTCAGCCTGTCTGGAGAGGCTCCTTAATCCCAGTGGTGAGAGACACTCCAACAGGAAGACACTGGGGTGAAAAAACACTCCTGCACCGGAGAGACTGGAACAATTTACAGCAGGTGACTATGGGAAGCGGGATTCACCGACAGGTCGAGATAGAGGGAGCGGCAGAGAGCACGTGGGGGCTGTGGAGAAGTGGAAAAGGAATATACATGGAATGGAAATGAGACAGCTTACCTACAAATACCTCAGTGCCCGTACCCCCTAAAATACTTCCTTTTGGGCACTCTGGCACAAATTTACATTTTGAAAACGGAGCTGCTCAACACAGACGTAGGCTGAAAATACCAGTGCACTCAAATAAAATATACAAGCCCAGGAGGCAGCATCAAGGCCTAAATATCTACAGTCAGTGCTTTCTACCACTGCTTAGTTTTTGTTTCTGGACACTATTTGTACTTGTGCTCTTCGGCCCCTGTGTCTCAGCAAGGCTGCACTGTGAGCCGTGCTCAGTCTCAGCTAGGTGATGTAATCTTGAGCCAGAGAGGGAGACAAGGGGGCTATGATGTCACCAAGCACCTCATAGCACCTTGCTAACATCCCCCATCACACTCACACACACACACACACACACACACACACACACACACACACACACACAAGCTCTCCTCTGAGAACAGTGTGTCCAGCACACAGAGGAAACGTTATGGCTTGTCCTCCCTCACTCACAATTTTTTCCCCTCCCCTCTCTCATTGCCTCCATGTCCCAGCCTCTCATTCTTTTCCACTCCCAGCCTGTGTTTCCTTTCTCCCCCACTTTTCTCCCTCTCCCTCTCTCTCTGCCACCCTATCACTTCCGTCCTCCTTCCCTCCCCTCCTCACGCTGCTACCCTCACTCCCTCTATACCTGAGGCTCTTGTTCTTTTATAGCAAATTGAACCTTTCACTCTGAAAGAAATAATTACTCTCTGGAGAGAAAGGGGACTGCCGTGGAATGCTGATATGACACACAATGTCACCTTGCCACTCAGGAGCTGCCTGCACACCCGCCTCACAGAAAGGGGGGGGGGAGAGGGAGGGGAGGGAGAGTGCAGGTCAGGGAGTAGGAAGGGTGAGGAGGGTTATAGAATAAAAGTAAGAGAAAAGTAACAGAGACAGAAAAAGAAAAAGCATGGGTGAGGAAAAGGGAGAGTGAGAGGAAACTGCCTGCCTCAGTAAAAGAAAACAGGAGATAGAGGGAGAAAAACCACAAAGAGGACAGGGAAGGTATAGCAGGTAATAAGTCTCAGGCAATGAGGGAGGGAGTGACCAAAAAATATAATAGGGATGAAAATGAGAGGGAGGGGACTGACTGAGAGGACTGACAGTGGTATGTGGGACTGTAAAGTAAAAGTGAAAGAAGACAAGAGAGGATACGTGATAAGAATGAGATAAGTAAGGTTACAGAGTGAAAGTAGGAGAGAGAGCAAGGTGGTGGTTTGGGGTGAGAATAAGAGAGCAGGGAGTGAGAGATAAAGAGAGGGACGGACAGGGTCTGACAGCAAGAACCCTTACTGGGGTCAAACCTGGGATGGATCCATCTTCATCCACTGGCATTTGTGATCTGGGTGTGTGTGTGTGTGTGTGTGTGTGTGTGTGTGTGTGTATGTGTGTGTGGGTGTGTGTGTGTGTGTGTGGGGGGGGAGCCATGAGCCGGATCACTGCCATTTCCACTCATTACCCATCATGCCTTTCAGCAGAGTGGCCATGCGGTTATGCTCTGGCCCCTGGGAAGCTAAACGGCCCTCTGTGGGCTGAAGGGCAGAGGGGACAGAGCGGGAGGATGAAGGGAACAGAAAAGGGGGAAGCATAAGGGGTTTGGACCTGCAGTATTTTCAGAGGCTCTCAGACTAAGCCCAGGGTTGGATCCAGATTTACTGTGGGTAAATCTGAGCTGGATCAACTGCCAGAAACTTCTGCCAGTGTTAATTTCATCAGCAAGAAATATCTTATATAATATAATATAATATAATATAATATAATATAATATAATATAATATAATATAATATAAGGAATGTATTTTTTTTAACACTTAACATTACCATACCATTAGAATATATATATAATAATTTCCTTTGGGGGGGGGGGGGGGGGGCTAATAGGCAAACACTTGCTTTTAAATAATTTACAATTACAGGGATGAACATTGTCTTACAATTGGAGGAATGTCTCTGGAAACCTATAAGTTCATTATTCACTTTCTTTTAGCTCTGTTTATGGTCTCCACCAATTATCTGGATAAATATCTGGATATTCAGCTGCTAAATGCTCCACTACATTCACCAGCTGGTCACCAACTGTGGCTGTCTGCTGTTTGATGCTGCTATCAAGTTTAGTTATGTCAAGCACAGCTGCAGGTTTGTGTGATATTTCTCTGTAAGTTCATCAGTGTGAGCAACACCTTTCACATTGTCACACTATCATTTGATACGCAGCTATTATAAAATATCAATTATACCTGCTTTAAAGATAGATGTGTTTCAGTTGGTTTGACATTGCATGTACCCTCATATGAATGATTCAGTGTTCCTGGATATCACTGTATTATTAAATGCCCTGTCACATTTTGGCTGCTGTGGGAATTTCATCAAAGAAAAAACTGAAACTATTTGGGTGATTTTCTTCAGTGGATTACAGGTCTGAATTAAATGGTCATTGTAGACATATATAATAGTGTTGTGCAATTTGACAGAAACTGTATGAACTATCATAAGCTCAGCCTCTGAGAGCAGAACAGAGTCTATGTCTTCTGTGGCACTGGAGGGAGCTTTATAAAGTCTCAGAAATTGACCATGATGGTATCACCAGCTTATCTAAGTTTAGGCTTCAGACTGAAAACTTTTTACCCCAACTTTACAGAAGTGCAAAAGTAAATAGCCCCTTTGATTTATTAAAATTCAATTATCATGCAATATTTAGTTACTAAAATTTGAGTATTTTTACATCAAATAAAACTAGGCTAAAACTTGTCACAAGAGCTAAAATGTCACTGACATAATTTCTTGTATAAAGACAAAATCTGTGTCTCAAATCTCAATACTTTAGTTCTCACATGGGGCTAACTGCGCCCACAGTGAATTTTGATATTACAATTGCAACGTGTGACTGCGATTGTAGTCTGCCTGATGTTTGCTTTGCTCGCTTAACTAAATTGGATGTTTCACTTTCCTGTCTGTGCTTCCTGTGTCATGTGACGTGGAAATTACGCCACCATGTCCTTCTTCCTCAGTCATCATTTTCTCAAGCTTGAAAATACATTTCTGGTCCCTCCCCTTCCACAATGAACACATACAGTGGAGCACTTACTCAACTTGGGCCAAAATCCTTCTTGATTCCTGCGAGGCATGTTTCTGGATATGTGGAAATACTAATCTTGGCTGATATACAGCAACACCAAGCTGTATGTAAATAAAACAATAGTATTTCATACTGCTTTTATAGTTGCTGTATGATATGTGCAGGGAGCCAGTTTAATGAAATAAGAGGACACTTAATCCCCTGCATCTTTATCTGGACACGTGGTTGTCAAAAATGTACAAATGTAGCAGATTTTTCAGGCAGGAGAACAGAACAAAACATATATATATTTATATGCATCCTGTATACACCTACATGCACCTTTGATAACAGCCAACCTCCAGCACCTCTCACACCGTGGCTTCTGAAATGAGGGCTATTTTTAATATCTGCTCGGGTGCCTTCTGAATAATGGGCAAATATTACTCAAGGTCACAACTCATTTGTCAGGCTGTGAGTTGAAGGTATGGCCCAGTGCACTAAGGCTAACATTCAGCTTTTATTCCGCTGATAAAAACCCACAGCAGCTTTACGAGTACAAGCAGTTAAAAATGGAAGAATAACAGGCGTTGGTAAGACAGAGGTATGTGGCAGAGAGTGGTGGACAGCACAGCATGGAAGAGAATAATTTGCGGGGGAAGGATACAAGGAAGAAGAGCGGGGCTTAGGCTTGGACCAAATTGTAGAAAATCCATCAGCTTATTGCCTAGTGATGTTATAACAGAATGCCAAAGGTGGCAGGAAGGAGTGGCTCTGAGGATAAATCATGTTGCCTCTGCCTCCATGACAGCTTTAGTCACAGTGACGTCCACAAAGGGGCTGTGGTGATCAAACAGGAGCTGTGATGACTTCATCCAAATGTCACACACGGAGTACTACAAACACCCCGTGTCTCAGTGGGCAAGTATTATTTGATCCTGGGAGACAGGCTCATGACAGGCCATAACATGACAACTAGTTTCATATCTAAGATGGTGAATGACAAGACACAGTTTGCCAAGTCTATCTATAATACATAGAATAGTAAAACAGATACAGAGGACGCCACTACCATGTTATGCCTTACAGCTATATTATTAATCATGGGGGTTTGCAGTTTACTGTCATACAACTGTAAACTATTACTGTGCTCGGCTATTGTGTGCTTGCAGCCACCACAACCCCTGGTCTTAGGTTATTAAATCCTACAGCCCCCAGCATGCATCTCCACCTAAGACGCTTCCAACCCTGGCCAAAGACTTTTATCTTCCTCCCCAGCAGAGGCATGGCACCTCCGTGATGCTTTCAATTTTCTGCTCTGTGCTTCTGTGTTTTATGGGCCTGTGCAAAGGTTCCAGACGGACTGGCTGGGCTGACCTGGACTCCCTGCCTGTTGGTGCGTGCGCCGTGGTTGGGGTGACATCAAGGCCACTGGCCAACCAGGTACAGGGCCGCGTGGCATCGTCAGCCAACCACAGAACACCCGGACACCCCATCCACAGGAAGACATCATGTTCCACAGATGCTGGCAACGCATGCGGTGCTCTCACATACAAAGAGTAATCACAACACACAGTGCCAGGCTTGGGGTGACAGTTGCTTTAGTCCAGAATATTATGGCTCTTTATAAGGTCCATCCTTTGCTTTGAACAAAAAGCAGATTTTCACTGGCACAGTCAAAGAGTCTGAGCCAGTCTTTGTTTTTGTTCCAGTTCCTGTGAAAATGGGTTATGCAAATTTGAAATGGAAATGAAATTCCATTCTAAACCAAGCTCAAAAACCTAATTACCTGTACAGACAGATGGATGGAATAAGTAAACCACGGCTACTGTACAGTCAGTGGATCTAGGCACAGGAATGAGTCTGGGTCTGCTTTTATATTAAAAAAAAAACTAAAGATGAAAACCAGTTAAAAGCCACATCTTTACCTCTGAATGTCCTGTTTACCTACTTTCATGTATTTATTAAGCTTCATCTAAATGACTATTTGATTGCATCTGTGATTTTTCAGTAGTATTTGTTCATAAACTATGTCACAGTAAAATTTTGGATAGTAGCTTGTAGCCTGTATGGCATAACCCAGATAATATTTATTACATCCTCTGAGCAGATGAAGCCACTTTGCAAAGAAACTATATTAGCAAATGGCTGGATTGGAGCTATGGAATAAGGATGGGACGACCAAATAAATAACAGGTGTTCCCTCCTGTGAGCATCCATCATCCAGTGAGCACACATTTCCCATGACCCCTCATCTCCCCTGGCTGCAGTCTCAGTTGTTTTTGCTGCCTCTTGGCACTCCACAGATCCAAATCAGATCATTACTTGGACAGAAACTCTCAGAGCGCTGCTTTTTTCAGGTGTAAATACAAGGTTGATGAGGAGGTAACTCAATAAGGAGGACTTAAAGCAACCGTTAGATGATGGCCCAACGGCCCAGTCCCATACTGAAGGAGCAGATGTCCTCCAGGATTTCTCGGTGTCTCCCTCCCTGGTGTGTGATTTGGTTCAGCTCCTCTTCATGCATTTGTATCTGGTCGGTGCAGGCTGAAGGGGGCAGGGTTCAGGACCCTGTCAAATCCCCCCTCAAACCCTGGGCTTCTCACACTATTAAATCTAAATCCCATGTGGAGTATGAGGCAAGGATGGAAGAACCTAGCTCTCCTGAAAAGCCTTGAATAGTGAGCAGAGGTTTTTCCTGTGCAGGGGAATATGGTGTGATGCATTACATCTCTCTACCCAGCACCCATAGCCCACCGCTTAGCTGATCTTTGAAAGATATTGCTTATAAAAGAGATGACTCCAGGCGACGGCCAAGTTCTGTAGTTTTATTACACCTTGGGGCTACAGCGGCCTGTCTTTGGAGAGATAAGGTTGTACCCTTTTCATTTTGTATCCTCCGGCCGATATTTTAAGCTGGCTTGTTAAGGGCAGGCGAGCTGAGCGCTGGAACAGAGTTTGATGCATGGCTTTACAACAGGAGCTGGGCCCATAACGCTCAAAGGCCGATCATTACTGACCTTAATAGCCCAGTCTGCATCTGGGCTTGATTGATCGTGCCTAGCAGGTTGTGAAATGCGCCATCTGGAAGGAAAGAAGGTGAGATGGGCAAGCGGAGACGAGGGAGCAGGAAGGCAACACCAGCCGAGCACGGAAGAAGGGAGGAGAAGACGAGAGCAGGAGGAGAGAGGGGAGAAAAAACAGAAACCTAGACGATCTTGTACTGAAATTGATGGCCATAGTGGGATGCTGTAGAAACTTAACTGTGCTAAGAGGCCCACCAAGCACCATAAACAGTGTCCCTGACATAAACAACAACACTTAGCCAGACTAGGTGTATACAATATTCATCTGAGGAGCGGCTGCTTGGTAACTCTTGTTTACTTGCTCTGTGCTTTTGGATAAAGTCAGCATTGCTTAGGTGAGAAGGCAGGAAGCTAAGAGTAAGTGTATTCACATATGGCTTATATGAATAAGTGTGATTTTGAATGCATGTGTGTCTTTTTGCATGTGTGTATGTGTGTGTGTGTGTGTGTGTGTGTGTCCATGAGGGATGTGTGAGGAACAGAAGGTGGTCAAGTCCACGGCGTGTCCAACTACCACGCTTTATATCATAAAGTCTCTTCTGCACACCTGAAGCCAACACATTGTTAGGTCACAATTTTGCATAAACTCACCCTATGAAACAAAGAGCCTGCTTTTGAATAACACAAGATTAACAGGAATATCACATCTCTCAGAAGTGCCTTTTATCCTACTTTTAGATCTACGAAAGCCAGCCATCTAGGAAGCGGCACACGATGTCTGTGCTCCATACAAAGTTCATGCATAGTAACTGTATCACTCAAACCATTCATGCGCAACGAAATTTCACTGCTATAAATATTTAAGTTGGCAGAACACCGTTAAGCAGCCCTGTCGTGTCAGCTGAAGCTCCAGAGAGCCCATCAAGCTCATGTTCTCCATTACAACACGCTCTTCTCAGTCAGTCAGCAGTGGTAGCTACAGTAGGGCGAACTAATGTGTGTCTGGTACAGAAAAAGGACTCTGACAGACTCCTTCTTGCACTTCATTAGACCAATTATTTGGCTTCCAGAGTCATTTGACCCAGCTAAAATCAAGTGAGTTATGATAAATGCAGAGAACGTTACACCGCGCTGTGACTTTTGATATCAATGTTCTTGTAGTTGCATTCGGCAGAGACACCGGCACATCGCCTAGCATGTAACATACCGTGACTTGGGTGGAGAAAAGTGTTCAACAGCAAATTTATGTATGCTGTAATCAGCACTGCCAAATGTCTCTGGGGCCAAGTTTTCACGAGGGAGGCTGAAACATCTGGTATCAGGTAAGTTAGGAAGAAGAAGGAGAGGATAAGATAGGATACACAGATGTCGGTAGCATACAGTATATGTGTGTGTTTTACCTGTACACTACGCATTTGTGTATTATGTGGGAGAAAAGGATCAAGACTTATTCGCCGACCATAGGCTTGCATATGTGTGCATAAGATTTTGAGAAAGACTTTGTGCGAAATCACTTGTGTGCGCGCGTGTATGCTGAAGTGCGTGAGCGTGTACTTGGGATTGTGCGTGTGTGTGTGTGTGTGTGTGTGTGTGTGAAAGGGGAAAGGGATGACAGAGGGCCAGGTGGAACGGAGACTTCTGTCGCTGACTCAACACCTTTCTCATTTTATTACCAAATCATCCATGACAAACAGCTCTGGCGTTTGGCAAAGGTGAGGCAGGCAGGATAAGAGCTGGGACGAGAGCAGGGGAGGTCACCGCAGTGCTGCAAACATTGCATTGGTAATGTAACATGCTTGTGTCACTTCAAACGTCACCTTTACATGATGCAGTCATCCATGTGTCATTTTTAGATACACTGGGGGTGACAGTGATGGCCCTTACTTCCTCTACACTCACAACCTTTACGACACAAAAGGATGACGATGGAGGAATCTTATCACCTGAGTGACTACCAAAAGAAAATGCTTTGTGACAACACAATCAATAGAGCCTGTAAAATATGAAGCAATCACACTTTGTGAACATTCAAAACCAAGTCAAGCAGAATGGTGAAAAAAAAAAATTTAAACTATGCTAAAACGCTACGTATAAGATCCATTCTGTTGAACTGTGATATCAACATATCTGTGACTCTTTATAAAATATCAACACCAACAAAAAAAAAGAATGAATAAATGACAGAAATCATATCTACCCTTTTTTTTTTTTACCTCTTCAGCTAAGTCAGCCGTACCTGCTTGTGATATTTTGCTCTTGAAACAAACAGCAGCATTGTTTCTGACCCTTATTTGGGGCCTGTGTTAGATTGAGCAGATGTTGTTTGGACAGCTAGGTACTAAGGCGTATGGTTAGAAGGCAGGCCTGCCATTCTTTGATGTCAATGGGAAAAGCCGAAGCCTTTTGCTGCTACGTGAGAGGGAGCAGATTAGCCTGATTGACGGATATAAGATGCTAAAGATGGAGCTTGAAGCGCAGCAAGCCAGGGCGTTGGAGTGGAATGGAGTTCATTCATGAGTTACGAGTCTGTTTCAGTGATGTAGTAAAAGACGAATAAATCCTCCCCAACAGCCTGTGAAAAAAATACAACCTCAGGCTTGTGATGGAGACTCATACAAGACAACAGGCAGAAGACTGAGACACTGGCAGCTGACACACATACAGTATGCCAGGAAATCTAACCACAAATCAACACCAGATATAGTAAACAGCCAAAAATACACATCAAACTGCCATTCTAGTCCAAACGACTTTTTCTTTTTTCCCAGAGACTTTTATATTTTACCCACAGTCAAGACAGCACTGAAAACAGGCAAAGAGTAGCCCTGACGACTGTCACAATCTCCTTTGTCAAGTTTATTTTTCAAGGATATATTCCCTACTTAAGAGGCCGAGGGAGTCTGTGTAAAGTCCTGGACAGACAAGGAGTGCACTGATATAAATACCAACACAGCTAAGAGCTCTTCTCTGCCACACAAGGACCCAGACCTGCAAGGACAAATGACCGTCCCTGATGCTGTCCCTGAGTCCCTGTGCTAAAAGAGGCCAGGTTAAGGTTAAGAGGACCTCCGCCCACCAACTACCACCAAGCTGCGTTTACAAAGTCAAACTTTTTCCTCTCATGAGAAACCAAGGATGCAAGGATGCATTTTTCACCTTGAGATAACCTACTTTACACACACCATTATCATGCAGGTATTGTAATATTAAGGGTTTTGACTGAGGCTGAAAATATGACAAGAAATTAAATGTCTCAGAAAGGGGCTTGTGGGTGCACATCATGATGGAGCAGCTAAAAATCTAATTAGTTTTCAGGTGTCAGGAAAGGATGTTCCTTGACTTCCTGTTTATTATCAGAGTGACTGGTGTAGAGGCTCCCAATGGAGACCAAGTGTTAGGGATTAACATGTCATCACAGAAGGGGGAACACAGACATTTTGACAGCTACACTCGTGAGCCGAGGCTTCATCTAACACCTGCCTCACACCTCCTGTCCAGAAGCGCACCTGTTCTGACACAGTGTGAGGCTCAGAGCCATTCCTGGAGCAATGTTTACACCTGTCCTGGCCTCACAGCAACACACCGCAACAGGGGAGGAACGAGAGGGGCTCAGGATCTGGAAAAATCAGGAAAAGAGGAAGATGCAAAAGCAGGAAATTGATGGAAATTTCCCGCAGAGAAGCTGGGGCGCATTAATGGCGACGCCTGAGCACGCTCAGCAGTGCTGTGGTGTCGAGGTAACATTGATGCATGGTGTGACCTTACTTGTAATGCCAGCCTTAATCTACGCAAGTGGAATAAATGAAGTGGGGCCGCTACGGACATGTCACCCAGACTTATAAAGACAAATCCACCGCCGCTCTGAGCTGTGTACATGTATTCATAAAAGTCAGAGAGACGTCTTGACAGAGTGGAGTGCCCAAGCGTTGCCGGCTGGCTGGCGACGAACACATCCTACCTCATGGCTGTCATGGCTGCATGGAGCTGTCCATCATTAGGTGTAACATGCAGACAGGGTAGGGGAGAAGGTGAAGTTGAAAAATAGACAGCGAGAAAAAAAAGTCTGTTTGAGAAAAAAGGAAGGAGGTATAAAGCAAAAGATGTTGAAGGAGCAACATAGAAGTGAAGTTTTTTCTTTATATGGTAACTTTTGGAAACGCTAGCTCTGTCTGCTTCAGACCATACAAAGACATGAGGATTAGCAAAGATGCTGATTTTGACATGGACAGTCATTTCAGAAAATATAAAAGGTAGTTGAAGGTTTCTTAAAAACTGTGGTCTTTGTGCACACTGAGGCAGTTTCAAACCGTCACTGCTGCCATCATCACAGGTCCTTAGTCTAAAGATCTATGTGATCTGGTATTTTTGTGAGGCGCTAAGTCCCACAATGCATAAATCTGTTTATGGCCTTTACATAAAAATGACCGGTACAGAGGTATCGTTAGTGGCGTACCCTCTCCCTAAGCTTGTGAGTATTGAGACATGATTTGTGTGGACGGTACTTGAACCTTACACTCAGTTGAAATGAACTGTGCACTGACACTAACACAACTTGTCATAACCGCTCATTACAGTTTAACGACGGATGTTCTGACAAACAATGTTTTCACTTGGATAGTCGACTGGCTGTCAAGTTAGCTGCAGTCAATTCATACTTGGCTGGTTTTATTGGCATGTAGTTGAAGTAAAGCGCCATCAATGATCGCAGTACGTTTAGTCAGTTTGTTTCAGAGCAGTGGGAGCCGACCGGATTGACAACAGGTCTACCCTTGATAGATGTTGGGCTGACAGTGGACATATGGATGCTGAGCACTGCCGCGTGTGAGCGGTGCTGAGCATAGGAGTGTGTCTAACATGCCAACAATCCAGCGTCCACTAAGAGGCCTGCTCACCCTCCCACTCTCCCACTCTCCCCCTGCCCCCTGTCCGGTCCTTGCTCTGACATGGCTGTGATTAATGCCCCTGGCCAAGATGATGATAATAATGATCATAATTAATCAAGGGTTCTTCCTGCACCTCTAGGAGCCCACAGTGACCTGGAAAAGACACCCAGACCTCTTTTCCCCTGTTCTCCCCCTTCCTCTCTCTCTCTCTCTCTCTCTTTCTTCTCCTCCCTTCTTCCATGTCTCACTGACAGGCCTGAACCTCGGCCCGGCAGAAAGAGCCATGCATTATCCTGCCATCACCACTTCTATTTATATCACACCGTCCATCACTATCACTTACTCTCCTCCACCCGCCTTTCCTCCGCCCGCCTCTCCAAAGTGGAGTTTTCTTAAAGCTGCCCCACATTTCCTGGTGGAATAACGCTGCCTATGCAAATGGCTCAGAGTCAAAGCAGCAAGCCTAGGTGACAGTGAGAAACTAACATCATCATTTTTTTCGACATTAAGAAACAACGTCCAAAACAAAAGCCAGCACCTCTTGGTGCCTGAGGCCTGGTGGGAGTCTCTCTCCCTCCACCCACCCCCCTCACCCCCTCCCGTAGTGTATTCCTGAAGGCTTGACATACTGTGTGCCTCTGTGTGTGAGAGAGAGCATCGCTGTGAGGAGTGTGTATGTGTGTGTGCTTCTCACAGAGATCTAGAATATATGCAATGGCAGAATAATATTTTAAATTCCTTAGCGGCTGCCAGGTAACAGTAGCCTGGAGCAATGGAAAAGTTTTTTTGTCTCACCTTCTCTTTATTTCCCCTGGTGAGGAGGATACAAAACTCCTTTGCTCGGCTGAGTCGTACGTGCCAGGCATGTGTTCAAAACACAACCCTCCTCCCCAAGCTACTCAAATGCACATTGTGTACTGCCTGTCTTATTTTTTATTTTTTTTATTTTACTGTCTCTTAATACACTTTGTCCAGGGGCACTAACGACCTGAACACAGGTGCTGACAGCATTTACACATCACACACACACTGACCTCATAATTCAAAAGTATGAGGCATCGTCACCACGTGCAGCTCTTATTTCAAAAATATAAACACTGCCATGGTATTCAATAATGCTATAAGGTGATTTTTATCACTTTGCATTCTGACAAATCACTTATCTCAGTCTGTATTCAGGGCTTCGCTAGATCTCAGTGAAATCACAGCACTTACCAAATCCCCCTGTACCTCTGTGCCAGGCCGAGCCGCCCACGGTGGATCCCGCTATAGAAACAACTGCACATGACATCATCAGAGCTCGACCCACACACAGCAGGAACAAAAGGAAGACCTACATTTATCCCTATACCAACCAGGTGGCCTACATTTCCAAACTGCATTAGCTACAGGATCTTTTCTTGTTCCTTCGCTTATGCGGCGCTTGTCATGCATTTCAAAACGTCTCACCAGGCGCTTCTGCCAAATTGAGTTCTTAAAACAAACAGATGAATACATGGTACATTGCCTGTTGTTATCATTATCGTCATCGCTGATGCTCAACCCAACCGCTAAACACATATGTACTAAAAATTCACAATACATCTGACTCAATGCATCTGAGCCAGAAGTGCACTCTGCCGATTTACAGCACTGTTCCTCTCTGTATAAGTGCCATAATGCTTTATGATCTGATTCCTATTCTATGTTGACACCATGAAATTAAACTGTTACACCTCACCAATGGTAAAACACAAACCATATTTGCCCCACAGCCCAAGAGTCAAAGTGCCTGTGGATAGTTTGTTACTAGTGTCCACACCCATCACAGCAACAAACTGTGATTTAATCTGAATTAATGGCTGTGAAAAACCAATCATACTGCCTACGCTGATCAACAATATGACAATGACACAGGACACAAAGGAAAGAACTTATTTAGACTTGTGCAAAGTCCATTTGCTGACAGTCTCTGACTGCAGAAAAATGCACACACCTGTTTTCTGCCCCTTGATAACGTCTTCAGTCCGACCAGCAATGCTTTGGGGTTGTGGTCAGTCTTTAGGGGGCCAGCCCTCCTACAAAGGCCTTCTCCAACCAGCCCAGCAGAGCCCTCGAACACCCAGCAAATAAATGATTAGGGGATTGATGTATGGACAGAGGAAAGGACGGTATTAAATGGTGAGGGGAGAAAGGGAGGGGGGGAATCTGCGGAGTCCAGGGAACAGGTAAGGCAGCTGTTGCTGGCAGCAGAGCAGTCATCTTCAGTCATCGGGGCCAAAGTGAAGAGCCTAGAGGCACTGACTGCACAACTGTTCTGCCAAGTCTGTGTCTAAGAAAGTCTAAAATAAGGGCTTCTTATCACAAAAAATACAGTATGTCTCCAATGAACAGGAAGATGCTGCTGATAACCTCACACTTGTGCTGAACATCATTTCTCCCCAGGAAGCTGAAGGCAGGGAGAAAATATTGACAGAAATGTTTTCAGATTATATTCTCATGACTAAATCAATACACAGATGGGCCATCTCTTCAGAGTGGAGTTAGGATGGAGTCATCTTGAAGGTCAAGCAGTTAGCCCATTAAAGAGGTAGCTAGGCGCACGATTTGGCAGCACATCTCCACCTCCTCCTGCATGGCACAGAGGTAGCAACCTTGAGGAGTTGATTAGTGGTAGAGACGGCTCCCACGACACAGGAGACCCCCGCCTCATAAAATCCTGGGCTCTGTAACAGAACAAGGGAGCCTGGGAGAGGGGAACTGGAGGGAATTCAAGGCAGAAGAACTGCCTGCCTGCCTCATCTTTTACAGGACAAATTAAAACCACAGCGGAACAAGTCATAAAACAGGAAATAATGAATTCAATTATACTTTTTAGTGTTTAGGGGCTGCTGGTGAGATGTGCTGAGTGGGCAATGCGAGGCGCGCGCACAGCAGCGGGCACAGGCTCATGACTATGTTGGTGGCGCTGAGCTTTGCTGAGGGCTGTGTGTGTGCTGACTGCATGTCTGCATGCCCCTAGGAGCAGTTTAGACCTCGACAGGGCCTTCATTAGCAAATGAATGACTCTTAATTGGCCTGGCAAATACACAGGATGCTTGTTGATTATAGAGAGCGTTTTTTTTCCTACAGCAAGTGCTTGTACTTCACACAGATGCATAGACACAAAGTCTATACATAGCGAGATACAACTAAACTACAGAGGCATGCTGTAGCACAGGCAATACTGACAATAACTGTCATGTCATCAAAATGACAGACAATTCGAGGCTTTGCTTTGCCAGGTTCAAAAGCAGGGCTCCAGCTGTCAACAAAAGATTCTGACAAAGAATTCTGGGACATATTCTCTTTCTTCAGCCGATCCATACGTCTCTCTATCTCCCTCTGCCTCCCACCACCTATTTTTCCACTCTTTTTCAATCCACTCTAGCTTGTCCCCTGGCATTACTAACACCTCAGCGGGAGGGAGAATCACAGACAAGAGTTCCGGTGTCCTAGATTCAGCAACACTGGCAGGAGCACGGCACATACTGGCCTGTCCTACTAGCTGCCATACAGGACTCAAAAATCATCTGCACATAGCAGCAGCCCAGTTTAAGCATAATACAATAGAGTCAACAGGACCCCCAGTCACATACACACCCACTTTTAGCTGAGCTTAAAGGGAATGAAAGGTGTTATGATTGGGTTTATTCTATGTTTGTTATTTCAGTATTGCCATCAGCACATGCTTTTTTTCTATGTGTAACAGCGTGTTTGAGTGTTTCGGTGAGTTAATACAAACATTTAAGATGAAAACACAGTACAAGGATAAATATATTGATTTCTGACTTAATATTTGCAGACCTGTGAGAAAATATGACCTAGAATGAAGGAGAACAAGAAAGACAGGGAAAATAGAAAGAAACTAGGAAGGACAGAATTTAAAAAAAAAGAGAAAGCAAGAGAGAAGGTGAGAAAAAAGACAAAGAAAAAACACTAATGGTATCTTGGGAAAGTCAGTGTCCCCTCTATGCCCCAGCCTCTGGTGCCACTCACCCACTGCCAGCCTGCCAATTAAAGCCCTGATTAAAACCGACAAAGTGTCTCCAAATGAAGAAAGAGCTGTTGGAGGTCTTAACTGCTGAAGCCTGTCAATTACACTGCCAGAGGAAAGTGGTGAGGGAAGAGCAAGAGGGTACAGCAATGACACGCAAAGCGGGGGGCATAGTTGAATCTAAGATCTCTCATTCAGTGCTCGATGACTCCCCGCGCTCCCCCAGAAACATGGAGGATAATGCGCGAGGAGGAATTTTTATTTGGAGAGACTTTTGTTGGAGAGGTTGGTACTTTCTTCTTTCATCCCTACCCTCTGGTTGTTCTCTTCTTCTGTTTGAGATGTGATTTGAGAAGTTTAAAAACATCAGCAAATTAACACACAAAGGCTCATATTTGTGGGGAAAAACGTGCCACCTCTTGTTGCATGTTGCCACTGTAAGTCAAAGTAGCCCCACAGTGAGGGGCTCAACAGAAAAGCCCTCAATCCCAGATAAACCACCCACAGTGTACATCAGCTGCTAAAATATGATGGTATTCGTGAGGTCATAAATCTTGTTTTAGCGGGAAGGGAAGAGAGAAGAAGCCCTAGTCTCCCCTGCATCGTTACAGCTGCATCCCTGCGGCCCATTCCACCTCCATTTAAGCTAAATGTCAACTTTTCAGGGTTTTTTTTTTTTTTTGCTTCCTGTTGTTGCCATTTGTTTTAACACAGGGAGAGGAAAGTAAGGAAATAAGTCAACAGGAAGAAAACCAGAAAGAGTTTGTTGTCAGCGGCTTTCAGGGCTGAGTGGATGGCTGAACATTCTATAGTTTACAAAGAAAAAAGAATCGAGCAGAGAGTAAACTTGGAGATAAAATGGATTCCCGATCTGTCTGAATCTCTAACCCAGGAGCCAATGATATGAGTAATGAGGGTTGCTATTTGTTATAACAATGTCCTGTACCTAACCTGCAAGAATAATTTCACATCCAACAAGAACTCTAATACCCTAATACTTCATAAATGTTATTATTATTTAGACATTTATCATCATTAAGAACTCTAATGATATTCTTTCACTTTAATTAAATTGGAATGGGGTTTTTTTTGTGCTCTGCGATGCCAAGTGAATGTACCGCAAGATGCTCTGTAAAGGCGCTCAATCATCTAGAGCCAGATGTCTGTGGATTAAGAAATAACTGGTGTGCAAATTCACGTGGGTCGGATGAAAAAGGGGGAAGCACCTCAGCTGCTTTACTGTCACTGTCAGACTTCTCATACATGGAGTAATAAACTGTAGGAAGCACTGATAATGTGGTGCCTTTCGAAGGCCGTGATGCAAAAGATGCGACAAACTATATAAGTGCCCCAAACCCACTATTTAAAAAAAAAAAAAAAAAAAGTATTTCCAAGCATCTGTTTAATTTATGCATGCATTCTGCTGTTTTTGTTACAGTCACCTTTTAAAGGTTGGTCTGCTGTGGGAGGGAAGGACCGGGATGGCGTCGGGCGAAAAACAACGAACAGATGAGAAAGCGCCTGCATGCCTCATAAAACAGAGATCGCCACAGAACAACCATTTCCTCTCAGCACATGGTGAAAAACACAGCTAGAGGACAGACAACAGGCTGAGGCAGAGAAGCCGACGCACTGGCCATCTGATAACATTAAGCCCATTGAATCCCACCACTCACAATCTCTCTCTCTTCTTTCTCACTCCCTTTCATACACTCTCTCTTGCTTTCTGTCTTCCTCCCTCCTTGTAGCAGATAATAGAAGAAACAAGAAAGAATGAAAAAGCCAGACAGATAGGAAAGAAAGACAGAATGAAGGGAAAAAGAAAGTCAAAATAGAAAGAAAACATAAAAGAAAGAAGGGAGACGAGACTGAGGGTGAGAGAGAGCGAGAAGACCCTATTTTTCAGACCAAGCTGAGGCCCTAAGGGGCATACATTAAACACTGTGTCAGTCAGACCTCACCCTTTACTACTCTATTGGCTTATTCTGAAGGGAGGCAGTCACTGTTAATATTTCATGGGCCAACCAACAGTAAAAAGAGGTGTAAGCTCACGGGAGCCTCCAATGCCCCCCCCCACGTACTCTGGCTGTCAGGTTTCAAAAGTGTCCTGTCGCATAAATAGTGTGTGTTGGTGATTGCAACATGTGCTGTACATGCATTAGCATGTGTGTCTGTGTCTGTGTGTGTGTTTGTGTGTGTGTGTCTGCTGTGCCTCTGGATGCCTCTTTCTGTCCTTTTTCTGACAATGTAGGGTAAATACACCGAAGAACAAGGTTGACTGGTCAACACACCCGATCAGTGAATTAGTGATTGAAGAGGAGGTGTGGTGCTGCACAGGGGGGTTATTTATCCCAGCAATGAGATCTACCTGCTAAACCACATAATGTACTGTAACTTCAATCCAGTTAGGATACCATATTTTCCTCCACACTCTTCCCTTATCAAGTTAGACACCAAATAGGCAGACCTCACTATAAATAAACTGGGGATCATTGCATCTTCAAGGGCTTGATATCACAGGACTGACTTGGTCATTTCGCCTTATGAAACCTTTGTCCGCTGCACAAAAGTGAGACAATACTTTTTTTTTTTTCTCATGAGCGAATCATGAGCCTTTACTGGGCAATTGTAAGATGCTGTGTCAGACATCCGGGAAAAGGTGCCATCCTTCATTGGCACCTCTCGAATGTCTGCATGGGTTGAACCAAATTTGGAAAAAAAAAAAAAAGCAAAAGCGGGGCAAAGCTTCTAAGAGCACAAAAGACACACAATGAATCCAATGCTCTGGTCTTGGCTGTAAGAGGCACTTTGCTGACTGTGTCCCCTGTGTGCCAGAGCAGGAGGACAGTCCTTTGTGTTGCAGAAGTCTTGGGCGACTGAATTCCCTGTTTCAGCGATTCTTTCCCGGGGACAGATCCCGAGAGGTGCTGCCTCTCCCTGTGCTCCCCCACTGTGACTGACGTGCACCTTCTGTTCTCATGTGGAGGGGCAAAAATGGGCCACTATCTGACCCATTTCAATGACTCACTCCGCTTCTTGAACCCAACTGTCCTTAAAAGCCTGAAGTGATGATAGGAGAGGTCACCTGTAACACATGAGCACACCAGTATGGACACAACACAGTCAAGGAAAGAGTGGGGGAATGATAGGAGAGGTGTGTGGAGGCAAAATTACATCACTAAGCTTTTTTTTTTTTTTTTTAATAAGCTTCCAAAGGCACCATTCTGTTTTCTTGACATCTGTGTGAAAGGGCTGGTCTCCTGATCAGCCACTCAGTCACTACTCAGCTGTACAATTGTTCATCATACTGTTCTTCAACCGGGAGCACACAAAAATTTGCAGAACAAGAATGGAGTGAAGTGGAGAAAGTTACTGTACAGGTTGGCCCCTGTGTCACTGTTACAGCCCGTCTGGATGGAAATGTTTTCATAAGCTTATCAAATTCATCAAGGGACTGTTTTATGGGGTCGTAAAACAAAGTGTGATAAATACAGAGCCTCAGGTCAAAGAGCTGTTCTGGTGCCCATGGTGCAGCCAGAAACTGGGCTACACCAACTTACGGGAGAGCAATTACTCCTCTCGAGAGTGATGTCAGGCCCTGTGTGGTAAGAGTTAGAGCATAGCACTCAAAATCATGTGGGAATTAAAGGCAGCAGCCAAAGATTGCAATCTCCTACACAGCTGCAGAAGACATCACCTACAGACTGCTCAGAGTGACAGGAATGAGTGGAGGGAGGAAAAACTGACTGAGCTGGTGTCAAATGAACAAAATCTATGACACACTTGCAGACGTTCATGGTGTAAAAAAATATTTATTTTGAAGAAAACAAAGGAAAAACACTGCTCACCCACTGTGGTTCAGACAGGGGCTCTAAAGTCACTTTTGAGTTTGAAGTTAAGTGGCCACATCTTCACTATAGTGTCACTCACGATGCCCTTCTTAGATGTCCATCTGATGGATGAGCCAGACAGGAAAAGTCTTAGATGACGGTGCAGTTGCAGGGGTCAGATGAAGAGGCGGGGGGGAGGGTGAGAGACACCAAGCAGCAAATGAATGCAGAAGCCATAGAACACCTTGACAGGCAGATATCTTGCTATGCACGAGATCCACCTCAGGGGACATCTGGCTAATTTCCTCTGAAAACAGCAGACTACTGAGGCAGGAGGCAGCGGGTAGAGGTATAACAGGGAACAGGGAGTAGGTAAACTATTTTCAGTTCCTAGAACAGTCTCGTCAGAGTTTGTTCTGCTGGCAGCTCTGACGTGGGACAGGTGGACAGGGAGAGACGTGGGGGATGGAGGTTTAGCAAGGTTGTCTGGGCTCAAACAGCTGTGATGGAGACCCCTCCCTGTCTGTGGAATAGCATTGATGGAACATGATTATTCAGCATGGCTCCTCATCTGCATCTTGTTTGGGGACGCTCTGGCCCCATCGTGCCCCGTCTGTCTGCAGCCCCAGATCCAGATAACAAATACACATTCAACATAAATACATAAACCTAATTCTAACCCTGACGTCAACCATTTAAATCTGTGGGGTTCAGTATTTTGGTCCCCACAAAGCTCTCAGACCACAAAAGTATAGTGGGCCCCTGGTTTTCCTGGCTGCCTTGGTTTCCATACCAAACAGCACTTGGGAGAGGTGGTCATTGAAAGGCAAATGACAAATTCTGTTCCATATTCTTTGTAAGGGAAATATGGCTCCCCGTTCTCACGACACATTGATATACAGCCATTGCAAATTAGCCACGAGGCTGCAAGTGTGGATTGAATTGATATTCCAATCATCTGCATGATATAACTGCGCACACAGAGCAACGGCAAAGTCATCTGCGTCGCTTTGATTAGTGAAGTACACAAACACAAGAATACAATTGTCTGTCTACACTAGGAGCATACTTGTTTCCTAGTAAAGGCCTGTGTCTAATGGAGGCAGCCTCCAATAAATTTGTACAAATATTCCAACAGAAACGGGAAGGCTGCTTCATCAGTGGGATGTGTTGATAAACAATGGCGGTCTCTATTAGCAGGCGCTGCTGTCAAGGACGTGCATGTCAGCCCGAACGCACAGAGAGAGAGAGGAGAGAAAGCAGAGCGACGGGCAGAAAGAAAAGAAAGGAGGAAAGGAAACAAATAAAGGAAAAAAGAAAAAAAAAGGAAAAAATGAGAACAAAAAAAAGGTGAAAGAGTGAAAACTGGGGTTGTTCTCAGAAAGGTCAGGCTGATTGTCTCTGCCCAAATATGCTGGCCTTTTCAAAATTAACTTGGCAAAGGCGATATTTTCCACAAAGCCGGCATCATGAATCAAAGAAGCATCTATAGTTCATCCCTGAAAGCAAAGCAACTTCCCTCCCTGTGCGCTCCACTCTCTCCACTGACACTCCACCCTCCCGCATAGAGCTGACATCTTCAGTAATTATGTAATTAACACCATGGCAGGCCTAATTTCAGAGATAGTGCGTTATAATTGCATTCAGTTGTTCATTAGTTAGGCCAAACATTCGATACTCTGCGCAGGTGCGGCAGCGGGCCAAAGGCTACTTGTTTTTTGGAACGCAATTGCAGTGTCAATGACTTGACTGGTTTCTGCTTGATATCGCTGACAGCACAGGTTTTTTTTTGTGATTTACCAATAATTACCCTCACTCTCTGATACAATAAAAAAGTCACTGGTCTCTGCTAAGACAAACCAATCAGAGTGTGCTCCCTCTGCTCCCTGCCTTATGGTCTGCTTGTCTGGTGTGAAAAATGTCCAATGGGCTGTGTTAGATGGAATAAAATATGACACAGGAAGAAAAAAAAAAAAAAAAAAAAACAGAACAAAAACAAATGTCACAAAATAACAGGACATTTTGTCTTCCTGGTGCAGGTGTTATAGTGTATTAAATGATACTAAAACAGTAATTACCCAAGTGATAAAGGCATGTTCGGAAAACCAACAATACACGTGCTGTTCAACATGATGCATTGCATTAGTCAAAGCAGCGGTATGTCTCTGTGAGCTGCTTTTAATGGATTTTATAAACAACAGCAGCCAGTAATCTACAGTACATGAACAGATCATAAATAGCAGCTTCTGACTGTAGCAAATACACTGTTGGGTTTAGACTTTTAATGGGTAAGACTGCGAACAGGGGGGAGGAAAAAAAAAAAAAAATCTACCAGCATTAACTTATGACTGAATTGAAACAATTCACAATGGGTGCAGCATAATTAAAAGGAATTTGGTCCCGGTATGTTATCCTGAAATGAAACACTTTTCTTCTGATTAGTGGATGGATAGTATCACACTATTATGATGTTACAGTCTGGTTAGGCAGACAGACAATTTGGTCCCAGTAACACCAGATCTGTCCCGGTCCCTGTGATGATTTCTTCAATTAAGCTTTCCTGGCAGAGGAGGCCAAATGCTTAACTAGGCAGAATTGGAGCTGCCACTAGCTAGAGGTAGCAATGGGCTCCACTTCAACAGCTCATTCATCAGGCCCAGCGCTACCACTGGGCCACCTGTTCTGACACCACGCAGGGATGAAGTCATTTGCATTCTGCTCCGACCGTCCTCTCTCCCTGTCCTCATCCCCCCCCCCCATCCCCACTCTCTTTCTCTCTTTCTCTGCCTATACAACTTTAAAGTTCCTCAGTGGCAGCACTGGCAGATAATTGAATACCAGGGTTTGATTTAGTTTGAAATCAATTTGGGAAGGGGCTTTTCATTCATTATACTCCTTGGCTTTGGTACTATGTCTAAAATCCCTCAAACTTTGGCAGGAGCTCGAATATCGTCAATTCAAAGTGAAATTAAGCAGCCCTGAGTTAGATTGACAGGCAAGGAGAACATGATGGGACAGGAAGGGTCTGTTGTCTAGGGAATGGGTGAACTCTCTCCTCTCCTCTCCTCTCCTCTCCTCTCCTCTCATCTCCTCTCATCTCCTCTCATCTCCTCTCCTGGGGAGTCTCTCTCCTCTGTGCTCTTTGTCACCACCAGGTGCTGCTGTGAAATAAGGAGAGAGGCGTCGACAGGAGGCAGCCATGCACATAGCTTGACATTTTAGCCAGCTCCCTGCAGACACATATGGCAACTGTGTGGGTGGATGTGTGTATGCCCTTATGTGTTACAATTTGCTTCCATGAGCATGCATGCACGTGCGTGCATATGCGTGCATGTCTGTATTTTTAGGTTTAGATATACAAGTCCATGTTTGCGCATATATTTGCTTGTTAATCTAAGTGTTCTACAACTCCTACTTTGTGCATACACCTTGTCCTCTATCTGTTCAATCTGACTGTTTTATCTACATCTTTTGACAGCACCCACCTGAGAACAAGGCTGACACACTGACCACAGGCAGTTATAAATCAATGTAATGCATTATACAACATGTTCACTGCATAATGGACACATTAAACCACACTGTATTTGAAAACAACTTGGTGCTATTGAGAAGAAATATGGAAGTACTTCAGCAGAGCACATTCACCAAGCACTTTTCTGGGAAGGACTCTTTAGCACAGACTGCAGGGTTGAATACCAGCTTTCAATAAAGAAAAGGAATAACATTGTCGAGTGAACAACTGCAAGAGCGCCTTAACTGAGAGGGATGCACAAATGGACACTTGGCATCACAGCCACTGTTGGGGACATCAGCGGCAGAGATCACTGCAGGTTTTCTCCACTTTAAAAGCAATTTCTTCCTTTGGAGCCAAACCCCCCCACCCCAACCCTCCAACTCCCTTATCTTCTTGTGTGCTCGACTCAATTGTCATCCGACTGACTTGAGGCTGTGTTAGATTGTTAAAGCCCCCGGATATGGTAATCTGTGGGCTGCTCTGACCTTGGGAGAGTGTGTTTGCAGGGTGTCAGACCCCCTAATTCATCAGAGACAGGCCATTAGCTAGCTATCCAGCCACACAAACACACAATGGGACAGAGAGGAAAGTTCTCAGGGAAACAGCAGCAGCCCTCGTTCCTGAGATATCATTAGTTACTGCCTTTCAAAACTGCTGAATTGGGACACTTACCTGACTTGCCCCATTTTTTGCACCACGAGAGCCAAGATGTTGATGAATGGTTGTATGAAACTGTCACTACCAGAAAATGGAGAGAATAGGGTTAAGGACATTGCCAAGCCAAACTCTTCAACATTAGGGACCGAACACAGGTGATAGCAGAACTAAAGATTTTTCATTTGCATTTTTCACATTTCCTTGAGCAAATAATTGGCATGGCAGATGAAAACCACAGACCTGCAGTATCTAAGCACAGTTACATTTTGAGTCCTTCTTCAGAGGATTAGTGAATGAAGGACAGGATATGTAAATTGAGCATTTTCAAACAATTTCAAAGATGGCGAAGGGTTGCCATGTGAGGTCAGTGGTTGTGAACAGCCTCATATATCTAGATGCCAAGTGAGATGGAATAGTAATTACTCCTGTGCTTCTCTGTGCAGAGACACAGCCTCTATCTTGTAAGCGGCAATGATTGACAGCCTCAATAAGATACTCGCGCCGCGCCCCCTGCCTTCCGCCTACACGCCCCCGCGACG
Organism: Rachycentron canadum; assembly: GCA_038496675.1. Classification (NCBI taxonomy): domain Eukaryota; kingdom Metazoa; phylum Chordata; class Actinopteri; order Carangiformes; family Rachycentridae; genus Rachycentron; species Rachycentron canadum. The sequence goes on from CM076651.1 coordinate 6,826,719, forward strand.
ACTGGTCAAACCCATCGTCTGGTGCCCCTCAGGCGGGGCATGGGTGACACCCCCCTCTGATAATCCTGCCCATCACATCCATCATGCCACCCTGCTCACCCCACGAGAGGGCACAACCGAGGGAATCTAATCAGGCAGTCTAATTGAGGAGCAGGGCTAGCCAATACCCGAGCTGGGAGGCTGGCTCTGCCTGGGCAGGCTCAGGGGACGTCAATAACACTCAGCGGGTGTCGATTCATCAGACCTCCTTAATGTCATTAGCCCTGAGAGGCTCGCTTCACCACTCTCCCCTTTCCCGCTCCCCCTTCCATCTATCCATCTCATTCTCTCATGCCTCAAACTTTCTCTCACTCACTTACTGTTGCTTTTCCCTGTGTCTCTCTAAATCTATCCATCTCCCGTTCTCATTACCCCCTCTCTCACTAATCTTTCCATAGGCAATAATATGTTCACCTTGCATAACAAGTTCAGGACTTGCCTGGAGAATGTTATATCTGTGAGTGTGTGTTTGGGAAATTAGCATGTGTACATTCTCACCGCCTCCTTTTGAGAATACACCACCAGACTCTTTTCCATCCTCCTCCTACCTTCTTTCCCAGTCTCCAGCCCTCCCTCTCTGCCCCAATATGTTCTTCCTCTTGCTCTCCAACAACATGTAGCGTATATTCCAGCTGTTTATTAAACAATGCCAGAGCTTCCTAGGAGCAGGTGATGCAGTCAATTACTCCACAATTACCTGGGTAATTATGCAAAGGAGGAGAGAGAAGAGCAGTAGCAGAGGGATGAGGAGGACCTTGGCAGAGGTGGATCGGCAGCGTTGGCAGTGGTTGGGGCCCAGAATGGCAAGCGATTGAGACCTTGAAGTGACAGTGCCAGAGAGAGTGTAGCTAGAAAAGGACGATGTGCCCCCTCACCTGCCAAAAACATACACTTACACACACATAAACAACCACAAACACAACTTCTCAACACTCAGCTTCTGCCCCAGTACACTGACATCCTGATGCCTGTGTGCATGTGGCTTCTCTGAGTGCTCAAGCCTGCTGTTTCTGGTTTTGGACAATAACTATACAGCATTTCTGAGTTTTTCACTCTGCGGTTTGCCTCTACTCCCGTGACAATTAGGTGTCTTATACCTGAGAGGCAACAAGAAAGGGGAGGGGAGGCGACAGGAGAAGGAAGGAGAACATTGTAGCAGGTGGTAAAGACAGAGGGGAAGAGAACAGAAGGAAAAAGGAGAAAAGGTGAAGTAGAATGAACATGGAAATCTGTGGGGAGTTGTAGCTAGTCCCCTGAGTCCTCATACTAATACTGATTAAATAAGTGGAGCTGCTTGTTTCCTTGTTTTTGCTCTCAAGACCCTTTTTTGAGTGTATAAAAAAACAGGTTTATTTAGCAAGTTGCGCATTTCCTTTCTCTCAAACCCCATTTACTACCACTAAAAACTAGTGCTGCTCTGCAATCATCCATGTAGGCCATTTTACGCATTGACAAGGAAGCTCATGTCAAGTGGGCCTGACAAGCATGTCTGGGGGTAAATTGAACCACACAGTAGCTATACTGAAACAAAAAGTGTCAGATAGAAGAAGAGGGCTTGGCATATTACCTGCCATGGGAGCTTTATGCACTTGGATTGAAAATATTTTCACTGGCAGGGTGAATAGTAAATTGCTTAGTGTCAGCTCATCACTTAAGGAGGATTGTTGGGGGGTATAATACTTCCAGAAGCACATAGCTTCTGCAAATAGTCTCAAGCCAGCCAACCCCTCTTAACACTCTCCTGACGTGATGCTGTGGCTGGAGTCCTGTCAGTGGACACTAAGCTCTTAGTGTTATGACTCCCCAAACTCATCACTTTGGCTCATATTGGTCTCTGTTGCAGATTAATTTATAACCCCCCCCCATCAAGAAGGTTGACTGACCAACCAAAGTTAAGATGAGCACATTTTACTGAAGAACAGCTGAAGGGAGAGAATGGCAGAAAATAAATGGTTTTATAGCAGATGAGATGGTGAGTAGTCCATAATCCCGAGATGAAGCAAAAGCCTTTTCCTGATCAGCTGTATTTGTCCTTGGAGGAGCTATGTTCTTTTTGTTGTCCGTCTGTCCACCTATCACACTATGTCTGGTGAAGGGGCAGAGTTAGGTGGTCACATGACTATTCAGTGTTAGTGAAGATAGGCATGAGGGAATTACCTCACAGCTCCGTATCTCAAATCTGTGGGATTAAGCTCCATTAAACATGGAGCACTGCCGAGCTTTATCTCGGGATTTCACTCTGAGACAGTGCAGAGCACACGGGGAGGAGGGAGTCAGGAGGGAGAAATAGCGATGAAATGTCCTTCACCTTTATCGACCAAATTATATAAAAAAAGGAGGAGGGATGAGAAAAATTGCTTGCCTACAATGGTGGAGGGGAGAGCTTGGCCATCTTAAACTTGTGTGCGTAGCATGCTTAAACATCCAGACAGCCACTCCAACACTAGCCACTGCTTCTGTAGCTGCCTCCTGGCACACACACACACACCCCACATATTCTGGGAAAAAAAAAAAAAGGCCTGTCCCCAAGGCACACTGGTCACCTAATGAGAAATGACCACTACAGACTTTGCACTCCTGCTGCACTCTGACAAAAACACACACTTATTATACATAAATGCACATGTACAATCAAACAAGCTCTGTGACTTGAGTAAGAGTAGAGCGAGATGAATTAATCTTAGTGCTTTCTTTTTAACTGACAAAACGGCACAGGAATAATTCCAGTGTAATGTTTTGAAGCGTATTTTGTCTCATCAGATAAAGTGCAGGTTAACGCTTTGCTGTAGTGACATTAGCACAAGAATATCTTTGCACAGGATGACCATGAATAGCTTGTGCACGGCTTCATTTGAATAATCAATAAGTCATACTAACACATTAGCACATTGTCTGTGTCTACCTATGTCTTAGCCAAGAAAATTAACCAGCTCTTCGCTCAATACATTAAGTATACAGCCTGAGAAAGAAAGAAGGAAAAAAAAAGAAGAAGAAAAAAAAAAAACGAAAAAAAAAAGTGGGTCTGCTGGGAGACAGGGTGGTCCAGTGATGAACACCTCCTGTGTCCTCCCTTCATCCTCTTTCTCTCTCTCTCTCGCTTGCTCCTCTCCCTCCTCTGGGCTGTTATTGATCTGATCTCCTCCTCTCTCAACTGGAGCCATGATTCATGTTGTTCCGACTGGCCCTCACTCACCGCACACAGACACAGCTCAGTCATGCCCTCCCCTATCTATCTGTCCATCTGTCTCTGCCTGCTCTCCCTCTCTCTGCCCTCAGGCAAGTCAACCTGCTGTCCACACAGAGCCACCATAGCACTGCATGCACCTGTGTGTGATTATTAGCATTATTATTATTGCTTATTATGTCGGAAATGTACGGAAATTTTGTTTTTTGTTCCCCATTCGGCATCTTTCTGTAAATCTTCTTAAGGGATTTCATCATTTGACTGTCTTGATGTTGTAGCTTTTTATTAACTTTACATGTAACACTAAATCCCAGGAGAACCACATACACAGATGCGTTCAACTGAATATATAATTGGAGCTTTAAATGATATTTCATTTGAAGTTTGTATATAGGCCTACAGGGTCGCATTTGATAAAACTGATTAGGTTAAAAGATATTTCTTTTCTGACTAGAGAATCACACAGTGGTTTTCATCAATAGCTTGTGTGTCTGTGCTATTTTTAAAATATGTAATATTTCCCTGTTTATTCAGGTTTCATCTCTCAAAGTGTTCCAGTCTATTCCAATGCAGAAAGTACATTTTCTGGAGAAAAAAGGAGGCAAGAGACAGAGAGAGAGAGAGATAGAGAGCGAGAGAGAGAGAGAGAGAGAGAGAGAGAGAGAGAGAGAGAGAAAGAGAGAGAGAGATGTGTATAGGCCTTGCAGCAGCAGGAGCACATAAAAGCTCAGCTTCAGCCAAGGCCCCTGCTCCAATGTGTAGAAATTAATTGAGTGAAAAAAATCTGCTGTTTAAGGTTGAAGTGGGTTATGGGAGGCAGTGTAACAATTGTTTTCTGTTTGCCAGCGGCTATATATCGTTCATTCCGGCTTTCTCTCTCCTCTCTGCTCAACACTCGCCTCACCCTCCCTCTCCACCCTCCTTCCTCCCTTGCCATCCATCCACCTTCTAAGCCTCTCTTGCTCCCTCCTCTCCTTTTCATCAGTCTTTTATTTTCCACAGTCTACAGTCTTTTTGATTAATTTTTATCTCTCCCATTTTCATCTATCACATAGGAGATTTTTTTTGGGGGGGCGTATCTTTAAACATCATTTTCTGGCAATAAGAGGTTCAATTTATGAAATGAGGTTTTACTACATCTGCTTATGTGAACATTTAGTGTGTAAATTCACTCATGTATGTGCGATACATGCATACTTTTGTTTCCCCTGACAGTCTTTCAGTAAAACTACACAAATGTACATAGCTGCAATTTGTGTGTGAGAGTATGCAAGTGTGTCAGTGCATCTGTCTACATGCATGCATCATTATTTGGTGACAATGACATTAACAAGGGACCAGTGTCGACACACAATGCAGAACAAGCTAGATACCCCCTTGGGCTTAAACAAATTACTCATTCTCTCTCCACATTTAAATGTGTACCAGAAATCCACAGAAGTCTGTCGCTGCCTTTCATTGCAGCACTAGAAACAAAAAAACAACATATCAAAACAACTAAAAAAAAAAGAAAAAAAGAAGAGACTCAACCAGAAACAACATAGAAAATCAACAGAAATTGAAGGGGAAAAAAAAGGAAGAACAGATGCATGAGGAGCACAGGACACAGAAGAGAACATCTATTCAGATTACTGTGAAATGAACAAGGGTAACACTGATGTATCAGCCAGGAATAAGAGAGATCTAGAAAGCAAAACAAACGCAAGAAGAGATGATAGAAGGAATGGAAATAGAAGGCAGGAAGACACAAAGTTAGCAACTGACAAAACAAGACAAGACCGTTAATGAAGAGACTCTTATCTGCATCAGTATTTCCTCTGTTGCCCAAAGCAGATGGGTTAAACCTCTTTCCTGTGTTAAACTCCTCTTTAGCAACCTTTCATGTAAAATATCAAACCTTTCAATATCACTCTGAGGAAGGCACAGTTGCACATGCTGTATAATTCTATACAAACACTTATCCATTCTCTTTGAACTTTGCTGCTCCACTCATTATACCTCCTTTGAAGAGTGAATGTTGGAGCATTGGTACATTTTGATTTTGCAGTTATTAAATATAACACAGCAGCAAATTGCATCTAAACCTCTGTGTTTCTGGTTAATAATACATAGGCCGTGTTAAGTAGCCAGCAGAATAAATAGCCAAGCAAAAAAAGAAAAATAAAGGTAGCCAATGAGTGAGACGCTCGAGTCTAACAAATTCATCTCACTGCAAACATCAATAGACAAATATTTTTGCAGACGAAGCACAAAAAAAAAAAAAAAAAAAAAAAAGCTCCCGTGGAATTGAGGGGCCAGCTGTACTGGCTTTTTGAATAAAGAGGAGATAATGTCGCCGGATGATTCCTTCTCAAAAACCCTTGCCCCTCTGTGTATGGTAATATCCTAAACACCGGTCCTACACTCCCTATCTGAAGGATATTAAAAGAACCAAGTGTTCCAGAGCCAGCAGGGAGAAGAAGATGATTCTGCCAAGGCCTTACAGCATCCGAAGAAAACTGATGCTTTTGACAGGAATGGCCTCATAATAATGGCAACTGGAGTAAGCAGGCTTTTTCAATGGGAAGAAGTAGATGGAGGTAAGAAAGAGAGAGAGAGAGAGAGAGAGAGAGAGAGAGAGAGAGAGAGAGAAACACAGAGGAAAGGGAACAAGATTAAGAGAGATGGGGAGAAAGGGAAACTCGCAGATTCAGAAAAAGGCACATCCTGAAGAGGTATCCAAGGCATTTCAAGCAATCTATATTATGCATTTTACAGGATTTCAGGAATAGAAACACAGTCTTTGATTCTGCTCAATACTTAGACCTCAGCCGACCCCTTTGGTCCTGGCCTGTAGACAGAAATGCCCCAGAAATGTGTGAAGCAGCCAAAACTGGTTGTACATTATTAAATAGAGATTTTGCAAAGGACTTGCCCCCTGACATAAGAGAGGTGAGAGTAAGAGCAATGCTGAAACTTCTTGCTTTCCTTTGAACTTCTACCTTTAAATTCAAGTGAATCAGCTGAATCCTGCAATGGCTTGAGGTCAGGACCAGATTGAGCCTTTCAGTAGCTATCACTTGATAGTGGTGTTTTCTGAGCACTATGAATCTCTGAAGAGTATTCTGGCCTGGATAGGAGATGGTAGAAGGCAGAAGCCTTGGCGAAAGTTGCTCATTAACATAAAACCCAGGCCCTGTGTTGCCCAGGGAGCTGTGTTTTGCTCACGAGACCAAACAAAAGGAGAATTCACACACAAAGAGCAAACCACAGAGTCATGCAAAGTCTGCTCACTGCCTCCAGCACTCTGTTTTCCTCACCCTTTCTGCAAACCTTTTGCCCCTACTTTGCATATCTGCATATCCTCTACTCCCAAGGGGATTACAAATATCAAAAACTGGCAAACTTAGCTGATTTGGTGGACCAACAGGATTAATAAGGATAATGAGCGACATGCGAAGAACTAGGAAGCATCCCTGCTTCTGTCTCAAAAGATTTTTGTGCCAAGTGTCCCCAAATCAACAGTCATATGGATGGAAGTCATTTCCACTGCCTATTTTTACCATGTGCCATTATTCTTTTGAATTGGTTCTTACCACAAGAGAATTGAAAAAGGTGTGTGCAGCTGCTGGACAATCCTTTTTTATTTTTATTTTATTTTTTTTACTGAGCCTTGGGGAAGTTGGGAGCTGCAGTGGGAAGCCCCGATAAAGCCCGGTCAAAATGCAACAAATTAAGATGTTTCTCAGTTTGTTTTCTTGGGGACATTTCCTCCTTCAACTTTGCAATAAAGATGGGGACCCCTGTGGTGACCCCACAGCATGACAACACTGCAACATGTGGCAACAAGTGGTAAATTAAAATACGGAAACTGTCGATAATGCACAGCTTTCTGACAGGCCTCATATACATTTGCTCCCTATGCAACCTTTCCAAAATTAGCCCGTCAAATCCAGCGGCTGGATTGAAATGGTGATAGCGGGGTCAGCATGAAAGGCAGACTGAGCGCTTAACTACCGCTGAGTGATTTGCCAATTGTAAGACGTAAAAGAGGAAAACTAATTACTGTGGGCTTAAAGCAAAACCATGGGTAAAGTGGATGCTCCCAATGCTGGGGGTAAGGCGTTCATGTGGGAAGGCTTTGGTTTGGTCGCTAATAACAAGATAACAACCCCCATTAAGTCATTATGTTGGGGAGAGGATCACTGCTTTAATCTACTGTGCTGGATTAAAAAAAAGAAGAAGAAAAAAAAATCACAAAATATCAAAAATGGACATCCGGTTCCAGCACCTACCTGCTGGGCATGGTAACAAGTAGAGCTAATAAAAGCTACCATTTTATTATTATTCTAATACCATGAAACTTTTTATATTCTCTGCTTTGAGATTATTTATCTATATAATTATTTTACTATCCTGAATAAATTACAAGACTTACAAGACCTAGTAACTTAACAATATGCAGTAGGTAATTCCCATGTCTATGCATCCGCTCAATGACTATTGAGAGCAGAAGGTTAAGAGTTATAACCATGGTAACCATTCTATCAAATATCACACATGGATTGGACTTAGCTCCTGCACAATTGGGCAATTCAAAGGGGAAGAGCAAGCTTTGTGAGCTCCAAGGCAAAGAAAAAAATATTGAATAACAAAGCAGGCTCCAGGAGAAGAGAGAAGACAATGGAAACAGTAATCGATTTACTGTCTTTACAGAGCAAGCAACTGACTGTTGTCTAACAGACAGCCTATAAGTTTGAATAAAAATGGAAAATACAAACTTTTTTGCTTTGGGCATTGCCTGTATCAGTAATCTGATCTTAATTTCACAGTTGACTTGGAGCAGGGACAGGAGGGAAAGCATGCATGTTGTCACCTCCTCTCAGAAACAGGGGTTTGTTTAGTGCCCTCTCACATCTGGCCCTGCAATCTGGTGATATCAGCTACTGCATCTATAAATCAGTTATACCACTGCTACTGAAAACACATACTGTTACAAAAAAACTCTATTTCACAGCTATGCAGTTAGTTTGATTATAACTTACCAATGCTACCCACCCAGGTGGCCATGAAATTGTGAATTTTTTTTTTTTTTCCCCCTACCGATTTTAACTAGCAGACAAAAAGCTACAAGTATAAAGCTGTGCAACAAGAGAGTGGTGTGAAACCAGACATAAATTTGCTTGGATGGACGAAAAACCTTAAATGTTTGATTTGCTGCAAAAGTAAAGACGAGACTACTTGTAAAAAGAGGAGTTTAATGTTGAAGGTCATGTGATATTGAAAGCCAATGCAGTGTAGCATCCAGCGTGCATCCACCAGCATCCACTCCATTACAACATTAGCAACTAATGTTTTGACATTTGTCTTCATTATTATCAATGAACAGAGGCGATTGAGCCACCAGCATGCTCCATTACCTTCCTTCATTGCACAGTTGCACAGTTGAAATCACACATTAGGGTGGATCCAACATGAAATGACAAGTTACGGGGGCTAAGGACGCACCAGATGATTATTTAGGTGGTGGAGGGTGAGAAGGTTGGCTGATGGGATAGTGGGGTGGAGCTGACGCAGAATTGGGAGTTAGGGAATTGGTACAGAACTGTATTGGCATTAAAGTCTGGGGAGCGTGGGGGCACAGAGCAGCACAGCACACCTTAAGAAGAGAAGCTCATTTCAATCGGTATAATTAGCCTGTGGTAATGAAATAAGTCAGAAGCACTGCCACCTTCACTTAAGAGAAAATCGATCTGCGTTTGAGGGAGTTTATTAAAGCTTAGGAATAATGGCGAGATAGGACAGAGAGGGTGGATGAGTGGAGGAGATGGGGGGTGAGGCCACATCAACAGCTAATCACGCAAGACGAGGTGGTAGCGTTGGGGTAGAAACTTGACAAGAAACAGAACGGAGATCAGTTGGAGTTTCTCAAAGGAGGTGTGTTCGAGGTCTCTGCTATTTCACAGCAAGAAGCCAGGGGATGCTAGAGTTACGCACAATATGAGATCTCCAGCTCAAATCAAGGTGACATCACTCTGTGGGAGAATAAGGTCAATCAAAACATGGTGTAACTGAGAATCCTGACTAATAGACAAGCCACTGGCCATCCTCATCTGTGGCTACGAAGATCCCCATGGAAGTTTGGCCATAGCTTGGAACTGGTGAACGACTTGAGCTTTGTAAAAGCAGGGTGTGGTGAGATAATCACTGATGGACATCTCTCCTCAAGTGCCCCAAATGCATGCTGGTTGCTGGGGGTGCTGCTTGCTCATTTATCCAGCCGTCTGGCCAACTCACCTGGAGTGATGGGGGAGACGTCAGGAAGGCAGGCTGCTATTTCACGGCCTGTTAAGCGCTAATGCCGCAACATGCCCTGCGCTCCAATTTTAGGGAACAGGGAGCATTACCGCCCAACTCAAGGTTCTGTCCGTCTGGACTGTGGACTTGGAGGGTAGTGGAGGAAGGAGGGGGTGGGAAAAGAAAGGGCAGAAAGGAGAAAGAGAGGTGGAAGCAGAATAGGACAATGAAAAATCTGGTGAAAGAATTAAAAGAGAGAGAAATGACAGACACACAGGGAGGAGGAGAGAAAGACACATATTGAGAATAAAAGGTAGAGACAGAGGGAGGGAGAAAGAGTAGAGCTTTGGTTTACACGGGTTGCTGAGCCAGCACTGCAGAGCAGACAGGACAGCAGCAGCACACGCTGACATCTACTCCTGCCACGCAAGGCTGCCTCTCGCAGGCCCCAGAAGGCCTCTTGCTCCCGGTCTCACAGCCTATCCCTCGCTGGAGCCACTGAACATCACGAGCCTGAACCACCCACAACACTTGTCCTCTCTGTGCACTAAACATGGCCCATGTAATAACCACACAACCTCTATTAAGCACTGGATGGCTGAGGAATCAGAGCAGCTAAAGCACAGCTTGAGTGATGTTCAGAGTCTCCTGTAAAACAGCAAGTTTATGCTCAAGTTATGACAACACTGTGTTTTGCCTTATGAAGGTTGGCATGAATTATGCATTCAAATGGATCTTCCTTTTCTCTTTCTAAACAGAGTAGAAAGCAGAAACAATCACTCTTTTCCCTCTTGTGGCCTCATACTTCCAAAGGTCAAGTCAAAGGTCAAGCCATTTGTATGTGCTTACAGCAAGCATGACCGTGCATGATGGGAACCTATCACAGGCTGGTTACAGCAGTGATGGATCACTTCTCTCTGTCAGTCTGGAGGGGTGAGGCATGGGGTGAGGCTCAGGTCTTCCAAGGCTGCATGATGCGGGTGTGCACACAAACACACAACCCATTATGAGCAGCATACCTCAGCACAGTCTCGTGTGCACGGTAATTTTATGTGCAGTATGTGAAATAGCCATTATGGTCCCAGTTCTTTGAGCTCCCATGTGGCTTTGCAATCTTATAGCAGTTTCTACGCGTGTTCTCTCTCTCTCTCCACTAAACTCACCTTCACACCTTGCACTGGCTCACACAGCAGTTAGCTCTGGTAAATTAGACCGGCTACAACATATAGGAGATCACAGACAAAAATCACAGGATGAAGAGTTACACTTCATCTCATCCAAGTTACTGCTGGCAGCTCAGTGAACAGACATCAGTGCTTATGTGTGCAGGTGTGTGCATGCCTCATAATGATTTTGCTTTAGTACACCCTTTATGTTATGTTGTTGCATACTGTTCACTGCACACCACAGGTTTAATGACTCGACAGCTGTGCTGTACCTGGCCCTCTGACTGTGCATTGCTAGTGATGGGCATCAAATACTGTAATAATTGCCAGTGCGTTACTCAGTGTTCATGTCAAGTACTGGCTGGAATGTAAAGAGTCAAGGGCTATATATTTGAATAAAATCTACAACCTCTCTCTTTCCAGCATTGGTTGCCTCTTTTTCAGTTGGGCAATAACTCAAGCAGTGCATCATATAGTGGAAGTCACATCAGTGCCACAGTATGGTAAGTCAACAGGATCACACAGAATATATAGCACAATATGCAGCATAGTTCTGTCCTGCATCCTTTTGTGATATATTTCACATGATTCGTCACCCGAAAAGCCAATCTCTTCAGCGCCAGAAAATGTCTTTGTTTAATATAATTTTTATAAAGCTGGGACTGTTGGTCACAGAGGTCTGGATATTTTTAGACCGTAACGGTATGTTTCTCCTCGTCCACTGTGACAGCTACATGACCGCAGAAGAACATGTACTATCACTGGACAAGAGAAGTACTCAAGATACAGTGGCTGTGATGTGTCAATTGAGGGTGACTCTAAAGAAAAATGACTTGCTTCTCTGCAGCATTGACCAGCAACAATGCTGGAAAATAGGACAGCGGCAAACAGTAAGGTGTTCTGTTCGGGGGGGACAATGCTTCTGCGTGTGCCGAAGCGCTCCTCCGTAGAAATAAGACTTTTCAACTGAAATTGGTTGCCACTTTCTGGTAAAAGTTCTGCTTTAGATATGTTTTTAGTTTTCCATTTTTATACATCGTTTAGGACTGAATCGGATGAACTAGGATGAACAGCTGTAATAACTGTACAAGAGCCAGCTACTGTAATATCTCTGCCATATCATACCCCAATGTCCCAGTTCTTTTCTCAGAGGGATATGCACCATGAGTGGAACCTGGGTAGAGCTGAAGCTGGTCAAACACATGGAAACTAACATGGCTTGGTGTGACAGCCAAAAAGAGCTGTCAGTAAAGGTACACTCATCCCAAAACACAAGGTCACAGTTGCCAAGAGAAACTGGCAACTATGACCCTATCCTGTTGTTAAAACAAAAAAAAAAAAAAAAAAGACACTTGGGCAGTCGCCACTTGGCTCTAATGGACTTGGTGTGTATCCCAGAGACAAAAGATTTGAGCAAGAAATGCTAGTCCTGCCTTTTATGTTAGAAAGCACACCAAAGAGGGCAGAATCATGCCTGGCTCACTGTCAGAGCGTTCTGTGAGGACTGACAAAGTCAAAAACATTCCTGTGCATAATCTGTATTCACATGGTTATATTAAAGTAAGTTGGCTGACTAAATCCTCTGGAAAGCCAGGACTGTCAGAATCTGGGAAAAAAATATGTAACAGTCCAAAAGGTTGGATGTGCGTAGTCCCAACAGGTTATCAGAACACTGCAGGGCCAGGGATGACACTGAGCTGGCTCGGCGAAGGAAGAGGCCATTTTCTTAGAGTGACAAATATCTGGAGGAGTGCAAACAGAGAGCAGAGCCCCTGTTGGGAGAATGCCTGAGCTTTGTCTTTGTCACACTGTGTGACACCGACTCACACCACCACTCCCTGAGGTGTGTGGTTATGTGTACATGTACGTGAATTGAGGAAATGTCTGTTTGTGTGTGAGTGTGAGTGTGTGCGTGTGTATGGGCAGACACACTAATGGAAGACCACAATCTCCCACCTTCACATCTCTGCCTCCACTCTACCTCAGCCGCTGTGCTTCGGGCATCAGAGCTTATGGCTAAGCATGTGAAAGAGACCAGAACCCAAACTTTAACACAATTGAAGACATGGGAAGTGAGTCTGGAGCTGAGACTTGCCTAGTCTCATATATGAGACTGCTGATAAATCAGTCAGGGTGCCAACACTGCAGGTCGAACAAGATTGAGCCTGGGTGAGCCAAGGACAGATACAACTGGGCCTTTTATGGCGGCGGCTGGTATGGGGAACAACTTGGAGTGAGGTGAGGGAACGCTAGCTTCACAGCACTGCTTTGAGCCAGCAAGATTAATGTAGGCTCTCTGGAGCAAAGGCAACATCCAGAGCCTTAATAAGGTACAAACAATCGGTTCCACTCCACTGGCTTCCCAGGGAAAACTATTGTTGTGCCGCATTGTTTCTTGGTGAAGCTCCTTGGAGACACGGGCCGACTGCAGCATGTGACCGTCTCCATTACAGCCAGGGGAGAACACACTGTAGACCTGTGTTTGTCTGTGTCAGGGTGAAGGCTGGCTCTCGCCCCCTCTGTGCCACTGCCCCACCCACACCCACACCCACCACCACCACCACCCCGCCCTCCTTCCCCCGTTTGCTCCATTTAAATCCAAACTCTCGTCAGCCCACTCACCTCAACTCCCTGCACTTTCAACTTCATGTGATCCTCCCGTGTGGTCTTCCCATCTTTCCTCTTCTTCCAGCAGTAGCCATCCTTCCTGTACTTCACCTTCTTCCTATTGTACAGTATCATCGACCCATTCTGCGGCCTGGATCCATGGAGAGAGGACAGAGAGAGGGAGAGCAAAAGACAGAAAGATGAGAAGTGAAGAATTTTCAGGCAAAGCTGCAGCACAGCTCGGGGACTCATTTTAGAGATGTACAAAGAGGCCCGACACGAGTCTGCGCCAGGCAGAAAATGCACCAGTGACTTAGATGACAAGATTTCTTTATGGTGTTTTTCAGCATTGGTATGCACAGTTTGACAATGAACAAAGCACCCTTCAACATACATTTCTCCCAATGAGAAGAGTGTGTGCTGCAAGCAGCTAAAGTGACACTTCTTCTCACAGAGTAAATTACATAAAGGCCAGTGTGAAAGGCAAGCAGTGTGGAGGTGTGCGTGTAGTGGGGGGGGCTCTTCCTTCCTTGTCTCTCATTCATCCAACTTAAATGAGTAGTGGTGTTGGAAGTCCCTGGGGGGGAGAGAAGATCCTCCCTCACACTCCATTCATAATTCATTCTCCCTCCACCAGACCACAGCCTGTAGGCTCATAATGATATAATGTAACTATTTGATGATAATCTGCCTTTCCACTTCGATTTTTAACAGAGACATTTGGCGCTCAGTGTTAAACATTAACAGAAAGTGTAGAATGAAACATTTATGACTTACTCAACAATTAGTTAGCAGTTAAACATAGTTTTGTGTGTGTATTTGTATTTGTGTGTTTTGTGGATGGTCTGTGTATCATCATACACATGCCACAATACACATCAATTTTCCTGTGCACTCTTGCAACACACACACACACACACACACACACACATCTGCTATGATTTGGAGCTCTCCCAAATGAGAACAGGTTTGCCTCAGTGTTTGGTGCCTCACAGTGAATGAGTGGGAAAGCCACCTGCCCAAGCTGTTGAGGAGGCAGTGTAACCGTTGAGGGCGGCTTAACCATCCAGTCAGTTGGTGAACCTTGTTAACCCTGTGCTCACTGCTCACATGCACACAGCACAGCACAGAACAGCACAGCACAACAACACAACCATATAAAACCAGAAACAGAAAAAGCTGGAAAAACAACTCTCATCAAAGCGAAGAACAAAAGTTCGGTTGATTTGTTTCTTCTGTAACAATTTCCAAAATAAGAAAACCCAACGGTTGTTTTGCATTGTTTTGTTGTTTATTGTTAATTTTTTTTTCCAACCAGGTTTATTTATAACTCTGCATGCATCATTTTGCAAGGCTGCCTTTGGGGGCCAGGGCGCGTGTTTATCTTTGTACCACTCATCAATCATTTTCCCGGCCGGATCTCAGGGGCCAGTGGGGGAGGGAGGGGGAGGTGGGGTCCCTGCAGTCCCCCCTCTGTGGCCCCTGACAGCACCTTCTAATGAGAGACGCCACTCACACACTTGACGCGCTCGATCTTTGCCGAGCTCCCCTCTTCCCTTTCCTCCTCCCTTCCTCTCTCTACAGCCCCCTCTTCTTGCCGTCAGTCAACTCAAGCTGTGCACCGGGGAACGTCTTTGTCTCCTCCCTCTCTCCAGCTCCTCTTCTCCTCTCTTTCCCTCTCTCCCTCTCCCTCTCTCTCCCCCCGTTGTTTCATCTGTCTCAGGATCCCTCTTCACTCTCCCACACCTCCCTCTCTCCTGCTGTCTTCTCCTCTCTCACTGCCCTCTCTTGTTTCGCACTCCGCATACTTTGCAGAAAGCAACTATTAAACAGACATTTTTATTGGTCAGTTTGAGAAGTGGAACTGCTCAATGGCTGCATGCGATACACACAAAGTATAAATTGTGCTCTAGTTTACAACATCCGTAATGTCACCCATCGTGGAGGCGTGATCATAAATGGCACTCATGTACTAAGAAGTTTGCAGATTGCTGCAATCTCAACATGTACTTCTACCGATTTGCATCCCAAATGTCATTTGAAGGACACTCATTTGACATGCCTGCATCAGCACTTGGTATCAATCAAACACTGGAATGGCCCTCTCCAGCACTGTGATCCTATTATTTGTTTCGATATCATTCTGGGTTTTGTCCTTCAGAAGAAGGAGTGTGTGCTTCTTAAAATGTAGCCCTGCGTGAGACAAAAAGATGGGCGCGGATGAGATAAGGCAGAAAATCAAATGACACAGGGCTATCTGATCTCCTCCAGAGCACTGGAAATTGGGGTGAGCCTTCGGTGTCAGAGGCTCCACGCCGTATTTATCGGCTTGGCGCAAAAACTTATTCACTCAGCTATTTTTGAGAGACTGTTAGGTAGATGCTATTTTCAATTCAAGGCACTTTGGACCCAGAGGAGAGAGCCTAGGCACCCACTCTGGGGTAGATCTGAGGCAGAGACCAATCTAAAATGCAAGCTTAGGTAACATTAATGTGTCTCGTTTTCCTCCTGCTGTCTGTCTCTCTCTCTTACTCCCACTCATCTTCTACCACTGTATACTCAGGCGTTTCAATTAATCTTATCAGAATTATACATATTTATATATGAGGGGAAAAGCTAACTGCTCTGTTATCAAAGAAGCGTGACAGGAGGCCCTCTGTCTCAGATGCTTAAATGTGGCAGATTAATATGGAAATACAGGCTTCTGACAAAGTGCACACATGCTCCAGAGCCGCCTTTCTCCTCTTTGGAGTTTGCAGCGATAATAAGCTTTACCCTCAGGGTGGTGTTAGGCCTTGTCCAGTCCTTTAGGAATCATTCATTTACCCAGGTAATGGCATTCGCTCAATCAGATTTGTTCATTTGAAAAAGTCAGGGGAGGGTGGAGGGTTTATGAGTCTGGTGACGTGTTCAGCATGGGTAACAAAGCCAAAGCAGGGCAGCCCTGGCCCACAGACAGGCAAACCACCGCTCACACGCTCAGCTTCACTGTCTGCAGGTCTACGGGCGCTAGCAGAAAAACAGAGGAGGAAAGAGCTAAAACGGGCAGACAGAGAGAGACAAATCTGAGCGAGCGTTAGAGAATCTCCTTTTCCAGCAGGGATCAGTGGGGAGAATCCACAGCTCTGATGAATCATCTCAAAATCCTAAAATGTTCTGAGAAAACATAGTGATGCAGCCTTGAAATGTTCTGACTGGGACAAACATTATATTCCCTAAGAACACGAACAGGGTTATAAGTAGATACACTTTTTGAAATCCATTAATAAAAGACAAAAAAATACAATATATGCTCAATATATTACTTATAATCCATGAAATAAGCCATTGCTGTATTACCACACTCAAAACTACTCAAGTGCATCAAGTGTACTCAAGTGTAAGACAAGCATACAACAGTTTAATTGGCATTCCAGCTTATAATGGTAGGACTTCTGTGTTGCTGGATGTATTCTTATCAAAAGGGTTACAGATAATGAAATATTTCAGTCTTGGGGAACCAGGGTAGAAGTAATGGCTGGGCTCTAGTCCCCTGCCCCTCTGCCTCACACTGCTCTATTCCCCATGATACCCTGGGTTTGATTAATACCATACATGCTGTTTTTATACTCAGCATGCTCAACTAGCAACTGGCAGTGCAGCAAGGAGGGAAGGAGAGGAAAGGGGAGGAAAGGGGAGGAAAGGAGAGGACAGGAGAGGTGAGGAGAGGAGAGGCGAGGCTAGGCTTTGAAGATCGGAGGGTGAGCTGGTTGGGGCCTGAAGTGGCACAGGAGGGAGGCAACACCTGCTGTTCTCAATTACCCATCAGAGCCTTCAGCTATCACAGCCTTTACCCCACTGTGTCAACAACCACACTCACACCTACTTCTCATCGAAATACATCCACACACACACACACACACCTAAATTTTGTGTCACACACACTGACCCTATTAAGTATAAATATGAGGCACAAATATGCCCCCGGGCACTGACACACAAGCATCACACACATGTGCACATACACACCAAGTTTCTAGTAACCCTGTTGCTCCATCTAGGGATAACATTAATAGCAAGCGGAGTGACAGAACATCAATAACACACTGATGCTGGTCATTACTGGTTCTGTCAATCACAGGTAAAACATAGGTCACATGTGTTAAAACACATGTGCATATACACACACACACACACACACGCATCTGGAACTGTCAACACTGAACAGAGGTGTTTCTATGTTTAATGTAATTATACTTTGAGCAACAGCAGCTTTATTAGATGGCACACCATCGCTGAGCTGGATGTGTGAGTGGAAAGGTGCTGGCTCCGCGTTGGGAGCTCCGTATCTGAACGCATCACGTGCAATTGATGACTCGCAGATAAGCCGCTCCCTTCAACCCTGCCAAAGAATGCATCAGGAAGTGGGGCGTTCGCTAAAACTACTTTAAATGTAAATCTGCCACGGCCTCAGTATTGAGATTCATCGTCTACGCTGCTCTGAAGCCCTCCAACTCCCCCGCTAGTGTTCGTATGTCAAGACGCCGCAGGTCGCGCTCCTCTTTGACTGCCAATGAGGCCTCAGTGCTTGGTCACTGTGATGCCCACAACTCTTTCAGCTCTAGTCCTGAGTGGCCTCGGCCTTCAACCAAGAATACTTAATTATATATGATAATTATGGGAGTAGGGGGCATTGTTGTGGGTCAGTCAGCTGGAAGAAGTGACATAACATCTTTTAAATCATATTACATTATCTCTCTTTCTCCCTAACATGTCAATAATTTCTCTCTCTGATATGAACTGTCTATTAAAGCTGAAATGCCAAAACAGCATTAAAGATAATTAAGAGAGAAAACAGTCAAAGCAGCTGACAAGAATTAGACTGAAGTGAATCATGAAGTTAAGTTTGCCAAACATGATATCATGTACTGATCTCCAAGGCTGTACAGATGGAGCACAATGTTTGTTTACCCAATGTGTTCAACTAAATACAACAGTAATGATGAGAGGGTAGCTGGGCCCCTGGAGTTGTAATTCAGGAAAGGGAGACAGATCGTGTGCCTCCCCTCTTTCTCTCTATCTATACTGCTGGTGATTGCCACAGAACTCAGGCCCTGGCCCACTGCCTTCCAGCACAAAACAGATGTTCCCCCCGCACTTATCTCAATGAAAAAATCACAGACAATTTACAAAGAATATAAATTACGGTTGTAGCGACACATCAGTGTCTCTGTCCCTATAAGACCTTGTAAAGAGGATAAGGGTGAATTGGTGTGGGAGGGTGGGTGGATTGTTGGGGGACAACATAAGGCGGATGGAAGCAGCAGGGGAGGAGGGTGGTGTTGCTCTTATCTGGTCCACAGCAGCCCGGCAGAATGAGAGGGAGGCTGGTGACTGGCGGTGATGCTGCACTGATAGCACTAAGCCGGTTTCATGCACATTTCAGGGAGGCTGCCATCACTACTCAGACTTAAAACTCCCAGCCTCTGCCAGTGGATGAGGTTGGGACATTATTTACAAATAGCCATGTCATACACTGGTTATACTGCTCCATTCTCTGTGTCAATACATACACACACACATAGCAGTGGGGGCTAATGTGCAGCTTTGATGTACAGCTTAGGTGACACACAGTTTGAATTTCAGTGCTTGTAAGGTTTTGGCTGTCAAGACATTTCTCATTCATTTGAAATACACTGTTGCTGTATGTTTGTGTTAGAGTGTGTATAATATGTTCAACTGGGTTGAAATGTTGATGACATTTAACTGTTTGCTCAAAAGGCTTCCGTGTCATATTTGTGGTGAATTCTATTTTCAGCCTTTAGTCAATGTGTGCATGTTTACTTGGAAATAGCAGCCACAGAGACGATGATTCAGACCTCACATCATCGCCGCTAATCTTCCCAAATCATTCACGGTGTGTCTCAGAACCTTGTAAATAAAAGGTGCTATCAGAACGAAGCTTCTTTATAGCCTGGCTCCTGCTGACAGCTACATGCTGACTGCATGTGTAGACTTAAGTCCTGCAGCACTGCCTTATTATGACACTTTGTAAAGAGGATGCTTTTGTACTTTCAATAATGCATGGGCAGCTGGGAATTGCATACAGCCTTATTTTATGTCATGGGGTAGAATTGCTGCTTTAGCAGCTTACATTCTCCCATGGTAAGAAAATACTAATGCAATTAAATCTAAGTCGAAGTAGACTGCAGCAAGAAAAGGTCAGGTTTTCATTATTAGTAACTACAAGCTTGCTTTCTATTAAAACAAGAAGCAGGAGAATTCAGCCACCAAGTTAATGATGTGGTCATGTATTTCCAAGAGCCCAATTCAGACAGAGGATGAAAGATATTTATTTCTCTTTACTGGTGTCCTGTTAATGTTACATTCAACAAGTAACATGTACTTATGCCTCCGTTTTTAAGATAAAGTGTAAAAAGCAGAAAAGAAAAGAAAGGACAGTTCTATTATATTATTATGATTTATCAGTATAAAAACACTACATAAACTTAAAAGTGGGGTAGATGAAAAGAGGCTCACAAGAGGACCTTGAAGTCCATCTATAGTGTTCTCTTCAGAGACCAGGAAAGAGAGACAGGATGGGACAAGGGCAGGCTCTCCTCTCCATCATGCCTCATGCCAGACTGCACTTATGGATCACCTGGACATGGTCCTCCTTGTCTCTCCTCCAGAGGAGTCAGTGCCACCACAATGCCACTGACCTTCCCCTATTGATCCCCCCAGTGACGGAGCACAGCTAAGGCCAGCTATTGAACCACTTATGATTAATTCACAAATCCTGCCTTGTCCACAAAAAAGGTAAAAGAACAAAGCGCAAGCAGTAGAAACAACTGAAAAGAGAGAAGGATAAAGAGCCAGGGAGGTCAAAAAAAGACTCCACTAAAGTGAGACAGAACTACAGAGTTAGAAGTGCTGCTTTACAAGCTGACCAAGCTATAAAGCACTTCTCAGAGTCCCTTTCTGTCACAAAAAACGACAGCGCAGTGATAGAGGGGGGCGGGGTGTGGTTGAAAAGAGGGAGTGTTGAACAAAGGAGTGAGAAAAGAGAGAGAGACAGCAGGAAAATAGAGAGAAATAAAAGAAGAAGCTATTCTTCCTCTCCCTTCTCCTATTCCTTGGTCCTATTTTAGTCATGAGGATAGACCAGTGAGGGCGAGAGGTTGAAATTGAGCTGTAACTCTATCTGTGTGCTGGAGCGATTCAGAAAGTCTATCCCACCTTTCACCTGGGAATCACAGCTCTCTCTGTGCCCCGTCTGGTCACCATACCAACCACAGCCAGGCATCATGGGATTAATTGGAGCCCAGGGCTCAGCCACAGCTCAGGCACAGATAGAGAGTGAGGGTGAGAAGGACGGACATCAGCCATGGTCAAGTGATGGTGGCCATGCAGATCAAATCGAATTTCAGGCATTGCTTGCATTACGGAGCTTACACGGTCTTGAGGTATCACTAAACATAGTGGAGACCAAGCCACCTCTGCAGTAATGCTCAGATTGGATTGCGGGATGAAGTTCACGCTATAGCACTGGCTTTCTTTGCTGATCCCTTCATGTGTTGTGAGGATTTTAGACAAACACTGACACACTGTGATTCGCCTCCATAAACACAACCCATGGCAGCATGTTGAGTACACAGAGGATCAATGGAGCCTAAAGTGTCATTTATAGTCCTGATATGAGATAAATGGGACATTGACAGATGCAAATGAGTCTATATAGTCACCCCCCCCCCAAAAAAAAAAAAAAAAAAAAAAAAATCAGTGGTCAAACAAAATTTTGAACTGAATTGTTTGATTTCTATTTCCTAGATTCCTTTTCAACATCTGACCAGGGACTACTGCTGATTCATTGTGATGCATTGTCCACATGAAACAAACCACATAAAGGCATTAAGGTAATCTGTTAACTTGAAAACAGTAAAAACATCAGAAGGGCCATAGCAGAAAAGGCTGAGCGGTGGTGTACTCTATGTCAGTGAGAGTGTTAAACCAGTACCATGGCATTTCTTTTCAGCAACAGCAAAATCAAATAATACACGCTGTTTATGCCCGTTTCGTTGCTGGCAATTAAAAGTAAAACTCGCTGGAGGTATTTTCATGAATGCAGGCAATTCTCTGTAATCAGTTAATTTATTGATCATCAAACTCAGCTTTGACCAGCCTCTGCACCTCTGTGGCAGAGCAGCGTGTGGGACAATCAGTACGATCCAACTTTCTACAAAACAGATTAAAGCTGCTCAGCTGGCCGAAAGATCAGACTGTGGTGGTATTGGGAACCGTCCAGCTGTGAATGTGTGCAACTGTGTCAGTGTAGAGCAAGGCACAGTGAGTCTACTGTACCCTGGATAAACTAAATAGAGAGGAAAACAAGCAGAAGGGGAACATAAAGCCCTGCTCTGTTTGTTTCAAAATTAAAAGTGGACTATGATTTTTTTTTTTCTCCTGTAGATACTCTAAAGTTACGATGCTGACCACTGACCATAAAACTTTGCATTGTAAGCAGATCTGTTCCAGTAATTATGGCAATGGGTGTAGGAAGACCCATTGAGGCGTGGCCTAATACACAGATAATCCTTATGGAGCCGCATGAATTTTGTAGATTCAACTGAACAGTGCTGAACATGAATCTCAGCGGTTGGGTTTCTGAACATGATGATATTTGTCGCAGACGATAAAGATATGCAAGTAGAGGGTCCGGCTTAAATAGTTCTCTCGTGTTTATAAAGTCAAAACAAAGTAGCAATGAATACAAAACAAAAATGGCTTAAAGACTATAAAGTTTACATGGTATTAATCTAAACCGTTTTTCTTTCCTTTCTCCTCCTGTCTACTGCTAATGTTATAGCAAAGATCACTCTTTGCTACATGCATACTGCATTGTAAAACTGTATTATCTTTGATGTGGTTTGTTGGTGTTGTTCTGAGTGAATAATCTGCAACCAATAGAGGAATAGAGGCAGAAACAGGAGAAAAAAAGATAATCGACTGACTGAAAGGACAGATGGGAATGAGAGGGTGTAGGCAGTATACAATGTTATGGCTGAGGGTGTTAGTCAAGTGGTTTCACAGGGTCCTATGCTCTCTTACACTTTATTTCTCTGGGTATGTTTGTATATGATGACCCTTGACCTTGGGCCCCTGGCACATGTCTGGATCACTCCCCCCATTGCTGATGCATCAGCTGGGGCCAGGAACTCACACACACACACACACACACACACACACACACACACACACCACAAAACATATGAGCAAAGCAGCGTATAGTCAAGTTTGCTTCTCCTTGACATGCGTAGCAACACTGATAGGCTTTACCCAGACAATGACAGACTGCGTGTGTGCTGCCGTGTTCATTTACCGCTGCCTATCTACGGACTCCAAGTGCTATCTACATGCACATGTACACACACCTCTGAATACACTCATAAAGTAGTCAGCAAGGCACACCTCTAATCATGGCCACCTCTGCCTTCTCATTTTCCAAGTTCAGTGGCCCATGGAGCTTCCACACACTAAATCACATCAACACTCTCCTCCATAAATGATCCACACACAAGCACTTTCTCTGTCTTTTCTTCCTTCCCTCCTTTCATTTCTTAAAAACATGCTCAGACGCACATACACACACCCACCCACCCAGGCAAACATATATTATTATACAGACAGAGACACACATACAAACAGTGCCGGTATGTTAGTAGGCATAGCGTAATAAATCCCACACAGCTTGTGGTGGACTAAACACAGATGCATCGAGCATCTATCCATACCTTCCAGAAACGGAAGAGGCGTAACCCTCCTATTCCAAAACCATAAAATGTTTATCCTCAGTCTGGCACTGAGTATTACTTTTACACACTTCCTGCAGCAGCATTTCCAAACTATGGCAGTATGCAGGCCTGTCACACCGGCCTAGCTGATTGACTATTTCCCCCATATTTGACACACCAGTAAGTCTGCTCATCAGTCACCTCAGCAAGTAGGAGCGGGGGAGGGGCATGGGGGGTCACAGCAACAGCCACAGCATGGTAAAGAGTTCACTCCTGGCTTCGTGCCGCATCCAGGGCCTGGCAAAGAGAGATGCGCTCTAGAATGAAATCCATGTTTTATTCATCAATGTGGTATGTACAGTTAGTAGTATAAACAACTTTACAACTCATCAGTTGCTCGTATTTCTTTCAAATGTCATATTCAGCTGGGATTTCTTCGAACAAATGATGTGTACAGGGGAAGGGGGGTGAGGGAGATCCACTACTGTCGCCCTGAGACCACAATGGATGTGTGCTATACAAAACTATGACATGACACACATCCCTATTTCTGATCTAAGTCTCTGTCTGGTTTGTATACTCGCTCATTTTTGCATTGTGACAAGGTTGGATATAAGCTAATCTCAGCTAGAAGCCACAATGTACATCACAGACACTGTAGAAATATTATAGACACACACACGCACACACACACACACACCTCTGTACACTGCTGACTGTCAGTGTGTGAGTTTACAGTACGTATTTCTCAGGAAACTGGGTCAGCCCTGATAAAACACAGGGTTGATAGAGACAGTGGGCCACCACCAGCAGCACCACAGCCACACCCACACACATTATGTGCTCTGCATGTTTTGCTGGAGCCCCACTGTCCTGCTCTGCAAAATTCTTGGAGGACAATGAGACTGATCAGGCATGCGTTGGCATTGTGAATGCGAATTTACATCGTCCCTTGACATTTAGCCTCACACTCCACATACTATCGGTGTTGGGTGTCTTGTCTGTGTTGGGTTTTTGAGTGCGGCTGTAGGCATGTCTGTGTGCACATGGAATAAAATATCTTTCCTTGACATTTAGCCTTGCTGTCCACATGGCGCTCTGCAGGAAGAGGCAACGTGGGAATGGCAATCTTGAATCCTGCAACATATTATTTTTTTGTGTATGTGCTTATGTATGTGTGTGTACATGTATCTATGTGTATCTGTTTTTTGTGCAACCGTGTCAGAATTGGAATACACATTTATTAAGGGGGGGAGGCCTGCCACTCATGTGTCTCCAGAGGGTGAGGAGACCAGACACCATATAGGAGGGAAGGAGAGGGGATAGGGCAGACTGAAGGGAGAAACAGAGAGAAGCACAACTAATGAAGGAGAGAAAGGGAGTGGTGAAAGTGTCAAGGCACCCATTGTATTGCTGGGCAGGAGCAGTAAAGACAAGCTAGTGGCCTCTGCAACTTTAAGATTGCCATTAAACTCTTGCCTTACTCGTGTTTATGGTTGGCTTTGTGTGTCAGAGGAGAAGGGGATCGTAAAGCGGGGCTTTGTCTGTCTGCCATTGATTTATTTCCTTCGTTAGGGTGATGACACTGCCTGCTTATGATGTCCTAGCACAGACTGTAATTACAGAGCACTTCTGTCTTTATTGATGTCACTTTGTTAGTTTAATTACGCTATATTGGGTTTTAGAGTCGCAGCAAGAGCAAAGCTATGATGTAGGGCAAAAATCATCAATGGAACATCCTCTTTTGAAGATGTCGGGGGCAGAGAGTTGGGAGATAATTATTTCATAGACAGACATCTAAAATAGACCCTGTGCATCTCAACATCTACAAAGGCAAAGAAAAGGTAATCTGAAATTTAATGACTATTTCGTCTGTGTTATGACCAAAGTCAGAGGGAGGAGGCTGTGAATGTGATGAGGGCCTTAATGGAAATGAAACACCTGGGTTCAACCTTGAGAGCTACTGTTTACGTGCCCAGTCCCCAGGTGCTGGGGTTGACTGAGAGTAGCGCAGTATGAGAACCAATGGTGTGTGTTTGTGTGTGTGAGCACTATTGTGTATATACAGTGTATATATGATGGGATGGGACCCAGGGGGAAGCAGTGCCATGTGAAGGTGACCCTTGAGTGGAAGAGGAGGAGGGAGAGGCCACCTGCTTGCTGGCGATGGCGAAATGAGGGTGACAGCCATCCACCTGTCTGAGAACACTCTCATTCCAGACCCCATCTGCCCACCCCCTTGGGATACCTCCTCCCCAGGGGACCCTGTGACCCTTGCTGTCGTCCACTTGACCAAGCCTCCTGTCCACTGTCCCAAGGGCCAGCTGAAACTGCCACCAGTCACCTCCGACCGGGGGCCATTCTGGGGCACTGTAATACAGTACAATACATAGGGGCTCTGCAATTTTACTCTGTTTCTCCTTTTCTTGTTTCAAAGTGATACAGGCCCCCAGGCCTTAAGTGTCAGACTACGCTATAAGTCTCCTGGCTTGCCTCAGTCATCACATGTAGCCAAAAGGGAAGGCCTTTATTTGCTCCCTTTTTCCTGCTCGCCGATGTTCTCCAAACTGAAAACTCATCATGGTGTTCTGTAGCAAAGATAATCGCTGGCCAACAACAGAGCAATTTGGCAACTCAAACAATGGTCACATATAGTACACTGTCTATTTGTCACTTCTCTCTCTCTCTCTCTCTCCCTGTGTGCATGCAGCTGCCTGTGTTTCTTGCCATTGTAGAGTGGAACACACACAGAATTACATTCTCTCGCCAACCAATCCACCCTGTGGATAGATCTCTTTATTTGAGCCTGTCTCTCTGACTGAAGCGAGGGCCATCCCTGTCTCCCATGGATGCAGACCTATGGCCTAGACCTAGGGGTGTGTTTGCTCTTCCTCTGCGGGCTTCAACCACATAACTGAATAGGGTTTGTGTAGAAAAGACCCACCAGACTTCTGACATGTCTTCTGATCTCCCACAGCCCTCCAGGGCTGGCAGGCCTACTGTACTCTATCTCACTGCACAGCAAATTCTGCTCTGCTACTGAAGAGTGGCAAAATAAACTGACACTGAGGCAGAGACAGAGAGTATGTGGAGAGGTGGCTGGAAAGTAGAAAAGAGTATAAAATAAGGGGATTTAAAGAGGAAAGGGCCAGAAAAAGACAGATGACACTTTAGATAAAGATAAACATCAGGCCTTGCTCTTGCAAAAACTGCAAACTTGACTTGCCAGAAAATAGTGTTCCCACGGTAAGGCAAATCTAATTTAGGAAAGCTTGCAAAGGTTTGTAATTAACGCAAGTTGGAGCTTGGAGTAGCATCTAGGAGCTGGATTTCTCTCCTCTCAGGCCCTCACAGCTCTCTGAATGTTCTGCATGATTGCCTGTTGATTCACAGCATATTGGCGTTACCCTAGCTGCCTCCCTGGAAAAAGACACAATGATATCTCTCATGGCGGACGTCACAAGGAGAAGGTGATTAACTGCTCTACTGCTCCTCGAGGTGGGTGGGGGGTCCATTCTTGCAAAACTTTCTGAACTGCAAAAGGTTGAGAGAGACGTAGCTTCAGATCTGTTCACTTATGCACGCGTTCTTGCTTTGTAGATTTAATTTTAAATTGATAAAATTACCACTTTTGCCCATCAGTCTAGACTCAGTAACCCATAATGACAACTTAAAACTTAAAAAACATCAAAAACTGTGGTGTCTCATTTAGAAAGGTATCCCTTAATTCCCTAATATCCCTTAAAGACCCTTAATTTAGTATTTCGTAGAAGCTCTTTGGCAGCAATTACAGCATAAGTCTCTACAAGTTTTGCACCTTGATTTGGGCAGATTATCCAGTTCCTTCTGTCAGATCCAATTAAATCCAGATTGGATGGGAAATGTCTGTGTGTCATCTAAAGGTCTGGTGTTTGGCTGGGTCACTCAAGGACAGTCAGAAGATTTGTCCAGAAACTACTCCAGCGCAGTCTTGAATGCTTCAGGTCACTGTCACACTGTCTCCAATGTCTCAGTTTCAAGCACCGTGGGGCAAGTATTTGGCATCTCATCATCTTTTTTCTCTCATTTTGACCCTTAGTATAATGCTGCCACCATTATGCTTCACCGAAGGGATGTCTGGATGCTTGGATTAGCCAGGTGATGAGTAGTACCTGATATTTACCAAACATAGTCCATGAAATCACACTCATCAGACCAGAGAGTCTCTCTTAACGCTCTCAGAGTCCTCTGAATGCTGTTTGGCAAACACCAAGCAGGCTATTGTATGTCTTACTCAAAGCCTCTCTATAGATCAATGCATGATTGATGTAATGCTGCTGAGATGGTCATCCTGTCCCATCTCTGCAGAGGACTGAAGCTGTGTTTGCATTCTTCACTGACCAAGGCACTTTTTGCCCAGTTACAGTATGGAGGAGGATTATTAATACACTTATACATAGGTATGTGTATTTAAAACCGTATGTGTATTTAAAACCTTTAAAATACACACTTACAAATATGCATGTACACATGCGCATAAGGTCTGGATATGTCCAATCAATTCAATTTGCCACAGACGGACTTCAAAGAAGTTTTAGTTACACCTCAAGCATCATTAAAGCAAACAGGACACACTTGACCAGAATACGTAACACTGCAACAAAGGGACATCAAATATATGGAAAACAAGAACAATTAAATCATTAAAAAAAAAAAGAAGACAAAATGAATACACTAGATGGCCCATCTTTGGACCCGGTGGGTGAAAGTAGATGGTGGAAGTGAATAAGGTGCTTGAGAGGAAAAAACGGACAACAACACACATCCCACCACTCTTCTAGACTGTGCTTTAAAGCCTAAAGAGTAAATGCATCAGTGGGGCTGCCTCTGGCCATTAGCATGCTTCTGGCCATTAAACATGCCATGGGCGGACCTCATTATTGATAGATTGATACACACACTTACATTCTCACGCAAGTAGAAGCACGTACTCACATACACCAAAAAAATTACATATGCACACAGCACGGAGAATTCCTACACGACTAGATTTGTGTGTTAACAGCAACCCCATTTAAGTGAGGCAAAAACTGAAAACTCAATACATATTTCTGGGGACAACTACCACTGCAATCTGACCTCCTCTACTCTAAAATGCCAGTGTGGAAAATGTAACATTCTTTGCCATCCTAGGTGTCATTACATGGCTAAAATGCTCCTCTATATCACAGATGATTGTTGCTTTATACAAGAATAGGTCCTCCAACCAAACCTCGGCTCCATTAAGGCAACTGAAGCAGGGGAATCTGGAACAGATGCCAGTATTGTGTTGAGTTTTTGTTGCAGCGCGAGCCATCTATTACCATACATCTGCAGATCTACACTTGAGATTATGATTAAAAAAGATAAACAAACTACTCATAAATCTTTGCTTATCACTAAAAGCTAAAGTGTCTCCCACAACAATAGCATTAGTGCGTGCTTTGGCCAAAGGCAAGAGACAGTAATAGATAGTAACAGGGTTTACTACAGGATGGCATGAGGCGCAGACAGCACACTGATAGACAGAAAAAGGGAGAATGTGCAAATACAGAGCAGTGGGAGGTGGAGGAAAATGGTTAGAGGAGAAAAACTGAATCTGAACAAGAGAAAAGGAAAGTAAAGGGTGGCGAGAGGAGGAGGAGGGCGACGATGAGGAGAGAGAAGGTTGGTCTCATTACTATTAGACCTCTCTCCCTCCAGGCTCAGGTGACCCAAGCTCTCTAGCCCTCTGCCTTGCACACCACTAATCATTTGGTTTTAATCACCGGGATATTCTCCCCCTTTGCTCCTCCCCCACCTCTCTTCCCCCCCTCTTCATGCCCTACTGTGCGCCCTAGCCCTTGCCAAGGTCCAGCTAATTTTATTCTAATTGGCTGTAGCCTGGGCTGGGACCGATCTGCCTCATTGTCCTCATCCATCCATCCGTCCGTCCGTCCATCCGTCCGACCGTCCATCCTGTCTCTGTTCCACTCCCCGTCCTCTCTGGTCTCCCTGTGTCTCTCTCCCTCTCTGTTGCTGCCTTCAAAAACTTCATGCCTGTGCTTGTTTCTTCTTCATCTCCTCACTGCCTCCTCTCTCTCCGCCTCCTCTCTCCGCCTCATCTCTCTTTCACCTCTAAATTTTTTTTTTTACCCATATGCAGCCGTGGCCGCTCCCTCCCTCTGCCCGTCTTTCATGGCGTTCATTGACATCACAGTTGTGCGAGTATTTTCCAATTTCTGTTCTCCTGCTCCTGTTGACCTTACATTCCACCAGACAAAACAAATAGCCTTGATGCTGTCTGCCAACAAAGAGTTTCGTGCGACTGCCTTGATCCACACACAATGGCATGAAAGAGAAATGTGAAGCTGTTCAATTAGGTAAACCGGATGGCTCAAGACTGATCTTCCACCTCCATTTATTTTAGGAGCAAGAAGATATAGATTGTGCGTCAAATAACAGTAGAAAAAGATAGCGAGTGATAAGATGCACTGATGACTGATTGATGATGGTGACAGCTAAATAAACGTGGCCAAAACCAATGTAGAAGTTAAAACAGTAGGAAACATGGAATTCAATATCCCCTAAAAAGGAAGGCCTCTCACCAAGAATCCACACATGAAATATTTACAGCTGCGAGCTAATTGGCCTGTTGACAAAGCTTACGACATCGAAGCCAAATCTTACTACACTGGTCATTATGGCAACTTTACCTGTCACAGCAAGCTATTGAAAAAAAAAAAAAAAAGGGGAGGAGGGAGGCAGATGGAAATCCTGCATTACAATCACACACTACAAATCCTCTACTTTTCTTTTTTCCTCCGGATCAACAGCTCCAATAAATTTTCATTACACCTGTGTGAAGCGCTTCAAATAGAGCCACAGAAGCAGAAACTAATTACTTTCTAATTTATTGACTAATGGCCACAGCCCTGGGAGACAGGTGCAATTGTTCTAACAGTCCTGCTGCTCTGACTGCACTCAGGTCCACTTTAGATTCATAACCAAAATAATTTATCATTACAAGCACATTAAATTGAACCGTATAGACCATAACAGTGGTAATTTATATCATTTTGTTGTTAGGGATGCTTTTCCCTCCCCTGTCTTGAAAGCGTGCAATCTCTGCGATGGGATTCGTCTCCAGCCAGTCGTTGTATGTGGCAGGTTCACTTTGTTCTTCAAAGGACTCTTTGTTTTGTGCCTCATTCACCATTTGTTGGAGCTTAAAGTAAAAAGGAGACCAAAAAGAATGCGTGGCCTATTTTGAATTTAGAAAAACCCGAGCAGCGGTTTCTGTGTCACACATAACAAACATGATGGCTAAGTCAGGCTACTGTCACTGCCTGCATGTTATAAGTGAAGGGCATGATCAAAACATCAATACGAATAGCTGATGAGCTGACTCTGTGCTGACTTGAGGTAAACTTTCTGTCATGATTCCAGGTCCAGGATCCCTTCATGTGTCATGCTGATAATGTATTCATTTTCAACAAATTACCTTTATCCCATAATGCATCTCTTTCTTGATGGGAATAGTGCCTTCCAGGATGTCAATGTCCCCATCAACAAGACACAAATGGCTGTCCAGTGGTTTGAACAGTGTGATAACAACATTAGCCATGTGTCAAGGCTTTCTTAATCACTTACCAGGATGCCATTTGTGCATTGATGGGATATTCTGAAGCAAAGTGTGAGATGGCATTTTCCACCGGCATCATTAAGATGGAAGGCCCATATGATCATGCAAATTCATTATGTAAGCAGCAATTAGCATTAACCTTGCCCTCTATGAGGTGAGTGGTCTGAAACAATGCCAGCAAAAACACTACATGTCTACACAGCCAGTATAGAACAGAACAGAATAGACTAGACTACTGGCAAAAACTGCTATCTCCACAGACATTTCCTTTTGGGTCTCATCAAGTCCATACAATACACCCAGGCAACACAATGGCATTTCCAGCATCTTCGTGGTTGTGTTTCCTATGTTTTTGTTCCACCTTTTACTTAAAAAAAAATATCCTCAAGGTTTAGGACTTTAGCCAGATTTCAGCAGAAAGACCATCAGATCTTTGGGCAGAATTCCAGCCTCCCACAGGAAGAACAAGTGATTCAGCCATGTTGATAGTACCAACATTGTTTTGTGTAGCGCTACTAGAAGCTTGAGTTGACAATGGTGCGGCCCTGAGGGAGGGTCTGAACAGTGGCAGTCAGTCTCTGTGGGAGGCAACCACCATTCACACCTCCCTGAGCACGGACATGCCAACTGCTCAAAATTTCCACTTCTACCAGGTTTTTTTCAACCTTTAAAAGCCACACACACACACAAACACAGCAAAACTGCACGAACTGTGAAATCCTCAACTGTAGTTTGCCATCTGTGACAACAATGACGTAGGTGACCTTTCGCCTGCAATTCCACCTGCAGTTTCTTGTGCCCATGCACTGCGCGCCTTTGTTACAACCTGTTAGTTGACTGGAAAGTTTACAAAACAGGTCTGTAAATCTTCATTCACTGCTTCTATAAAAAGAGCAACACACAGTGGCAGCTTGCACAAGCTCAAGTGTCCATAGCAACAATATTAGTGAGTCACCAATGAGACTAATAAATGCAAGATCTAAAGTTCGTAC
Source organism: Rachycentron canadum (assembly GCA_038496675.1). Classification (NCBI taxonomy): domain Eukaryota; kingdom Metazoa; phylum Chordata; class Actinopteri; order Carangiformes; family Rachycentridae; genus Rachycentron; species Rachycentron canadum. The sequence goes on from CM076651.1 coordinate 6,858,395, forward strand.
CTTGAAGGGACATGGAGCCAGATACTTATTTCTGTTTTTATTTGATCACCAATCACACCAACAAACACAGACACACACAAATTGAAAAACACATATGGGCACACAAATACCACTCTCCACCCTCCCTTTCTCATACTCTCTCTCTGTGTCCTCCTCTTCAGACATTCAAGCTTTCACAGGCTGATCAATAGAATCCAGCAGGCCACAAATACAGAGGGTATGTGGGGGGGGGGGGGGGGGGGGGTCCCCTGGGAGAGACAATAAGGACAACGAGAATAAAACAGAGACTGGAGACACACAAACAGAGACACACACCAATACATACACACAACCCTGTTCTATATTCCCCAGCCAAGTGGTGACGTCAGCCTCCTGTTTAAGACACAGCCCACCTAATGGAGCATAGCCAAGGCACGATATGTGTGTGTGTGTGTGTGTGTGTGTGTGTGTGTGTGTGTGTGTGTGTGTGTGTGTGTGTTTGTGTGTGTGTATTCGGGTATGTGTGAAATAATGTTGGATTGAGAGAGTTTACCCGCTACAGCAGAGGCAAGGGAAGGACACACCACTACAGTGGAACACACACAAAGTCAAGCACAATAGCCATTAAATCAAAAGCAATCTCTCCGCTCGTGGTAATTCATACGCAGAGAGCTCTCACACATGCATATACCTGTACATACACGTACACAAAACTGACAAATACCACTATCCAAAGCGTTGAAATACTATTAGGTTACTTTAAAAGTGTGCAAAAAAAAAAAAGTGGGAGGAAATGAATGACATCCCAACAGTACATCCTCTCCAAACCTGAACAAAATGTGTCAGCAGTGGGAGTATAAAATCTCTGAATGAGAGTTTTTTGGCATAGGAGATATGGAGAGAAATCAATTTCAGGGCCAAGTATGGTGCCAAGGACGTCCAGAAGGGCATAGTTCTGTTGATCTGTTCATATCAATTTGCTCCCTCCTGCAGACGGAGAATGCCACAGTGTGCAGCGCTGCATCTTTAAGGAATATCGCCCTGATAACGGTGCCATAAAACACATCATTTTACAGTCAAACCATCTCTGCCTCAAATGCACTTGGAGCGGAATCCATTTTCAAGCAACATAAAGTTTAACATGGCGCTACATCTGCCGAACCGCTAGCTTCCACGCTACATGGGATTGGGCGATTTAATTAGGGGACATGGGATAGCATTGTGTGGCACTGCAATGAGCCCCACCCTCTCGATCCTGACCTGATCTGCCCTGAGCCTGCGGTCATCTCTGGAAGAGCGGAGTGCATACTGAATTACAGTGCACACTCTAACAGCAGCTGAAAGTTTGTAAAAACTGTATCATTAACCGCTGTGAAAAGTCACAACTGTAACACAAAGTCCTTGCATGGATGTGATTATACAGATGAGCAGCTAGTTTGTATAGAATCCCAATACAATTTCTAAATGGTACAAATTATTAAGATTTATACCGTTTTACCCCCCTAAGATTATGTGACAGACATATACGCATTGCCCATAATGATGTTGTTATTATAATAGAATATTCTGCTGGCTGCAAAATATATTAATATTGAGGTATTTGTGACCATCCGACTATCTTGTCTATGTGGAATACCTCATTTTATCCATCTCAAATAGACATTTTCTACATGAATACGTATTGAAAATGAACCCATTCAAAGGGTAGAGCAATTTTACAGAAGGCACAGCCAAACAGCTTGAAAATAAAGTAGAGATTTAGATGAGCTGCTTTGATAGTCATTAGTCAACTGAGAAGACTTTCCCCCAGCTGAGATAACTTTCTGAACAATTGTCTCCCTTGAAAAGTCATAAAGAAAATCTCTTTTAAAGTTTCCCCCTGATTTCTAATGGAGCATCCCTCCAGTGAGCATTTGAGCCACCTGAGTGAGAAGCAACTGGATCACTAATGCACTCTAATTCAGGAAGTATAGATTACAGATAGTCAGGGGCAAAAGTTTGATTTTTTTTTCTTTTTTTTTTTGCCTTGACCATCTGAAAGTGTCTCCCAATACAAATTTAATGGATCAATGGGGATGGAGGGCTGAGAACTGTGGGGGACCTCATCACTTTCTATTGCGATTTACTATGCACAACTGGGATCACTATGCTCTGAGGAAGCCAAATGATTTATGTGCAGCCTAAAAAGAAAACGTTTCAACTTGTGCAAACGCTCCAGCACACATACAAACGCGTGTGAAAAGTTAGTAGTTGCCTGAAAAGCACCGTGGCATATCCTAAAATGCCACAGGATGATTAAATGTCAATTTTTTTTTAGATGCTCCATAGGAGCGTGTGGGCCACAACTTAAGTTCTTTATCACCTCTTTATCTGGATTGCCAGATAAAGAGGTAGCTTGTTGGATTGGGGGTGAGATGGGATCAGCCAGATGGAGACACAAAACCAAAAGTTCAATTAAAAATGTTGAGGGAATCAATTTGTTTGCCTTAATTACTTAGTTAATTTGTTAAAGCATTTACCTCGAAAAAATCCTGCGACACATTTTCTGCTGCGATAATGGCGCTACAAAGAGGGAGGGGTGGTTGGTTGGGTTGAGTGCCTTTTAAATGGCTCACCCTCTGGTTCTGAACACAACACTCAGTATGCCTGCTTGCCCGTCCCCGAGTCTCTTTTGCGGGGTGTGTCGGTAATGAGGCCCTCCTGTAGTGCTGCGCTCCACTCCTCTGTTGGTGCAGAAAAGCGCACCCCCGCCACGTCCTGACATTCTGACAGATAGGAGCTACGGAAAGCATATGGGCAACGTGGCAATGCCTCCGACGCCCTCCAAACTGTCGTAGGGCTCTGGCATAATGAGCGGTAGAGAGATGAGCCCAAGTCCTACACATAGGAGACATTAGTCATCACATTTTTCGTCATCTGCCACAGATCTGCTAGAGAAAAAAAAAAACAAAAAAATAACAAAAACTCTTACCTCGTATAAAAGTCAAGAGATCCCATGAATTTGTGACTTTACAGAAGAAAGCCATGTAGTTTAGCATGGCAGACAGGAAGTCTCTAAGAGAGTGTATATTTAGGATGACTGCCAGACACTGGCTTTTTGAAACAATGTGAGTTCTTGCAGATCCATACAACAATTAAAATTTGCTGTTTGACTGGTTCGGTGGTTGGCCTGCTTTTTACATGTGTCACAACATGGAACGAAAAGACAGACAGTCAGGGTAGAAACAGAGAGGGATGTCACTGAGGCAGGAGTGAGTGAGGGCTGTGTTGGGCCAGGAAGTGGCTGCTCTCCCTGTCAACTGTCAATGCCGTTTGTGTCCAGAAGCTGAAGTCCACAGCGACTAGACGTGATTTTAGATAAGGCGCCCATCCGGCCATGCCCTCGACATGGCCTCCCTCTGGCCCAGACTCCTCTGCCAGTCTCCTTCCCTCTCTCTCTGTCTGGCCTGTTATCCCTGACCGTCTAGACACCTCCCAGCACGCGATCCCTCACCCCAGCCAACCCGGGCTGTTCTCAGCTCTTCTGCTTTCTCTCCACTCAATGCTGCGTCACAACACTGGCCGGCTAAAGGGTTGTGACGGGCTACTGAAAAGGACAGAACAGTGCCAAGGCAGTCCTCTACCTTCTCTCATTCAAGTCATTCACTGAAAGGCTTAGAAAATGATTCACAAAATTGCATTTCAATCCTCCTGCATGAGCAACTGAAATGATCACAATCCAAGACTTAGCTCAAACTTATCAGACAGTCTCAAGGGTTGACTACTAAGTGTGAACAATTGTAATGAGGCAGCTTGCACCAATCACTCTATGATGTAGACACACCTCTGAAAAACAAAAATAACAATTGAAAGTACTTCAGCCACTTTTTGTATGCAGGGGGACAAATGGATGAGAACAATGAGCAAGCCAAGAGGCAATTACAGAGCGGATGGCTCCGGGTGCAGACTAATCTGCTGGTGGCAGTGAAACCACCTGAGTGTCTGTATTCTGTACTGTAGCTCAGGCTGTGTTAAAAAACACTTGTGTGTGTGAGAGAAGCCAGGGGATGTAAGTCTACATTTCCCGAAGCCCTTTATTCAGCCTCTGTACCTTCGCTGCCCAACAGGTGGAGTATGGACACCATACATTCATATTAGCTGGAATGCAAAGCACTTTAACCCTGACCTGCTGCAGTAGAAGGCAGGGGTTGCAATGCGTCAACAGCACTTCCCTATGCACAAAGCCAGAGCCTCACAGCCATGACTGATCTCTATTAAATTACATGGATTAAATCAGAGATCCTTAATTAGGCCCCAATAAAAGCGTCATGTGGCTTTTGAAACCTCTGAGCATGCCATGATTGGATAAAAATGTGAAAACATACTAAATGAAATTGGTTTACCGCTGAGTGTGCGCCCCATGACTCTTGAGTGGAGCAGCAAAGCAGGGGGAAATAAAGTGAGGAGAAATAAGTAAGAGAGTGAGGGAAGAGAGACACAGATGCAGAGAAAGAGTGAGAGGGGAGTCTCAGGGCGAGTCACACCTCTTTGCCTCAGAAAAGCTCTTAAATTCCATGTGTGACCTGAGGGAGAGGGCTCTAAAGAGTCAGCCTAAGATGCCATGATACACAATTTGACTTTTGCGGAGCAGTGAGCTAATACAGTCTGCCACAAGCCACATGAAGGAGTGCTACAGGCATGATGCAAGGCTCCTGGGGACAGGCCAATGCTTGAATATATATATATATATATATATAAACCTCTTAGATCAATCACAGTTACAGTGAACTGATCCATTCATTTCTTTACAAATGTTGTTTAAATAATTTGCTTCTAGCAATCAAGTAGTCCACTACAGTATTACTACTTGTTATACATAACCCCAGCAAAGGTGGGGTACACCCTGGACAGAGACAAACAACCATTCGCTCTCACACCTTCTCGCCTATGGGCAATTTAGAGTTGCCAATTAAACCTGCATGTCCTCTGATTGTAGGAGGAGGTCGTACCCGGAGGGAACCCACAGGGAGAACACGCAAAGCACAAACAGAACCGACCGACTGGACGGTTAGAAAACCCAGAACCTTCATGTACCAGTGCTAACTTCTGCAACATCCTTACATGACAATGTATGGAAAAAATAATGAAACAAAATACTGTTGTAGCCCAGTAATGCTTGTCCCTGTGCATTTGTACCCCATGTGATATCTTCACTGCCTTGGCTCAATGAGTTATTTTACCCTCCCATTTCTGCTCTGCTCGCATTTTGGGACTTTTACGGTGCGTAATTATTGTCCCCCCTCTCTCACAGCAGCAGGTACGTTACGTGAGTGGACTGTAATGCTTTCAGCCTGACCATTTGGACTATGAGAACGTCAGCCGACAATAGTGCAGTTTGTTATTTCTTCTTAGAATCGGTAAATAGCAAACAGCGTCTGCTTCATTACTTTATTATCACCTCGTAAATATACAAATGTGAATTAGGGAACAATCTGCATGAGAAATAAATTTTAAAAGATTTGGTTATAATAATTATCTGTTTACAGCGATCAATTTGACCCAGACAGATGTGATCACTAGAAGTGGTTTCCTCTTATATGTGTGCATACAGAACACAAACCCTCACCCATACACTTATAAACACTCAAGCACACACATCTGGGACTTGCTTTCACTGTAAAAACTGGAGCGTGATGCCTCCCTCCTCCTTTGGACCCTTGCATCTCCTAGTGTCAGGACGGCCAAAAGCTTTTAAGTGCTTTAAACTCATAATAACCCTAATGCTTAGTCCCCCCCTGTGAGCTCTGTGTTTGCCAGTAAGAAAATGAAATGCAATTGAAATAGATGCAAAGATGACGGATGTTCAGACATTTTTGGAGTTGCTGGGGATTTGGCGCCTGCAAAGGCATTATGCAAGGAACAGAGAGTAAACAGGCTCCTAGGATGTGTTACGTGGTGACAGGGAAAGTTGGAGAGTGGCAATGCACAAAACTGCAAACACACACAGGAGCACAGCACACATCGGACTCCTTATTTTGCCCCCTTCTCTACTTGCACATTAGCTTGTTATGTTGTTTGTGATGTTTCTATTTTTGAGAACATGGGGATTGGGAAAAAAAAAAAAAAAAAAAAAGAAATCGCAGATCCACCGCCACAATGCATTGCGGGGAATGGTAAGCACACAAACAAAAAACAGCCCCCAACCACCTTCCCACTCGCCACTAATCCTCTCATGCCCTAATTGTGGGTGCAGTCACCCCAGATTCACTTCTTCAGGGGGGGAAGAGAGAAGGAGAGCTAAGGCTCTGGCTGAGAACAGACCACCCTGTCTTCCCCTCAAAATGATTCTCTCTGCCAGAAGACACCAGAACGGTAGGTGGTACTCTCTCTCCATTACATTTCACTTTTATCTGACTTCCCCTTTGCCTCTCCATCTTCCTGTCATTTCTAGCTGTCTCTTCTCTCTCTCTCCTCTTTCTACTATAAACTGCCTTAGGTGATTATGGATTGTGATGGTGGTGGGTGGGGAAGGTGAATCCCTTTCTTTGTTTCCTTAAAATAGGTTTAATATACTATTACCCAACACAGTTGAGAACCTCCGAGATTGTTAACACGGGTTGGAGTAAGAAAAAAAAAAAAAAAAAAAAAAACTCAGGTCAATATGGCGGTTTCCACTAACAACAGAGAAAGTGAGCAGGTGGCTTGGTATCTATTGGTGGGCTACTCTCCTTGGTGGTTAGAGTTTGAGGGTTGCATCAATCGTGCCAGGTCTGCATACCAGCAGGCTATACAAGAAATCAAACACACTCACTGGAGACACATTAAAACAGGCTATTAAACTCTTTGGCATTTGATTTCTTTTAATCAAAGAGGGCATCAGTCAAATGAGCAGAATCACACACACACACACACACACACACACACACACACACACACACACACACACACACAGCACAGGCCTCAGAAGAAGATGCTAGCCAGCGACTGGTGGCTGGCTGTGTTTTGTCTGAACAGTGTTGCTACTGTTAGGAAGGCTGCATTGGAGCAGAGCCATGCCAACCTTTACAGCAGCCCTCTTTCCTGTCTGCTCTCTCCCTCTCTCTCTCTCAGGGTTTCTATATGTCTGTCTCACACTCTCTCTCTCTCTTTCAGGCACAAAACCAAGGAGCACATTAGGTGCTGGTGCTGCACATTTTGATGCTTGGCTGTCACTGTATCATTGTCTGGTGACATAAAGCGCAGTAAAGCACTGAGCAGTGATGAAGTGGAGAGGTTTTAAACCTGCGCTCACTGGCACATTTCTTGCCTTTCAACCAATGTCATTTGGAGAGTGTCATTATCCCCCTGTGAAAGTAACCAACCCTCCATTCCCCACCCAAAACACTGGAGTGAAAGAAAGAGAGAGAGAAAGGGAGACTCCTCCTTGGCAGCACTTGCTCCATTATTCTGCTGGCGGCTTGATTAGACAGAGAGAGTAATTTACGAGCCACTTCATTGCCAATTCAACGGCCACATCACCTGTAAATAATTGAAACCCTTCATGTCCATTCCGACATAATCATATCGCTATCATGTTAATGTATCCAGCAGTGCTGTCCTTTGGGTCAGGAGCAGGACTACTTTAAATCTTGGCTGACCTGTCTCCATAACTCTCCTGAGCACCACCCTCTAGCAAACAGGAAAAAAAATAAAGATGAAGGACTGCTCTGACAAATGATGAAAAATTCAAAATACAGTAAACAAATACAAGGCTTCTAAGCAAAGCAGAAGTGGGTTGCAGGTAGAGGGCACACGTTTTGCACTGGCTTGTTAATTATCTTCGCTTATGAAGGGGATAAGGAAGATTCATCATCTTCTCATATATTTATCTCCCTCAAAGTTCTATCAGTCAAGCAGTGATATAAAAAAAGGCTGCAAGTTTTGGATTGTAATATCTATTACTACAAGTTGAAGGAGACGGGGAGGAAAGGAAGAATCAAACCCTTTGCTTTTCATTGTAGGGAATTGTACCATCATGGGAAATGTCTTAATTATACTGCTGTTTAAAAAAAAAACAAAAAACTTGATGTTGAATTGATGGCTATTTTTCTTACTTCATTTAAAAAAAAGTAATGAATATTAATTATCCAATCTGAAATGGTTCTCACCTTTCCTTCAGCGTACTCCTCCAATGCACACAACACAAAAAAAAAAAAAAGATTTGAATAATTTATCAATTGACTTATATTTGAATTGATTAATTCACTGATGCAAAATTAATACATGGCTATCCTCCACATTCCACCCACTCTATCCTCTCCCATCTTTAATGAAGCAGTTAAAGTAGTAAGGGTTTTTGCCTGTGGGCAGGGCTGTGGAGGCCTGGGGTATCTATCTAATACAAATCTACTGTAATGAAGACATCTCATCCGAATCAACAGGGTAACCATGTCCCAGTCGGAGACAGGTAGGAAATACCCAAAGTGTTTCATGAGGAGTGAGTCAGTGCTCTTTAGGGGGCAGTTTCCTCACCGACTTGGCCACGAAAACAAATCAAATAGGAAAGAAAGGCTGAAATGAACCGAACCAGCCAGATTGGCAAAGGGTAAAGGTCAAGTAAATAACGGGGGCTATGATTCTTGAATGCTCTCAGTACCAGTGCGTGCGACCTTGGTATAGAAGCAAGCCAGGTTGCTATTCCTTCTTGATCACTAAATGATGAAGAGGTACAAGAGGTCAGACCTGCCATTTGCTGTTTTTACACATTGAATGGTGCCACGTGGCAACTTATCATCCACTGTACATCCTGTGCTGTGAAGCTCAGCTGGGGCGAAGAAATGGGACAGAATGTGTGCCAGTGTGTGTGTGTACGTGCGCGCCCATGTCGTGCCTGTTCCTTGCTGGTGATTCACCCAGCTCTCTGGCAGCCATCCAGGACCTATTTTCTCCTTCTCTTTACATAACAGCAAACGGTATCACTAAAGCCGTGTGTCCTGTCCTTTCTCTTCCTCCTCCTCCTCCTCCTCTTGTTCCGCTGCCACTTCCTGTCTTCCTTCCCCCGTCCCCTACCTTCCTGTATGTGTGGGATCTTTTGAGACCTGTTTCGCTCCCTGGTGCTGATGTACCTCCCATTGGATTGCAAAGTGACCAGTCAGGAACATACGTTCTCGGACCACACCCAAAGCACAGAGTGGTAGACCAGATTCTAGGGTACGACATGGGGAGGTGCGTGGGATGGGAGGCTGTTTTTGACTGCGATACCCCCCAGAGCTTTCTAAAGGCCCAGGATCCGGGATCCGCTACACCATATGCCTACAGGACAGCACCCAACTGGGCAGCGGGGCGTGACGGGCTGAAAATAGGGACACGCAGTCACAATCCTCACCGTGCTGGCCAACATACGGCCACTCGGCACCAACAGAGCGGAGTGACGAGGTGGAAGAGGAAGGTACAAGAGGGGGTGGAGAGCAGAGGGGGGTTGAAAATAGAAAATCTAGGAGGCGAAGGGAGAGGAGCTGAAGAGTGTTTGTGGGGAGGGATGAGGGTGAGGAATGAGGCAGTATGTCTGTGTGTTGAGAGTGTCGGCGTGCATGTGTGTGTGTGTAGGAGAGATGTGTAGGCAGGGTTTAGTGTCTGGACTGCTCAGTGACTCAGGTGTGAATAATACGTTAGGTCTACTTTGTGTGTGTGCGTGTGTGTGTGTGTTTAAGAGAGAGAACATAGTGAAGTGCTGGGTTGGTGTAGGGCTGGTCGTCTATGTGTCTAGGTGGCTGAGGGTGTGTGCTGCTGTGTCTATGGCCCACTACATGACAGCCAGCCTGCATGCTGCTCACTGGTGCAGAAGCGCTAATTGAATTAAGTCTTTATTATCAGGCTGCAGAGGCAGCACTTCTCCCCATCTCGGCCCGCTTGGCTGACACTTTCTCCTTGAACACCTGCTTGACATCAACTTCCTCCTCTATTTATTTATCCCCTCTCTCCTGTGGCCAGCCACTGGCTGCACTCCTTTCTCCCCTCCACCCCCTCCTCCATATTGGCATACCGAGAGAGGCTCGGCCTTCTTGTTTATCATGCTGCTTCGTCTGTCTGTGCTGCGCAATACTCCTCAGCTTGGATAACCTTAGCATCACATAGTATCTTTTACTTAAGTGATCTTTTAAAAAAAGGTACACACAGTCACACCGGTAAAAACATGCCCGACACATCAATGACTATTACCATACAAAATGGGATACATAATAGAAAGGATTAGTTCCCAGAACTGATCCTACCCTTCCTGGCCTTCAGCAGCAGTCCTGGTGAGTGTACAGGGAATAAAGGCGATAAAGCTAGATGATGTTCTATGTTCTATTGGATAGTCTCCGGTGGGCAAGCTGGCCAGGGTAATATACAGCAGCTGGGATGAGAACTAACATACATTTAGTCCTCTGTCCATTTCCACTAGCCTCAGGCTCAGGCTGCTTCCCTGGGCTCTGCTTGGGCATTACTTTAGAGGACAGACAAACAAGAGACACTATTAAGTTGGCTAGGAGTCTGAGGCCCAGGCAGTCAGCCCAGCCTAGCTGTAATCTATTGACCGTTTGCATTCTCCCTCCCATGCCCCAAAACCACAGGACTTTTCTCTATCTGTCAGTTGAATCCATTGCTCACCTCCTTCCATCTCTATCTGCTGTTTACCCACTCTATTTTTCTATTTTTTCTCTCCCTCGCCCTATGTCAGCTCAATCCCCCTCTATTCCATCTTTCTCCAGCTCCCTCGTATGTTTGTGTAAATCCTCTCCCCCCTCACCTCTTCTCCTCCTCACCCCATCCATCACTATCCCTCCCATCTCCATCTCGTCCGTTCGCTTCTCTTATCGACATGTTTCCATTTTCTAAACTGCTCTCGCTCCATCATATTCACTCTTCCTTCGATGGCCATTTTTCATTTTCTCTCTTTCATTCACTCTTCCCTCATGCTCTCTGGGTTCACCTCACTCCTGTCCTCTCTGCTTTCCCTGGTGGGCTTTATTTCACCCAGCCCTCAAGGCCCCAGGTGGGCATGGCTGTCCTTGTCAGGGCTTTTGACTGGGCCGGAGCTGGCATGGCACGGTGTCCTCCAGGGCCCAGCAGAATGGGGCAGCCAAGGGGAGAACTGTCACCATGCACCAAACTAAACTTTTACTCATGATGAGTTGAGATAACAACAACAGAAGCAAAGAACGACAAGCAAAGAAAGAAGATGAAGGCTAGCTCACCTCACCACAAGTCTCTTCACATTTACTAGACATTTTGACATTTTTTTTAAACTCTGGGTTGATTCAGTGCTATATGTCCTTCTGTCTTTGTTTCAATGTGATCTTATCTAATACCTTTTTTTATATTTTATGCCTTTATATCTTTATGTAGCCTTCTTTCTTTGTGTCTTTTATACTCTCTCTTCTGCTTTCCCTTTCTCTGTGTCTCTCTCTCTCCTGCTGCTTCTGTCCTTTTACACTCTCCTCTGAACCTCTGCCAGCCAACGAGTGCCACAAAGCATTAGGACGAAACACTATCAGACGCCCTTCTCAGGCACATCCTACACATCAGCCCCCACCCGCACTTATACACACACACACACATATATACACAGAAAGCCCAGCACTTCCTCACACTATGTGCCAGACTAGGTGACAGAAACAGAGTTTACACATAGGCCTAGGGAGGTCTTATTCACAGTGGCAGACTCACCCAGATACAACCTCTCCTATAAAGTGACACACACACACACAAACAGTATACACAAGCACTCCATTTTTAATTCAACACACATCCACACAGTTTCACTGGTAATTACACACATACATGTTGTCTAGATATATTCATAAATGCCTGCATATGTTCATCCACAATGCATTTTTTAAATGCGCAGTCATGCTCTCAAGCTCACAGACGTGGTGCGTGCATATGCAAGAGTACGTACATACACATGCATAAACACAATACCTCCTATTCCGCTCTCACTCTGTCACACACCCACACACAGATCTGCACAAATTCACAGGCTCCATACACAATAGCAAACAGCACACACAATAGCAAACAAACAGTCATTAGTAGATTTCAGGCTGCCTCTCAGTTCTGCTCTACTCTGTTGTTGGTGTGCCCGCGCCTCTGGGGTGGTGCCGCTGCTGTAGGTTTTAATAAAAGCATTGTCTTTGGAAGCTGTCTAAAGGGACTCGGTTTCATTTTGGAGTGCTGCTGCTGGAGTGCTGTTTCTGTGGATGTGGATGTGGGAGGAGAGAGGGCTATTGCGCTGGGACGTGGGAGCAGCTAGGTTCAGTGTCATTGTGGGGCCCTCCAAGGACTGGTGCTTATTGTTTGATAGTTTCTGTATACAGTGTTTGTGTGTGTGTGTGTGTGTGTGTGTGTGTGTGTGTGTGTGTGTGTGTGTGCACGCATGTGTGCATGCATGTTCTGTGGTCATGTAAGAAGCACATGTACAAATCTGTGTAGGAGTCAAAGCAAACGGCTGACACAGCCCACCACTTTTTTCCCCCCTCCAACAGCTGTAACAAGTCTACTGAATGTTTGTATTTTATGCAAGACAGGAGATAACAAAAATAAACACACACACATAGAGAGCTATCTGGATGACAGGCGTAGAAGCACTCGCTCTGTTGTCTTTTGAGATCGGCTGCTGTTAACCAGTCCTATAAAACAAACAGTGGAGAAAAGAACTACTAATGTGCAACTTCTCCACTCGTGAAACCGTGTGCCATTTAGGGGATGTTCAGGATAATGAGCTATCTCTATACGACACACAGGTGTCCATTAGCTCTTTGGGCTGACCAGTCTGTGACACCCTCTAGTCAATAGTTTCTCCATCTGTCAGCATACAAACGCCTCTGAAAAGGCCCCTCAAGGAGACATTTGTGCCATTTATGATGGACAACGAATGTCTGCTCTCAACAGGAGCACAATGTAACGCCCATGATGAGGTCAAATCAGATGTTATTGTCTAGATTTGGAGGCGCAGTGTTTCTCCGGCATCCTTCTGTTTTCACTCTCCTCCCACAGGCACGTTCAGATCCCATCAGCCGAAGCAACATGGACACATCTTTAAAAAGGCAAGAGGAAAGGATGAGTACAGCTATCTCTGAGGATGCAGGAGAGGAAAATCTTAATTGTCCCTTTAAGTGTGTTCCCTCCTGTGGAGTGAAGGTGCGGGGTAACGGCCATCTTAAATCACAGCCTGGCCACGGCCTTCATTAAAGCCATAATGCCAGGCTCTCCCTTTAATGGAAATGGAAGCCAGCAAGGCTGTGGGTGTAAATTAAAGTGTAAAGCCCGAGTAGGGAAAGATTTCCCCAGCTCTGACAGGTGCGGCCTGAATTAGCTGTAGTGCTGTTCAAGCAGTCAGTGGGAGAACACTGGTATTGATTTTAAGCACTGTTGCACTTCCTATCTGAAAGGGAATGTGTATTACTAGAGCTAGGCACATCAATCACTCAGCATTCCACCACTCTCCCCTGGCACGCTTCAGATTTTAAAATGATAAACAAACAGAAACAGACCCAAACAAAAGACAGCACTGGCTGTACTGTTACTGTATGAGCCTGGCTGATGTGCACGCGCACTGGCCTAGGAAAACACATCTGTGCATGCAAGTAATTGGTCCACTTCATCTCATCTCCCTTGTGTTGACAGGATGCCATCTCTATTCAGGGCATGTCCTGCATTGCGTGTCACCTTGGTCAAACAGCTGGCGTCAGCTCCTTGAGCTCTGGCTGCGGCCCACTCCCATGTTTACGACCTGCATGTGTCAGAGTTGTTACGTGCATGCGGTGCAGCCATGCAGCGCGGTGCCTCTCCGCGTATGACCCCGCTGCTTATCTCTGCCTCCCATCATGCCCTGCTGACCCCGTCTACAGGCACTGGCAGGGGGAAGAATTAGCCTACTTACCCTATTCCCCACAGGGGTCAACCCACACGCAGACAAGTGCACCCACAATTAGATGCGCGCACACACACACACACCCCGCCACACTCGCCTGAAGATGTGTGTTGACAAATGATAACGCAGCATTTAACTACAGGTGTCCCAGCTTTGAACTTTCACCCGTGACCTTGAGTAGAAAGCTTTTCATATAGAGTCCAGCCATCAATCAGCTCCCATCAATCACACATATATGCTGTACACTTTCACTCTGCTCACTCCCCACCCCTCCCCCCACCTTTCCTTGCCCAAACATCCATCACTACACTCTACCCTTTCACTGACATCTGCTAAAACACAAACACTTCACAACCTCTCTCCCTGCCTCTCCTGTCCAGACACACACACACACACACACACACACACACACACACACACACACACACACACACACACACACACACACACACTTCTTGTCCTGAAATGATGGCTCCTCTAAAACCTGGAATGTGTTGTTGTGTTGTCGGGTCATCTGCAGGTGTACACTAGGGGCTGCTCCCTGGTGACACGTTTGCTGAGATATCAGCACCTGCACTGAGACATGACATGGAGTTGAAATCCCTGAGCACACTGGCAGCTGAGACCACAGCACAACAGACAGCCAGTGGTGACAGACTGTGGCCATGAGCATCCCGAGGACCATTTGTTTAGAAAGTGACTGGATCAAAAGCCTCCCGCACAAGTGTCATTTTTAGGTTGTCTGGAGAATGCCAGCAAAATCTGTAATGCTTTAGCTCCCATCACAGTCTCCCTGTCTTTTTTTTTTTTTTTAACCCTTTGTTGCTTATGTCAGTTAACATACCACAACAAGATAACGGCAAGACAGCAAATGTGAGTCTCACACCAACTACGCAGGCCAGGATCTGAAATGATTAAAATAAGCCTGACACTGGTTTCATTTTTGGCATATGAGTGGTGAGTCGCGGCTTGGGGAGGAGGGGACAGTCTTGATAAAAAACAGGTGAGCTCAGTGCTCTTTTGGCCCGTGCTCCATAATTACACCAGAGAACATATTCTAATTGGCAGTGTCTTTATGCAGAACTATTATCAATGTCCCTCCGAGGCAGTGGGAGAGAGGAGGGGTGGGGGAGAGGGACGTGAGGAATGGGTTCTATGTCAGCGAGCCCAAGGTCCATTTACACATGCATGAGGACTGCCATTAATGCCAGCATAGCAAATCCAGCTCACAGAAAAAAAAAAAAGGGGGGGACAAAAAAGGTTTTAACGTATTGAGCCTATTCCAAACGGATGAGCATGTAAATTTTAGTAAAGGAGATCATGGGTGAACAGGCTGCTTTTGCTGTAGCAGTGAGGAAGACTGTGTGGTCTGACAATTCAACAGTAAAAGTCAAGACAATACAACAGAGGCCAAGGGTGTCGATATGAAGAGATCACCCAAAGCCACTCAAAACAAAGACCTGTCCACCACTGTCCACAGTAGAGGAACACTATCACAAAGCCGCATGCCCTTTTAATTATTATCCTTCATATATTAAATAGTGACATCACAGCCAAATGCAGCAACAAAACGCATTCGTTTGCCGACATTAAATTCATGCGTTAAAGACAGCTGAAACTCCAAAGAGAGCGTGTTCTTCATTTGCAAATTGGCCCTATATGTGTCTGCATACATTAACAAAATAAATTAACTGCAGCGCTGGCAATCCCTATTCTATTTCAAATATCACAGTAGCTCTTGGCATTTTGCTCCATGTGGGTGTAGCGTCTGACCCAGACAAACACTCCCAGCTTCAGCAGTGTTATTAGCTGAGTGGTGAATGTGCAGACAGATAGGGACATATTAACATACCATTCAAAGCAGATGCTGTACCAGTGCATGTTATGTTAATTGACTTGCTAAAAGGCAGTTATTAGTTGATATTAATATTCTATCATTTATCTGCAAACTGTAAACTTTTCTGAACAGCCATCAGCAGCCTGTAATATTAAACATCCTGCACTGAACTTGAAGGAGGTTGCAGGCTGTGCATAAGGAAAATGGTCTCGAAGAAAGAAAAATATGTAAAACTTAAAATGGAAATTTTGGCTCCCTGAATGTCATCCTTTAAGGGCTATGAATTTTAACTTATGTTTTAAAAGAGGGCAGGAGTGTAATTGTCTTACCTTGTTTTAGGGGATGTCGTTAGCCATTCTTCATGCTTTTCAAATGTTATCAAGTAAGCTGCGATCTCCTGTGAAAAAGAGAAGAGAGGAGAGAGGAAGGGAGTGAGGCTTAGATATGTCATCTTTAATCACTGTTCTCTTGTGTTTGTAATACATCGGTGAGACTGCTTCATTGATATTCAGACAGTCTAACCAGCAGCACAAACACAGGAAAGACGGAAACAGGGGCAGTGCCGGGGAGCTCAGGCAGGTAAATGAAGACTGGTAAAAGTAAAGTGAAAGACAGAAGTGAAATGCAGCTGAGGTCAGATCATCTTCCGAGACCATCTTTGTTACGAAAGCTTTGATCAAGTTCTCTTCTGAGGACATCAAGGTGCTCGCAGAGACTGACGTCTCTGTGTTTGAGAGTGAGCAGCTTTTAACATTTTTGGTCCGATACTCCCCCAAATCCCTTTGATCTGCCCTTGACACTCCTCTATGGATCAATCCACTCTTTAACCTTTGAATAATAATTACACGCCAGCCTCACAATATTGACACGCGTGTGTACTGCTACTTCAGAAAAGCTGTAGATCCTTTTGAGTCAGTTGTGTACAAAGAGATGCTACAGACACTGAAGTTTAAAAAAAAAAAAAAAAAAACCAAAACTGCCACTGGCATAAATAGAGATACTTCAAACACTTTCATGTTTCCCATGCTCGCCCTGCCTACTGCATCAGTCTGAGTGTAAGGGGGGAACACGCTAGACCATACCCGGCCATTTTCTCACCAAACTAATGGGCAGAAATAAAAGCACTTTGAATGCTGGTAGACAACCTAATGATTACCAGCGACAGCCAGCAATTCACTCTTCAGCAAGAACATTTGTCAGCTTCTCAGACTGTTAGAGGGAGGTAGACACAAGGACAGACCTGCTGCCATCTTTCCACACAGATAGTTTCTCCTCACCAAGGATGTGCATCTCTCATGTTTGAGTGTGAAAAAAACCTAAAAAGTATGAATATTGTCTGTGTTTGGTCAGTGAGGCTTGGGCATGATAACAAGTCACCTCTGGGGCTTTATGTTGTAACTTAAAATCCACATGGGGCAACGATGTCTCCAAAAACGCCAGCTCTCCACAGCAGGAATTGGAAAAATATGAGACGCATGTGGCAGCACAGAGAGATCACAAAAGCTGAGCCATTTTTTTATTTATTCATTGTGTCTTCCCGTTTCCTCTTCTATTTGCACACACACACACACACATACACACAATATAAAGTATGCACCACTGCAAGAAGGCCTCTATTGGCTCATCAAGGCTGTGTCACAAGTGTGACCTGGCACAGAGACACAGCGCACTGGCGATAGCCCATAGGGATGCTGCAGGGTGCTGCAGTGCGAGGGGTTCCCAGGCTGGCAGGGGTCCCACCAGAGAGGGGGTGGTAGCATGACTGGCACTCTTGCCTCCAGGTGCAGGCTGGGAGATAATGCTGCGTTGATTAACTTCCTGTTCTCCTGCCATAACGACCGGAGGCAGCGAAGCCATGACAAGATGGAGTCTTGAATTAAGAAAAAGATAGGAAGGGGATGCGGCTGTCAAGAGGAGCTCAGGGTTGCGCCGCTCTTTTTTTAAAAAAAAAAAAAACTTCTGCTAAATAAAATGAAGCAGGGAAATTACAATAGAAGGCACAGTCCACAGCCTTTGGATGATGGAACGAGCAAAAAAATCTTGTTCTTTAGAAGTGAAAATGTGGAGGAAAAAGAGTAACGCTAGCTCTGCCAACAACAATTAAAATGTTGAGAAGCAAAGAAAAAAAAAACATGCTACTGTTAGGGTCATAATAATAAGTTACTTTTCTGCATACATTTGTAGGCAGCGATTGGATTAATCTCTGCTATTCTGTGTTCATTTTGGGAAAGATGAACGGCAACAGAGCCTCCTTCAGTGACCTCTGTGCCTGTTAGCACACAGCCCCTTCCATCACTCCTGTCTTTAAAATCGAGCCACAGCCCCAGCCTCAGTGGCAGAGGATAAAATAGGGGGCCGCATGGTCTCGTATTAAAAAAGAAGGGAGGGAAAAAAAAATAAAAAAAAACCCAAGCACGCCTCTACCTCTGGCTCTTTGCGCAACCCCTCCCACTCTGAACAGATGCCAGGGATTATTCCAACCCCCCGACCAACCATAAAGGTGCAATAATCTTATGGTGAGGAAACAAACAAAAACAGACGTGCAGCCATTAAACAGCTGCAAAGAGACAAAGTCTGCATGGGCGGCATAATGAGAGGCTAGCGTGCGTTCAGGTTGAGCAAACACGCTCGCGGGTTAGTGCAGAGAGAGGTGGAAAGAGGGGTGGGGGGGGTGGGGATGAGCGGACAAGCAGTGTGCTGAACACTGATGGTGTATCAAAGTCAAACCAGCAGCTGTCAATGGGCTTTGGACTCTATCTGCTGACCTCGCTGCCTCTGGCCTGCTCTCCGTCACTGGGGAAATATTCAGAGGAGGCTCTCTGTACACACAGCTCGTACCTCACTCCCTCTTTTAGGTCAGAATCCTGCTCGGGCAAGCCTGTTTGTATTTCCCTCCTTTATGCCTTGGCCTCCAGCACTGACATGATCCTTTCTGGGGTTTTACCTCCAGGTGCTGATGTACTGTATCAGGGCAAACTATATCCCACACACTTTATATTGAGGGGAACTCCAAATAAATCTAAATAAATAACAATCAGAACAAGCTAGCAATGAACCAGAGAGTGAGTGTGAGCACTACCTCCTCTAATTGACATGGTGGTTGCAGAAAAACTAAAAATGGGGGGGGGGGGGGCTTTCATTTTCCAGGGGAAAGAACAACCCGGAGCTGTTTGTTGTAACCCAGCCATCTCATTTGTTTCTTTTGTCTCTGTAAAAGCTGCAACACACTGTTAGCAGAGGGGGCCGCCCCAGAACATGACAGAGCAGTCTAGCAGTTTCAGGGCTGATGGAGATGGAGAGCCCAGAGTGTTTGTGCGTGTTCCTGTCTACTATTACAATCAGAGGGCCTGATTACTGGTTACCTGTCTGGGCCTGGCACGTTATTAACATGCTCTTCAGAACGTGTCTTTCCTTTACTCATCAGCGTGTCTCTCCTCTGGTTCCCTCTTCTCATAGCTTCCACACACACTCCTCCTATCTGACTCTCACTCACTCTCACCCTCCTCCCTCCCCTTTCCCATGACTGCTGAGGTGAAAAGGAAAGCCACCATAAGAAAATTTTCATTTTGAGATGACTGGCTTTTACTGTCTCGCCTTTCAAATGATATTTTCACTCTGGAGGTACAACATTTTCTCCAGAGAGAATCAGCTTTTGAAATGTCTACCTATTTGAAATTGGAGATGACACTAACATATTCATCCCATTTCACTTCTTCGCACCAGAGTTGGGGGGGGGGGGGTTATATGGGAGCATCAGCAATAAACTAAGAAAATAAACACTATTTGACTCATTCCACGTTTTGATTGTCTAAAAATTAGCCGTAATGACAGTTTCAGGAACAACTGCTTGCAGGCCAGATCAAATGGATTTCATTAGACCTTCACCTTTTATTATTCCAGAAAGTTTTCAGTATTCATCCATCAATTTATTCACATCTTATTTTGCAGCTTTTTGCTAAAATCATAAATTCATTTTTCACTCATTTTCTACTGTCAATACCCCGTAATGACACAACAAAAACAGAATTTCTTTGCAAATGTATGAAAATGGAAAAACATATCAGCTCGAGATAAGCATTAGAATACCTTACTCAGTATTTAGGTGCAGCACCTTACAGTCTCAAGTCTTTTTGGGTATGATGTGATAATCTTGGCACAAACTGGATTTGGGGTCAGTCGGTTCACAAACATTTTCTGTGTTTAACTTGAACATTGGGTTCAAGGCAGAGTCACTCCTGTGTATTAAGGCAGGGCTTAGGGTCATTGTCCTGTTGGAAGCTGAATCTTTGTCTGAGGTCCCGAGCGCACCCGCCTTTGTTTTCATTTGGTCTTTTCTCTCTTTAACTTTCCCTCAACCCTGCACAGCCTCCCTGTGCCTGCTGCAGAGAAAACAACCCGACAGCATGATGCTGCCATCACCATGCTTCACATTGAGGATGGTATTGGACAGGTGATGAGCAGAAACTTGTTTCTCAGTTTATTTTTTTGCAAACTCCCAGCGGACCATTGGGTTTTTGGTCACCTGTCTTACAAAGACCTGCCTACCCCTCCCCGCAGTTTGGTCAGTCGGGCAGCTCTAGGAAAACTCCTCCTTGTTCCAAACTTCTTATATCTAAGAATTATGGAGGCCACTGTGCTCATGGGAACCTTGAAAGCAGCAGACATTTTTTTTTGTCTTCCACAGATCTGTGTCTCGACCCAATCCTGTCTCTGAGCTCAGCTGGAAGTTCCTTCAATCTCATGGCTTGGTTTTTGTTCTGATATGCATTGTCAGGGCATAGAAGCATCTCAAAGATGATCAAGAGAAATGGGAGGCACCTGAGCTAAATTTCAAATGTCACAGGAAAAGGTCTGAATACTTGTGTCAGTGCGATATTTCTGTTTTTCTTTTTGTTAAATGTACAAAAAAAAATCTAAAATTTTTTCCCTGTGATTACAGGGCATTGAGTGTGCACCAATGAAGGCAAAGCAAACAAACAGTTTTATTGTAAGGCTACAAAATAAAGTGTAAAAAAAGTGAAGGGGTCTAAATCATTTCCAATTGCACTGTAAAAGTCACAAGACCAGCGTTTGATAGAGATATTCTCTGTCCTGGGATGACCTGAGGCTAGATTGTTTTGCTGTTCACTCTGCCTCTCTCTCTCTCTCTCTCTCTCACTACCAACTTTGATTTATGGGAGAAAAGAGAGGTGTTGAGAGAACCACCGATGCAACATTTGGATGGCAGACCTGATCAGTTGAAACAACTGTTGCTGTTCCATTAGAGGGAGAGATAGGAGTCTTTTGGCATTATCTCTGGATGCACCAGACACCTGTCTCTAAACACCATCCATAATGTCTCCTCCTGCATCCACAGTGCATTTGAACTGACGGCAAATGAGAGGCGGGAATGACACAGAAGTCTGAAGCATATTTCTTTTTCCACTCCTACACTCATACCAAAAGTTACATCATTGTCTAAGAATTTAATTTAGTTTTTAAAATCCACAATTTACTAGGCACATTATGTTAAAAAAAACTAAATAATGAGTCATTCTTTGTGCGTTCAGCCATTTAAAACCAGTCTTCACCACTCAAAAAACAGGATTTAACAATTACACCATGTTTGTCCATTACAGTATTATTCCAGTTATACTGGTGCTCTAGTGACACTAATGAAAAGGCACTTAATGAATAGCTGTATTAGAAAAACTAACTTTAGCAACAATATTGATTGCAGTAAAAGCTTGAGCTAATGAAATGAATATGAGAGAGCAGGAAGATGTGAAAGAATAGATGGAGCAAAGTCTGGTTAGAGAGCAGAGCATAGCGCCTCCAGCCTGCCTCGTGGTGAAGTCTGGGGAACACATCCTTAAAGCTTTGACCTTGCCCTGCACTTGAAAGCAGGAAGTGGATGAGAGGGGGCCGGGGGAGGGATACGGTGAGAGGAGCCCTCCCCGATGACCTGGGTTTTGCTGTGGAGTGCCAGGTCATCTGATATTTCCTCCAGGGCAGCCCAGGAAACCAACCTGCCCAGGGCCAGGCACAAATGGACTGACGTGGGTTTTGGGAGTGGATGGCTGAAGCTCCAGGTTATCATGAGATCACACCAAAAAAAAAAAAAAAGAAAGATATTCAAATGCAACTAGACACAGAGGATATAGAGATGGGAACTGAAGAAAGGGAAGGAGGAAGAGGGTGGGAGAGAATGATCAAAAAGGAGAGAAAATGAACAAAGTTTAGTTTTTTTCCCCCATGACAATGATAAATGTATTTAAAAGAGGAGAAGCGTGAAGGTATGGTGATTAAAAAAGTGCACTTCGGTTCGATTCTGCAAGCAAAAGCACCTTCGCTGAATCATTTTAGGTTTTTTGTTTATACTTCATGAATTCTTAATGCACTCGCAATAATGTATCACACACAGTATCTATGTAATCTCATATGGCCGTATTACTCTTTTAAGATGGGGAAAGTAGTGAGGTGGAGTGAATCTATTTTAGCAAGCTGCAACCTCCAGCTAGCCTTTAAGACTGAGCATGGCTCATAATAGGATGCAGGAGATACGCTATCAAGACGAATGGTCAGAGGAGAGAGAGAAAAGTGAGAGGGGTGAGACACAAACGAAGAGTGAGAGAGTTGAGAAAGTAAAAGTTAAGTAACAATAGCACTGACAGCTGCACTTGGCATCTGCTGAAGAGGAGTAAGACTGCTCTAAAAGTTTCTGTTGAGGGTTAAAAAAAAAAAAAAAAACCTCTCAAGCATACCACTCATTAGGACCTGCTGCATGGGGCTTTCCAGGGATGCCCATCATAGGAAAAAAAAAGAGGTGTGGAAGCCACACTGTGTCCTCTCTGTTGCTCTGTTGTGAAGGAGCAATAGAGCTGTTTCTGCTCTAGCTTACTCACAACCACAAACCCTACTGTGTTTTGGCAACTGATGTACAGATCGATTTAAAAAAAAAGTGCATTATCACGGTGGAACAAAAATCTGAGTGAACGGCGAGCTAGCTCACAAAATGCATGCTCACACATCACACCCAGCACAGTTGCTCAGCACGCATGTACACCTCCTCCACAAAGGCCTTACCGTATGTTTAAAAACACACCTCAGGCAATTTTGCTCTGTTTCTCCATCTAGCTCGCCATCTATCTCCTCAGCTCCTGCGGTCCGGCTCTCTCCTGCCATACAGGAAGTGGGAAGAGCGAGACAAGCCGTCCACTGCCCTACATTATACATAGTTCTGGGATCAATTTGGCATTGATCCTGGATAGCTTAGATGTTTTCCAGTAGTTGGTCAATGCTTCTCTTCACATTTCTGCTTGGCATGCTGGTCATAAGACTGTTCTGAAAAAGGAAGCATTCTCCTGGGAAGCCTCCTCTCACTCCTCAATGCTGCACGCCTCCCTGCTCCCACAATCAATGTTACCACAGCAGCTGCTCAGCCAGCACTCCCCTTTTTGTTTACTATATCACTTCTATACACTACATACTTTCATATAAGCACAAGAATTAGCAATAAATAAGAACAGTGGCTGAGGAGAGGTCTTTCTTTTTTTTTTTTAAACCTTCTACTACTTTAGACTCACTTGAATTTTGATTGCAAGAATATGAAAAATGACTGATGTACATAAAACAGAGGTGTCATGGACACACACACACACACACTAACAGACACCTGTGCTAATCAGAGGTAAATATGATAAATGAGAAATGAGAAACATAACAAATGCAGATGTTTACAGGGCATGCAGCGGTCACTGAAAGTTTTGATGAGCATAAAAAAGATGTGAAGCATATGCTGCAGCCTTCACAGTCACCAAACCTCACCAAGGGGTCAACACCTATGGGAAATTTTACTCAGCGCGCCCACTCTCACCACGATCACCGAAAAACCAAATTAGGCAATTTCAGAAGAATGGCAGTTCATCCCTCCAGTGGAGTTATAGAGACTTGTCGAATCAATGCCAAGGCGCACTGAAGTGCTTCTGGTGGCTCAACGCGGTAAAAAGAAACTTCCTGTTGGCTTTTTCTTTCATTAGTCACCCATCTCTATGCCTTGAAACCGGAACAAGTGTTCAGCAACCAGTCAGGCAGCAAACTTGTCAAGTACGTTTGTTCTGCCACAAACAGCTTTAAGAAACAGCCAGTTGCAGAACATAAATGTACAACCAGGCACAACACTGCAAGCTTCAATTAGATACTGGCTGCAGAATTAAGGCAGATGAAAAAAAAATTAATTAGGATTAGCTATAGTAATGTTATCATGTAGCTTAGTTAACCACTAGCCATAAGTGAAGTCTCATTTTTTGAGGTGACTGACTGGAGGCAGAGAGGAAATATGTTTTAATTAATACTGTTAAATTGCAGCATAATTTCACAAAAGACATGTAACTAATATCATATTCATAATCACTCAATAGATATTAGATTCCCTCCTCCTTTCCAGTTTGGATTCCCACTGCTTTGCTAGTACAGATAGAGGCACAGTAACGGCTTTAAGGAGGACTCCAAAGCATTTGACTCAAGTGAAGTGAGAAACTTTTTTTTTTGTGATATTGTGTTTAACTGTGGGGAAAAAAAAAAAAAAGCTTTCATATGATTTCAATACCTTAATGCAAATATTGATAAATACAAAAACACCCTCTAATACAGTATAGGTGAGGGGGTCGAATGTTTTGCCTCCCTCTAAGAAGCTACAGCCATATGCTGATGTGAAAACTGGACAGAGAGAGAAAGAGAGTGAGAGAGAGAGAGAGAGAGAGAGAGAGAGAGAGAGAGAGAACAGGACCAAGAGGGAGCTGGCATGACGCAGGATTGTTTTGGCTGCTGTCTCGGACGTTCGTTGAGAGGATGTAATTATTTGGCCTTGAAGGACTACAACGGTCAGCCACCACCTCCCACGCTGCAACAACTGAGGAGGCCCGCATGCTTGGGTGAAAGCGTTTGCACAAACACACCCGTGCACACACGCCCCGTGTTTTTATGCATTATTGTACAGCAGTATACTTGAGGCTGTGTTAAAGTAAGACAGGGAAGAGACAGCAGGGGAAGCTGCAGAAAAGACAGTTAGAGATGAGAGAAGGAGAAAGGCAGATAGATTAGAGCGTAAATGAGCACAAGATAAACCTGGAGGACCCTTAAGAAGGGTTTAGTGGGAAAATGGATGAATGGTATGTAGTGCATCTTTGGGACAAAGTGAGAATTTGACATAAAGTTGACTGAGATGAAACACATTAATCTTGGTCAGCTGTAATTAGGCAGCATTGTGACCCTGTAGTTGTTGCTATGGATGTTGTGTGTCTGCTGATCTAAAGCCCATATGAGACCTCCTACTGCCGTACCCTTGAGAGATGTGTCTTGTGTAATGATTCTATTACACCTCTCTTTTCTTTTATCTCTTCCTCCCTCACAACCCTCCTTTCCCTCGGGCTCTAACTTCTGGCAAGACTTGAAGATGTGTTGGAGGCTTGGCAGAAATATATAGCGCTACATTTGTAAACGGCAAAAACGTGGCTGCATTGTGGTGTGCTACAGGGCGCGGCGGGAAGTGGCCAGGTTCACTTCCTGGCGCCCCATGGCTGTCTGACCTCTGGCGTCTGCGCTGCACGCCCTCTTCATCATCTGTGCAGCAGGATGTCTGTTCCCCCCCGCTGACAGCCCAACCAAGGAGAACGGAGAGTGGCAGAGCCTCCGTGATGCTGACCTTACCCCAGCCCCACTGCAGAGACTCCAGGCTGTTACCCCACTCTGCAGCTGAACTTTTCTCCCCCTCAAACCCAACTTCTGTCCACCAAAAGAGGGAAGATAAACCCTACAGGAGCAGTCAAACTTACTAGAGGAAGTGGTTCTCTCTATGTCTCCCCTCTCTTTCATTCTTTACTGGGTGTCTTATATTTGACAGATGCTTTTGTTTTGGTAGACAGCAGATATTGAAAGTACCGTGTCAGATTGTACATCCAACAGCCGCCAGCTCTGTTTGAGTCCTAATGTAATTTCACAATTTGATATAGAGTGCAGACATAAATGTTACATTTGTTGCTTTCTTATGCTTTGTGTGAGAAAGATATTGCGGTGAAAATCCACTGAGAGGGCATTAAATGTCATCTAAATATAATTGAGGTGTGATTTCTCTCTGTGGAGACATCGTAAGAATCTAAGCACTATATCCTCAAATATCACCCAAATTTTCTCAAAAGTCAAGAAGCGATGGTATCGTGCATAAATGAAGTGACAGTGGAATCTAGAAGGTCACCATTCACTTCATATCAATCAACTCATGTCAGCTTTCATTTTAAGGCTCCTGCAGGACCTATCTGTAGCAGGGAAGGGAGAGGGGGACACACTCCCCTGTCTTCCTTCAGAGGCACAAATGAGCATGAGTTCTGTCTCATGTGAGCCTGAAAGCCTATTTATTTCAGGCTCCAGAATCAATTAATGCCTGCATTATCCCCTGAATTCCACTATTCAGTGCAACCAAATGACTGGGGCACCCTTGCATGAAACCAATTTCAAACTTTCAATCCAAGACACACCCCAGAACCACCTACAGGACTTCCTGCTAAATTGCAGCCATTTCTGTCCACGGAGTCATGAGCATGCGTCCGCGAGCATCCAGAGAACATATGTGGATGCGCGTTTGTATGGGCAGTCTGTTGTGGTGAGAATACAGTATGTGGGGGTTATGTAAAGTTAATGTTGTTTGGCTCAGCCTGTTCCCAATGCGACTGTAGCAAAAGCCCTGTTAAATACAAAAATGCAGAGTGTTCTGACAGGAGAACAAATTGTGACACACAAACTAAAGTCTCTTCACCATTTTAAAGACGGGAGGAGAAGTGGCGAAGAGGAAGGGGTGGGGGGGGGAGAGACAAAGAAACAGACTGAAGTCAGATTATGTGTTAAAGGGCAAAATGTTATGTCTTTAATCGACTACAGTATATGTCATGAAGAGAAACAGGATGAAATATTGAGTCGGCACTGTCTTGTTCATCCACAGAGAGCGACACGCTCGGCTCCAGAGAAAGAGAGAAAAGACACGAAGACAAGACTGAAATTTCACCAAAGGGATGGCCAGATCTCCCGCTCAGGCCAATTAGCCGGCAGAAACTCTTCCCCCCCCCAACTACTCGTCAGCACGAAAGGATCACCCTTTGTCTGTCAGAATCATGCCTTTATCCTCTGCTACATTCTGTACGCAGTCTGTAACACACACACACACACACACACACACACACACACACACTTTTAATTCTTAAATGAACAAGTTACGTTCCTGCAACTGTTCCTGCCTGTCTCTGTACGGCTGTCAGCACACACATGTCTAGGAGGAACACACACACACACAGTACATGCAGGGATACATATGGTATCAGTCAAATCCTCACATGAACTGCTCTCATTTTATCTCCTCTCAGCTCCTGCCATCTCGCTGACTGATGTGATTGTTAGTTCTGGAGGAGGGCTCTCTTTAATTGAAGTGGGTGTGAGTGCATGTATGTGTATAGGTGTTTGTGTGTATAAGTGTGTGTGTGTGTGTATGTGGGTGTGTGTGTGTGTGTAGCTATCTGTCCAGAGCATCGCCTGGCCGTGGCTGGTATTGTTTGGCCTATCAGAAAAGCTGTCAAGTGTTCTCCTCTCTCTCTCCCTCTCCCTCTCTCTTGGCCCTCTGCCGCTTTGTGTTCATGTTACAATAACAGGAATGTGGGACTGTGAAGGTCACAGACGCCTGAAGTCAAACCAGCTT
Organism: Rachycentron canadum; assembly: GCA_038496675.1. Taxonomy (NCBI): domain Eukaryota; kingdom Metazoa; phylum Chordata; class Actinopteri; order Carangiformes; family Rachycentridae; genus Rachycentron; species Rachycentron canadum. The sequence goes on from CM076651.1 coordinate 6,885,803, forward strand.
GCCAGCATGCATGTTTCGTCTCCCAACAGCAGACCCCAACACCAGACGTCTATGTAACACTAACCATCCACATCAGCTACAGTCGATCACCACTTAAACAACAGCAATCACCATCCTCAAGGTCATTTTCCCCAAACTGAAGCTAATACTGAAGTGCATCTGTGCAGCTAGGTTTCACTTGCACTTTTATTTTCCCACCGAGCTAACTTTTCCTCAACTTTTGTGCCTCTATCTGCATACTCCCATCTGCCTTGTGTACATTATCAGTCTCGCATCTCTCTCCTCTAAAAGTTTGGCCCGTTGAGAGGGGAGGCGCAGGCTGCTCTTTGTGAAGGCTGCTCTCTGCAGACGGTAGGGAATCGATCAACCAGACGCTCCAATGGCCTGCTCCTTTGTGAGCCCAGTCTGGCTCTGTGCAGCTTTCCTCTGTTTATCTCCCACACGTCGCTCGCTGGCTACATGCTCTTAATTAAACATGCCGCACGGCTATTAATTGTCAACCAGATTCAATTTGTTCCCCGGGCACGCTGTGAATGGGCCTCTCCTCCCAGAACAAAGGTGTCCGAACAGCCATGTCAGAGTTGAACAAAAGGCCCAAGGCATCACTTCTATCTCCCACAGGCTGAGCTGCTACAGCTCACAGGCAGCCATTGAATGAGGCGTTATCCCGGCAGGTTTCCAGGCAGGTGTTCAAGAGATGTTCAGAGAAAAGCGTCTTGTACATTGCCACACAATCTTTTTTTCCACCCAATGACATTTGGGCAGAAACAAAGCACTCCATCAGAATTTAGCTCCTACACCTTTGCAAGCTGTCATAATGCTTTTACCTGCACAAATACCCATTCAGTAAAATACTCTAAATCGACCTCATTTTTTAATCTTGTTAGGTTGTTTTTTTTTCTTTTACATGGGAACTCTTGACAAATTGCGGAAACAAATAAATAAATAACCCAATGACTGCTGAGATGAATCTGGGAGTAAGCAGCTGCCAAGGCATAATATAATTCATGGCCATGCATCAGTGTTACTGGAGACTGCTCCAGCACCCAGCCCGAACCCACAGAGCCAGGTGCCAACACATCCATCCCTTTGCAATTCCCTCATTCATCCCACCTCTCAGTCACTCCAGCCATCACCCCAATCAATGCTCCTTTACCAAAATCTGAAAAGCTCTGGGCCCCAGCTGGTGCCAGGGAGGCCTGGCTGGTGCTATTGTGTCACTGCCTAAACCCCTCTACAATACAACGATAAGCCTGCCCCCTCTGTGCCTCCTAAGTCACACACGGAACAGATGCCAAACCAAGAGCTGTCCGTATACACCCACATAGAGGTCTCTTAACCACAGGGTCCCCAAAGAACAGCACTGCATGTAATGTGAATCCAGGTTTAAAGCCTAGAACTTACCTACCTATATACTAAGGGAAAATAGAGTGGGGGGAAAAAAAACAAAAAAATTACAACTTTATCATGTCTACAAATAAAGCAGTATTGTAGTAGTATTGTAGGATACACTATTATGTGGGGAGCCTCGTTCAAGCACTGTGTTGTGGAATTCTTAATGAGACTTAGGCGGAGTTGCTGTAGCATATATATAGAGTGAGGAGATGTTTTCCCCAGTGTGCTTCTGTGCCTGCCTTTTCAGCAATCCCAATATTTTGCTGCTGGTGAACACACTGAGCAGTTGAGGAATTACTTATTTAAAAGATAAGGTTTCCTCTGTTGTCAGCAAAAACCGCCTCTTGTCCATAATGGGAGAAAACCAATGCAGTGTGAAATCAAAGGTCACTCAGAGACAAATAGCACTAACAGGCGAGAGCAAGGGTGACAAACGCTCCCTCTCTGTGCTCGCCAAATTAATTAAGAGTGGAGATTCAACATGGCATCTCCAACACAAAGGAGAACAAGCCGCCTTGTTGTTGTTTCAGCAAGACTTTTTAGAGAACAAACACGCTCCACTTTCCTCTATTGTAATCAAAGCATGTTTATCCGCATCTCTCAAATGACTCTTTCATTGAATGTTTTATATGGCAGCTTTGAGAAGTCATTGATCTCAATCTAGGCCCTGAGATGCCTCTGTTGAGCTTGCCTCAGCCTCACAACTCAGCCAGCCTTCAGTCCAGGGTCCTTGGGGCGCTGCATTAAATGCCTTACCCCAGGCAGCCTGCTAATCCACAGCATTCGCAGGTGTCTCTGTCTGGCCGTGACCACAAGATAAGCCCAAGCCTGGAGGAGACGACAGCAAGCAATAGACACAAAGTGCACGTTTGAGTGTGTCGTTGCATCCAATCCACAGTCAGTCACCCAGTCGAGGAGATGGGCTGAAAACAGCAGGTCTGAGACCAAGCCTGGATAATGACACCTCATCTGGGAACTGCTAGTGAGAAACATCTGCATCCCCTTATCTCTGCAATGGCTGCACTGTTGAAACGACATGCCGATCATTTACTGGATTACCCTACAGTAAGCTGCTGCCTGATGTTCTTTCACTGATCAGTGTAGTGGAAATGTTTATACAGAGCGAGCTGGGACGACAAAGTTGTCTCAGTGTCTTCAGATAAGCATGAGGAGCCAGCATGCTGGTCTCAGGCAGAGCTCGCATTGCATTCACCTAGCATTGATCTCAATTACAATGTCCAATCAAACTATTTTAATAAGGTGGAGTCTAATTAGCCCAAAGACTATTCATGAGACATTTTAACGTTGAACAGGATCATTGTTCTCAACCCAGTAAACCAGTATTCAAGTACAACACTTTAAAAACTCTGAATATAGCCCAGGGCCTGAGCCAGGAGGATGAATTTAATTTATATGAATTTAAATCATGATAATGCTCTCAATTAATTCCACGAAAAAGTAGTTGATGTCAGACAGAAAGCTTGTAAGAAATACAGTAAATGTTTGGTTAATTAGATTTACTAGGGAAGTTAGTAATCAGGGCATAATATCCTACAAATATATTGCATTTAAAAACCTCTAATTTTTATTGCATTAACAGTGAGCGGTCTGTGCCTTTGATGTCGGTGAAATATGGGATGGGGCACTGAAAGCACTAAGTCAGAATGTAGCAGTCACATGTAAGGTCATGCACAGCTGTAGCTTTTGGCCTTTTAATGGTCATTTATTGTTCATCGTGTGTGTGTGTGTGTGTGTGTGTGTGGCTTTCTATGTGTGTGTTTTATGTGTTCTCTCCCCCCAGTGGGGGGCAGCACCATACTGGCCTCACTGCCTCCACCCACTCATCCATCCTACGTCTTGTCTAATTAAACATCGTTAACATTCATCCCAAGGTCTTATGCAGATGAGCACAGAGGGAATGTGGTGCACTGCGCATTAAGAAAACAACTTGGGGGGTGGCAGGGAGGTGAGCGCAGGGATGAGATGGGGTTGTATCCGAATTGAGACGTGCCTGGATATCTCCGATTTGACCTCATTCATCAATTAATTACCACCATTAGCAGGAGGTGATGTGGAACCAAAGCTGAAATCACTGCAGCGTGGCGCACAACCGGTTTGTTGACTGTGTGCGTGCGGGCATATGCGTATGACAGACAGGCACCCATTAAGCACTGAGCCAGGTACGTTTCAGCGTGTCTATGTGTACGTGTACCTACAGTATGACCAGAAAGGCAGACAGATAGACAAACTGACAGGCATCCAGCCAAGCACTGCCACCGGTGTCTCCTCAACAGAGCTGTGATCACAGCTCAGTCCTGTCATGTGGCTGTCACTCTATCACTCAGTCATACACATACACACACACACCACGCTGCAGCCGTGCTAACGCCTGAGACTGTATGGTCCCGTCTTAAAACACACTTTGTTCCTTCGTAGCTTGTAGGGCACTTGAGGTGTGATTTTGAAAGCAAACTGTTGCCCTTTAGCACAGACCCAATGGCCCAAATTAGCACCAGGGATGAATTCAGTCAGGTAGTCCAATGTGCACGGAACACAGGAAAACAACAGGAAAACCATTTTCAACAGTCTATGTGAGATATCATCAGACTTCCTCAAGGCAATAAAGGTTATGAGTATGTCAGCAAACCTGTGTAACTACTCCATGTCAGTTCATTTTCCCTGATAGCTATTTTTCAAAAATTGCGAAGGTACCCATTTCAGCTATTCAAATGCAAGATAAAAGCCATAAAGCTGGCATTAGCTCTGCATGTATTATACAAAGATCTCAACAGGGGTATACTATGTGTGAGCAGGTGCATTTGTCAGAGACAGAGGCAGGGTTTGTGTATGAGCTTGGGCATCAATGGCATCTCACAGTGTTTAATCCAGGAGACTAAAATGGGTTTAGAAGGCTGTGGTAGCTGTTATAGGCTGATGGAGGGGATGGTGGTGGTGGGGGGTCCGCCAGGTCTGGGTAATACACGTCGGACATGGACTCATGTTTTTGAGGCCAAACCGATGCTTGGCCATGCACGGCAGAACAGCACAAGCAGTTTCTAAGATCCTGGTTGTAACTGTCTGTGGAACAAAAGCCCGAGGGAGGAGTCTGCTTAAACTCATTCACCTTCACCGCCGGCCCACATGCACTCATGCACTAAGACGAAATATACTCGCGCATGAACACGTCACACAAGCTGTGCGCAAACATAGCATAGGGTCAGCACACCACATGTGGGCCTTTGCAGAAATAAACAGTACTGAACAGTGTCAAAAAAGCACTTTGCTCCACATACATATATGATGCACTGGAGCCAAGGTCAGTACAAATCCTCTCCCTTTTGGCGGACACTTGAATAACCTTCAAGGTTCAACAACTTTCATACAGTGCTTTGCGCGCCTCTTCCATAAACATGTTATCGTACTCGAGTTCAATTCACTCAGCCTGAGCGATAAGCTTCAACAGTGCCGTAGCAAAAACCAGGAGCAGGGGGGCGCTGTGTAGACATTCAAGTGCTGGCAATAGAGCGCAAGCATGCAAGCTCAGGAAACGATGATGAAGTGCAGCATTAGTGTGGTGATTAACTCCTTCTCCCGCTCTTCCTCCTCTCGTTCAGTCCCATTTCCTCCCACTGCGGGACGGGAGGGGAGCCTCTGATCAGTGTGTGTAAGATTCCTTTGACACACCGTCCATCTGTGTGTGTGAGCTGGCAAGCCAGCAGGCCCTCTTCACCAACATGCTGTTGAGATCCCTCCTCGACGTCTCTCCATTGCAAACCTTTTCTCTCGTGCTCTTCAAACATTACTGAAACTTTGATGCGATGGTGTCTCATTTGGCATGACATGATGTTAACATGCTATGTAGGATGAGTGTATAAAAACATCCACTTAGATCTATGTAAGATACAAATGAATTAAATATATTTTACATGGGGCTGAAGACAATCTTACCATCTCTGAATTATAACTTACATACTATTTATTTCCCCCTGTAGTCTCCAATGTGCAACCTGTGAAATGCAGTAATGCATAATGGAGAGTTTATGCAATATCTATGCAGGCTAGTGTATCTTTAAAAGAAAAACACTATGTAGGACCTCCCTGAAGAAAATTCATGATCCTTCCCAGCACCATGCCAACAACCTGAAGTTAAAGGCAACAAACCAGCTAAAAACCCACCTACCAGATAGCCCAAATAATGAAGATAAGATGTTCCAATCTAAAATAAACATGTCGCTGTAAATATGAAACCAAGCTGCCTGTTAAGATGGACTTTTCTGCAGCATAACAGAGGGGGAGAGACCATTCCTGCAACTATAGCCCTTTCCAAGCAGCGATCAGAGGGCCAGGTGGCTGTGGCAAATGACCTGCACTCAATGGTGCAGTAATAGTTTCACCTCTTCACCAGAGAGGCTATTCTGTGATCACATAGCCCCCACTCATATCAGATTGCATCACCAGCCACCAAAGCAGGGAAGTCCTGTCTTTCTCACAGGTGCACAGGAGGGGAGAGAGAGAGAGAAAAAAAAAAAAAAAAAAGCACAGAGGAAACCCGGCAAGCTAAAAAACAGAATGAGTCAGACTTCTGTTATTAGCAAGTCTACAGAAGCTGACTCCTCCAGATGACAATAACCAGGGCTTATAATATTCAGCTGTGTGAACCAATTTCCCCTTCATTACCCATAATGCTATAGCTCGTTGTCGGTAAACTAGTTATTTCTTTGTGCGGACCCAGATGAATCAATTTTTGTATTCATTAGAAAACAATGTTTGTATTACTGACAGTTAATACATTTCGTGATAGACCCAGACCTCTTGCCTTCTTCAAACAATCTTATAGTCTCTCTACAGGTAATGGGCGTACCTTTGAATACATGACAGAGGTCGCAGCATCACTCAGCCATGGTCTTCTGGGGAGGAGGTGGTGGTATCGGACATCAGACATTCCTCTCATATGCAGATTAAGAATAACACCCCACAGACTGCACACAACGTGCAGCTCTTGTTAAGCATTCAATAACCTTCTAATGCAATTCAAAAGCCAAAATAAACTCCCTCTCTCTCTCATTCCGACATAATCCAAAACTTCTTATTATTGCAAGACCGTTGCTGCTGTTTTCTGCAAAAAGGAAAACAGACAGAATAGAGGCGTTCTTTCACACACAGGCTGGCAGTCAACTTTAATAACAATAGCGTTTACAATGTTTTGAAGATTTTGTAGACTTTCACCTGTTATAACGATCAGTATTAAGCGTCTTTCTGTTAAGGCGATTCTCACACTGTGATGTTTATCTCCTTTTGTCTCCATTTCTCTCCTGTGCCCTTATAAATTCTCAACAATTACATGCCAAAGCTTCTTTTTTTTTTTTCCCTCCCAAGAGTAGAAATTACAGCTGTCTCCTCTCCTCTCTCTCATCCTGGCATCGCTCATCTATTATTCAGTTTTTAATTTGGCTATTTGAGGTTTGTTCCCTCGTTTGGCGACAAGTAAGCCTCTTCTAAACAGGCACCTTTTCCATTACACTAAATCTAGCACACAGCAGACAGCATTCTGGAATTGACCGTTAGAGGGGTTATTGATATAACCACCATTCCCTCTCGTCATTATCCCTCTAATTTATCCGTAATTGTATAGCAGCTTTTGGGAGTTATTCTCACCTTGGCTGCGAAGAGAAAGCATCTCACTTTTTGAAACATATCCATGTTTGGGTAGTTTACACAAAACCCTATCCATCAAATTATGGAAGGGCAGTGTTCAGTCTAGGCAAAGCCAAGTCTCCATTGTGGCCATTTTTGTTCAAGAGCTTTTGTGTTTATGACAAAAGTTCCCAAATTGCATTCGGCTTTTACCCAGTGTACCATTGCACTTCTGGTCATCGTTACAGAGAGATAGGGCTCTCTCACTGATCTTCAGACTCCTATAATCATATGCAATTGTGGTAAAGTGAAAAGAAAGACATGGCTCTTTACTGGGATCTATGGCTCATTGTATCTTATGTGTCACACGAGCCAAGGATCAATAGCACTCAATAGTCTATTAATAGGCAAGTCTTGGCTCTGTTCAGACTATAGCACCAGCCTGTCCACTAGACCAGGCCATGAAAAGAAGAGGGTGCAATAGAAACCAATCCTCGCTTTTCTGTTAACAGTGAAAGCCTCTTAATCATCTCAGTTTCCCATTGACTTACCCCTCCGTGCCTCTCTCCCTCTCACCGTGGGCCCATCTTAGGGGGGGATAGTTAACCGACCCCCACCTCTCTTCCTTGCCACAGAGAAGATGACCGTCTATTGAGGAGTTTGGAAGCGAGGTCAAGGAGGTTTTCTTCGGTTGCACTGCAATCTAATTCTAGGCTGGACTGATGTGTTAAGGTTATAGTGCAAAACATAGTTATTTCTCTGTAAAACATCAGCTTAATCATTAATATTAAAATGAGCGATTCCTCCCCGAAAAAACAAAGACCCTTCTTGTCATTCAACTGTGATGATAATAAGATTCCCTGTAAGAGGAGTTATTTCTGATAGGCACTTAGACAAGTACAAGAGCATCTTCATCTTAAGTGTAAGTGATCCGCCTAATAGACCATAGTATGTAGTTATTTGATAGAGACAGTCACAAAAATCAGGCTCTAGTCGCTCACTCATGCAGACAATCAAAGGACACCTGAGTAATATAAAACAAATATTGCTATTGATCTCCAGTCTTTAATTTCCTCCCACCTCTAATAATGTTGAAAACCAAATAGAGCTTCGGGCCTGCCACTATTTACAACCTTGCCCAGATTACTGCATCAATTCTGGTTGGGGAAGATCTATTGATAAATTCCTTTGTGTTTGTTTAAGCCTGTTATTTTGTCAAGTGCCTTTATTAAATACTGAACTCAGTTTAAGGAAGTCATTTACTTCACACTGTATAGTTGGTCTGATTACATGCCTGTAGTATTATGGTATGTGCTGTGTGATGGGAAGAATGTGAGGGCAGAGGGAAGGAAGCAGTCACTCCATAGGATGATCAGATATTACCGCCCCCCCGTGGTTCTTCATCCACCTCAGGCTCAGCCAGTAGGAGATGTAACTAGGAAGGGGAGGTGGTCAGCATCACATGATCTCCCCTCAGTAGTTGAGCACCGCCCCCCTTTTGTGGGACGGGGGCTGTCACATTCGTCTTTGTCATGGCCAGGCGTGCCACCCATTCATCAGGCCTGCCAGCAATGGCATCCCTTTCCTCTGTGTGCCCAGAGACTGGGCACGTCTGGGCCTGACTGCATCCCAGATACACACAGAGAGCAACACACAGACACTCTGATGGATTCATTTATTAGGCCTTTCATTACCCAGGGGGCCAATGGTGAATCGCAATGCACTGAATGCCACAGCAATGCACAGCTATGCTCTTGCCCTCTAAGCCCATACTATCATGGACAGGCTTTCAGAGGACTGAGTAATCTTCTGGACGGTGTCTCATTAGTCACTGGAAACCATTTGGATTACCAAGCTAAATGAGCTATCCATGTACAGTGTAAAACATACACACAAAAGACAATTTGGTCATGTTTCTCTGTGTCTGAACAGACCTTAAAGAACATGACCTTAACCATCCTCTTTGCCTCACGCAGACCATGATTCTACTCAAATTTTATCTGACTACAAGCTAGGCAGGTGAACACCCCCCATGTTTTACTATGTAGCTCAGTCTGCACAATTCCTGTGGCTTTATGAACCTGGTTTAAAAAAAAAAAAAAAAAAAAAAACAACAACTCAGAATCAGTTCTTTTGTGCGTGACAGCCTGCAGATTCCAAAGCAATTGGGGAGAAACCAACCACTGGGTATGTGTGAGGATAGAGTTCAATACTGCCTGCAAAACTTAGTATTATTGATTGCCCAGGATGGTAAATTCAATATAGTCTAAAGAAGTTAGAATTGTGGATCTACAAGCCAAGCAATTCAATAGTGTTCATCCCATGCAATGCTGAGGATCTGGGCCCTGTCTGATTCAATCCGAGAAGCCGTGGAGAAGGCTAGCAGGGATGGAAGAGCCAACAAATGCAATACGCTGCAGCTTCACAGAGGATCTTTGGAGTCAACAAATTTAATAGAGCCACATTATCCCCTCATATGTTCGTGCAACTAGATTTAGAGTGTGGAGGTTCCCGCTGTGAAGCTCCTAGGAGCTGGGGAGTTTATCCTAAATAAACTGTTGTCTTTATTGCATCTTTCTCCAAGTCCAAGCCAAGCCCTGGTTTAATTATGACAAATCCACCGCATGTGTTCACCATGTTTGCCAGTAATGAAGGATGCTTAAAAGAAAATTGCTCAAAGCAACTTCTGTCAACAACAATGGCAGAGGGGAGACATCCTCTGCCTTCCTGTAAAATATTTAAGTTTGACTCTGGGTGTAAACACTAAACTCCTTGTCTCTGATTCTACTCAGAGAGAATAGGCAGATGGGTACAAGGGTACAGAGAGATGCTCATTTGAGAACCACAGTTAAAATTCAAAATCATCTAATCCTGCGAGACCATGTACGACTCAGGCACAGGCACAATAGCGACAAGACTCTCATCTCACCCCGGACATTTACAATCAAGGCCAAATTAAGTGTGGCATAAATTAGCCACAGATAACATAAACTAGCGCACAGGGGATGGAGGAGGGATATGATGTACACCACTCAAGAGGATACGATACATTTCTTTTCAATTAAGAGTTTGAACAACGTCAAAGCCTAGCTTTAATATTGCCCATAATAAAAGAACTCATTTGAATATCTCCATTTTCTCAAGATATTAGGATGAGGAATCACTTAAAATGAGGAGAAGAAAGGGAACAAGATAAGCATTTCTAATTGCTGCCATGTTTGTTTCTTAATATGTGACCCGCGACACTAAAATTATGTAGTTTGAAAACAAAGAAGGAAACTGGAAAGGCATTAAAGTGTGTGCTAGGAGGAGGCAGAGGCGTGCTAGGAATGCTCAAATACAAATTTAGCTGTGAGGAACCCTGAATAACACAGGCACTGGTTGTAATCCCAACACTATGCTGCACTGTCAAGCAGCTAATAAAAATAGGCTGGTGGCAGATCAAGTCTGTGATTCAAATACATTCAAAGCCTTTCTTAACTGAACTGCAAAAATCCCATTCTGGCTCATTTTCCGAGTATTTTTTTCTCTTCTTTTTCAGTCTCCCTTCCTGGCTTCTCATTGTTCTCTAGGTCTCTCTCCCCTCTCTCACCCTGCTCCCTATCTCCCCTCTCACAGTATCATTGCTAAATCTATTTGGAGCCGCCGCTGGGAGCAATTGAGCAGAAATGGGTTTGTGCACATCTTGAAAACTGTGTCTGTCATAAAAACACAAAGGTTCAGCACAAAGAACTGGTTAAATATCCATGTGTTTGGCCACTAGTAGCCTGCAGGTGTCCTCAGTTAGGGCAACTGTTGACTTAGAACAACATCAGAGCAGAGCACCCACTGTACAGTAGCTTCGCTTTAGCAATGTGTGTACCACAAAAATCAATTCCCTGTCTGTTTGGTGCTGCTATGTGTGCTACACAACTTGACCATCCTGAAGGGGAGCTGGGATGACCAGTGTGTACAAATGTACCGTTATCAAAATAACAATACCTCAGGACCAACAGCAGTACAGCTGTGTCTAGAGAGACATCACACTCTCTCCTTTAGACAAATCAAGTAGTGGGGATGGCACCATGTGACAGCGCTGCTTCCATTTGTCGGAGTGAGATAATATGACTTCAGCTAAAGCCCTCTGAACCTCAAAGAGCACGTTCATCTCCATGACTTTGAATTCATTACCCATCAAAGATAAGTCTCCTTTTCACACGCGGAGCTCTATTTGTCAGTGTCACCACACAAAGGAGAGGGGCAACTTATTCATGCCAAACATGCCTCCAGTTTCAACTTTTGGTCGCCCCTTTGAGCACTGTTTTTTAATTAAAAGAGATTCCCTTTCTTCTCTTTTTTTAAGCAGGAATGTCTCTTTGATACAACTTTCCTCAGCTTGAAATAGTCATGATAACATATCTTTCAATTACAGTTTTATTGTGACTACCATCCGGTTGCCATTCAGCCCTTCTCTCCTCCTCAAGCCAACGCGTACCTACAAAGACGAAAAGTGACACGCCGGTCTGCATAGAAACGACACTGATTTTCACCACATCGTACGCTGGCAGGAGCGGGGTACCAATGGCTTTTATCTGCACGCCGAGGGAACATGCACACCGCCTGAAGAGAAGCTGCGGGGTGGTGGCTGGGTGGGGGAGGGGCTGTTGATGAGTGGAACGGGACGCGATGTGAGCGGACGGAGCCGACCCAACTCCCTTCATCCCATACCTCGGCTGCTTCCCTCTTCACATTGACAGGCGGGTAGATTGAGGGCTAAGATTAGCAGCCACTTTCTCACAGAAGGCCAGGGAGATACAGTATTGAGAATGAATGGCCACGTCATGTTGTCAATGTTGTAACCTTGGCAACAGACAGAGTACTATTTTAGTCCCCCCACTGGCCACCAGGACGGCTGGCAAGACGAACAGAGTCTTCTCTGCTTATTGCCAGTATTGTTCACACACATATCGAACACATAAGAAGACGCCGAAGAGCCATGTCACAATATCTTCAGCTATCAAGCCTTTCAGACAGTAGTTCAGCAGCAGATATGGCCAGACAGAGGTGAAACTGCAGACAAGGGCAATCCAATTCTAAAGTGTGCACAAAGTGAAATCTATTGATGAACATCTCATTCTTACAATGAGAGAACAGCTGACTGACTATACGCGCCGCAGCCTCTCTGTTAGTTGCTTAAAGCCACGGGGGCTGGTCGTTTAATGGCTCATGCGTACGTGTCAGAAGTCAAACCACAAGACAAAAAGACAAACCAGAGCCAGTAAACACAAACTACACCAAGCTTAGAATAGCAAAAACACAAAAAAACAAAAAACAAAAGTACAGCTCATGTGATGGCTGCCAATGTTAAAATGTTTTCATCACTTTGAACATGGGTGTGATGTAATGCATCACAATGGTTGTGTATTCCTGTTTACTCAGAAATCCAGAAAACACTGCTCAATAGATCTGGACAACATGCTGGGACAGACAAGCCTTTGATGTCATACATGCTGGTAATTTGGCAACAAACTCAAGGCCGCATTGGCTGTGAGGAAAATATTCAGAAACACTGTCATGGTTCCAATATGGAGCTAACTTGCTTTTAAATTATTTTGAATTATTGACTCACCTCCCAATATAACATAAGCCTGAACAACCTAAACATGGCAGGTTGTGCCGGCTCTCCTCGTCAAGGGCACGCTGGCATAATCAGTTTGTGTTGTATGAAATAATTCCTAATTTGCTTCGTTTTTTTTTTCCCTGTGATTATTTTGCAAGCAGGGTGAAGTCAAAGCGCTGTATTAAAATCTAATCTTCAAACACCAACCTGGCTTCTCCTGATCAGCCACGGGCTATTCATCACTGCCATTACCTCACCACACATTTTTATCCTCCTCCTCCTCCTCTGCTGCTGGCCAGCTCTCCTCCCTCTCTTTCTCCATCTGGCTGACCTCACCTCTCTCCCTCCATTCTGACTCCCTCTTGATTTACAGCTTCCCGTTCAGCCCATTCCTTGCTCTTTTCCTCGCACCTTTCCTGAGTTCATTCATTATTTCCTTCCACCTCCATCTCTGCCTGAGAATGCATTCTTCCTACTTTTGCCCCCTCCCATTACATCTTTCCCCATGTTATTCTGCTTTATGCATATGGGCCTAAGTTGCCTTCTTGTTTCCTTGAGGTTTCCCAAGTCTTTGGGAAGCTGTTATGATACAGACATGGTTCCTAGCAGAACAGCATGTTTGTGGTTAAAGTGTTCATATAAAGTGGATTTCCACTGGATTTATGATTGATACAGTTGGTTATAACTACAGCAAAGTCCACTCAATTGCTCTTTTACAAGGCACACCTAAAATTAATGCAGTCTAATACAATAGCACCTCAATGAATCCTCCCTTTGTCACAGTTTTACATATTAGAGAGGTGTTGATTGAACTGTATGGTCATTTTCGAGTCAACACTGATTGTATTGAGTTACACTAACTAGGTGTTGCTATCATTTTGTTCACCCTAGTTTTAGCAATAAGAGAAGCCACCACATCCTCTAAAGTCACCATGAGGTCAAATCAACTCCTCTGTGAAAACACAAGCTGAACTTTAAAACCTTCATGAGGATAGGCTGTGTTTCAGGGTGGTTGCATTAGGCTGCAATAGTTTTAACTAAGTGTAAAATAGATAAAATAAACTGCCAACTGAGTGTACATTTACCACTTGCAGTCTATACATAAGAGTCTAGTGAGTCCACTGAGAGTAGTCAGTTAAGTTAACGCTGTTATAACAGAGACTGCAACAATGGAACTGCAACCATTATGCTTTGTAAATAATTTAGATAATAATTTTATTTAACATTTATGGTAATATAGTTGTACTAATTATTCAAGGGTTGGTTCATAATGGATACCAAGACATATTTTACTTTGCATTCTCATATAACATTGTTCTATATAATTGTTTGTAACTGTTAGACTTGATTTCTGGCTATTGGTTACTTAGGATTAGAGGCTAAGGTTTTGCTGGTCCAACAATTGACATTGTGGCAGAACTTAACAAGAAAATGCTTTAAACTGTACATACATTATTGTATTGTTGGCAGAGCAATGAAACTAAACATTATTTACAGAGAGTATTACCAAGTGGAAACATGAACATTGAGAAAAATACTGAACCTTGAACTGAACCTTGAGGCACAGGTAAACTGTTCTCTCCAGTGGACACCTGAACCAAAAATCACAAATCTATTTTAACAGAGCTAGCAGCATGGTTTGGGTTATCAATTGGAAAATGTGGCATATGATTTTGTGTGTTAAATTTGTACGAGTTGCGGAATCTCCCAGATATATCATCCAGTAACAAAAACATCCAGACCAAACTTTGGCTGCACTGGAACAAACATTTAACTGGCTGCTGATTAAACATAAGGCTGTGCACAGAGGCAGTTCTCTTTTTCCTACATGGATGGCTCTTTAAGAACACCTCTCTCCTCTTACTCTCCTGTGCTTTGTTTGGCTAATTTTGCCCAGTCCTTATGCACACCCCCAGCATGGGGTCCCACTTTTTGCCTTTCTGAAAAAGTAAAAATAGCACCACTTCAGGGCAGTTTAGCCCCAAGTGTTTTTCCTCTCCTTTTTGTCGGCAACTGGAAATGCTCAGAGACAGGCTGACTACTGAATCTGGAGGATTAGAGAGACGGCTCTTTGATCAGCAATGGGTGAGCTCTGAGATCTCTTTTACTCTCTCTCTCTCCCCCTTTCCCCCATATTCGTCCCTGTTTCCCTTGTCCTACTCTCTCCTCCCCCTTTACCTCTTTTCTCTCTCTTCATCTATCAATCCTACTCCTCCCCATCTCATTTTTCTTCCTCCCACATTCCTTGTAAGCTGCCCGCACTTTGGTCATTCCTGCTGGCACCCCAGGGCTCCCAGACAGGAGGTGGCAGTGTTACACAGTCGAGACAAATGGGTGCACTGAGGATGGCATCACAGGAGAGTTAGCACTGGTGAGAGGGAAGTGGGGGATAAGGACAGCACATGAACTACATGCTTCTGTACAGATGACATGGGGAATAAGTAATCCCTGGCCCCTTCTGGTCTGACTCAGCAGTCGTTTCTCTGTCTCCCCTGCTGGAGATAAGTCTAATGGAATTGCAGCATTAGAAGTGCTGCATTGCTATGGTTGGGTAAAACTCACAATACGCCTCTTTCTGTTATGACACAGATTTGTTTGCCGCTTTTGCCTTCTGAGAGGCATGTGTTGTAGGCAGTTGCCTTTCTTTACATACACTTTAGCAAAGTGTGGGAGGGGTTCTGAGCATAGCAGAGGTGGCTGCTGGGATGAGGTGCGGCAATTTCTTTATCAGACCTGTTTTTGATTCGTCTAGTGGATGAGGTGTGGGGATTACTATCCTCTGCTACATAATGGCATAGAGCTGAGGAGCCATGAGCAGTTACACAGACAGCAGCACATCTGTGTGCCGATGAAATATTCAGCAGTAAGACAGCTCTCCGGAGGAGAGCAAGCTACAACTCCTCCACACCTCCTCCACCAACGTTAATGATTTATCAATAACTCTACCCTCCTGCAGACTGCCTGGGATGCTGGGCGCACCTCATTAAAAGCACCTGCCCGACATGGGGAGGAACCCGACATCAAAAATAGATCTATCCAAAATATGGAAGATGGCGGGGGTGGGGAGGTCTTGCCCAAGCTGCAGCTTTACCGCCGGAGATAGAGAGGTTTAGCAGCACCCCCAGCACATAACCACCTAACCGCCCACTATCCCATTCCAACCACAAACACAGTTTAAAGTGATGTAGGAGTATCTGCCACAGTGCACGGTATAATGCCACCTGTGCAGTACGCTCCATACAGTTCTTTGAGGCTGCTTTGAGTATGCTGACTCAGAAGTGGCCAGAGAGAGGGTGAGCCTCGGTAAGGTTCAGAGGAGCTTTCATTCCCACGACAAATAACTCCACCGCACCTCCAGCAAAGTTATGTTTTACCATGCAGAGGTGTAAATAAACTGTGTTGGCAGCCGACTACAGAAACATTTAGTTTGGTGGTTTCATTCCCAGAGAATGTGTAATTACTTGCTCAACTGGACCATGGCACAGTGATTACACCAATATCTCAGGTAACGGTCCAAAAATCCTCCCAATTTCCATTGCAAAGTTAAGCTGCAAATGTATGGTAAAAGTAACTCCCTCACAATTGACAGAAACAGCCGCGTCTGTATAGGAGGTGGGTTTAAGGTAAAAAGGTGTTCGGGGGAGGCGATGGAAATGAGGAGGTAGGTGGTTTACTGAGAGTGTGAATGTTGAAACTATAAAAGCAGTGGGTCGATTCGTAGGGAGAACAAAGGGAGGGGCAAGCACAAAAAGTTCATAACCATAGAGGAAGCCTATTAACCTTGGTCGGTACTTTAAATGTCATTATTTTTAGCTGACACAACAAAAAGGCCTGCGAGAGCTGTTCTCTTAGCGATGCGCCATGTAAATCACTTCGCAAAAAGGAAATTACTTCCCGGGGCCCAATGTTATTAATCTAAATTCTCTGGTTAGTCGAATTGTTGCACATAATAAATATGGAGCAGCTCGTGATGCTTATCTGCTGTGACATCCCATTCTCGCCAAAACATTTTTTTCCTCATTTTCTCTTTATTCATGTCTCGATGGCTTTCTTGAAAGAGACAGCTCTACTAAACAGCGCTAACACTGGAGGAGTAAGACGGGTGAGGTGGGGTGGGGTTGTTGATGAGGAGGGGACAGGGCTAGGAAGAAACTCTCACTCACAGCCATCTTTCAAACTCTTGCTTCTATGATGGCTGTCGTAGCTGGCTTCCCTCTCTTGCATGTCTTCATCTATTCTCTGTCTCGGACTGTCTAGCTTGATGACACACACACACACACACACAAAAACATTTGAGCTCCTCTACCCTCTAGCTGGCAGCTGCAGATCTGGTTGCCAATATAGAGCGGACCAGATAACTCACTACGCTGTCATATTAGAATAAGCAGTCTTGACAGAGAGATCATTTGCATGCACCACATCACCAAATACCAAGTCGTCTCCTGTTTTGCACAGGGGCCATACCGTCAGACTGGAGACAGCGAGACACAGAGACACAGAGGGAGGCAGAGAAAAGGGGGAAAGGTGAGTGATACAGAGAAGAAAAGCAAGACAGGAAGAGAATCACATACACAAACAGAACGGAAAAATCCCTTACACAAACACATACCAGTGCTGTGATTATCATACTGGAAAATAACTAGAATTACCGCCTCATGGTTGTATAGCGCTGCCAACTTGTTGGGCTGCAGTTTAAATCCACGTCTGTCCAGACTCATGACATATGTAGTGAATACTGAAGGAATTTAGTAACTGGCATTAAGTGTGTCTTGTCAAAATGAGGGTATGAAATTGGGACCTGTTTTGTGAGGTCACAGTGACCTTGACCTTCAACTCTTGAACACCAAAATGGTTACGTCGTCCAGGGAACATTTGTGCTGAATCTGACAAAATTCCCTCAAGGTGTTCATGAGCTATTGCATTCACGAGAACAGGAGCGACGTACAGATGGACAGACAGACGGACTGACAACCCAAAAACATAAAGCTGCCAGCCATGGCTGCTGCCGGCTCGGAGGGGCCCCTTGAAATAATGCAAATGGTGAAACTGTTGCCTCTCCATGGTGATTCGCTAGCGTGCTTGAGAACTGGAGGGAATGTGGCTGCGACTGTGGTTGGGGGTCCTTTGGACTGTCTCGATGATGCGTATGTGTGTGCGCGTGTGTATGCATGCATGTTCTGATTATGCAGGTATAATTGTGGGGAGGTGTAGAAAGCCGAGCCTCAAGGTCAGGGTGATATGGCTCATCAGCTCTAGCCTCTATCACTTTAATTAACTCCTCCGAGGGGCTTAGGAAAAGGCCCTTGTTAAAAATTCACCACAATGGAGCCGACAACCATTGTACAAGAGGGAAGGGCAACATGCAGGTTGCTAAAAATAACTAAGCACAGCACATGACTACTAAGACGGGACATTATGTAATTTCACTGGCTAGGAAACTAGACCAGGTTCATTTCATGATAACTTTTGTTTTATTTCTGCCTAAATTTACTGAGGAAAAATAACTAAATAAATAAAAAAACAACAATGCTCTCTAACTCTAAACTGTGCTTGATTCCTTTAAGTCTACATAAAACAAGTCAAGGGCACAGCTGTACTACATTCATGAGACTCCTCTGACATGCACGAGTAGACAGGCTACAGCACTGTAAACCCACCAGCATGTGGAGGATTTTCAGAACCTAGTAGTGTGACATGAAGCATAATGCTACCTCAGCACAGCTGCCTTGGAGGGGCCCTACCCTGTGGCGAGACGGACAGGGTGCACTGCTTGTTTGGCCAGGACACAGACAGGTATGTAGGGAAAAGGAGGACTGTGTGACACGAAAAACATCAAGGCCTAGAAACGTGTTTTGGATGCCTGTGACTGTGGGGTGTGGGGTTAAGGTTTCTGGACGACAATGTCTTCAACCTTTCCTTTGTATAGTTCCCATAAAGGCATTGAAAATATTGTTATTACATAAAATTTCTGTGTTTGTATTTTACATGTGCTCCTGTCACTTGTTTGAAACGCAGGGGTGCTGGAAAGAGGCAATGTTACATATTGCGTTCAACCAGTCACATTTTGACACTATCTGAGACAGAATATGATGATATTTTCATTTCGTTGCTATGGAAACACCACTGTCAGTCAACTCAGATCAAGATCGTATCTCCACAATCCCGATGGAGCAGATTAGCTTTAGTTTAGTTTTTGTGTTAATTTAGAAGAAAGGCTGAACTATGCCTTTTTAAAAGTTCAATTGTTGCTTATTTACTTACTTTATTAACTTACACAGTCACGCCACGCACTGAATCAGCACAGTCAGTCCAAAAGAATAGAATACACAAATGTGCATGCACAGAAATGCAGACTAACAAACATTGCATTATATTATATTATATATTGCATACAGGCATCACCACTGGCCTGGGTCATGCAATTAACCACTGAAGTGACCATCACCATAATCAAAAATAAGGCAATCTAATGGATGACAGCATAGATGTCAGGAAACAACCACAACTGTTGTTTTATGAGGCCATTATGGGGCAGTTTCCACAATGAGACATGTTTCTGAGGGTGGTAAAGGACAGATCTGTATCATGTTATTTGTGGATCAATTTGAGAACTTTAATTAGCCAAGGGGGTCAGGCCAGCCAGTGCAGCAGGCCCAGGTAAAGCTCATCAGTGAGGGGGCTTACAGGTGCCTTCGGCCCTAATCTCTTCGCCCATCTCGCTGAAATTAAAGCGGCAAATGGGAAATTGATTTCTAGCCCCCCTGTCCATGGCAATATCTCCTTTTGTCTTAAGGACATTAGGTAGGCTTGCACTTGCCTAAGCTGTTCTTTAAAACGCTCATTATTGATACGGAGGGCTTTGCTGGCAGACAGCCAGGGCAACCATGAAGAGGATGAAGAGGAGAAGAGCTGTCTGAGCGGCCAGCTTTTTATGACAACAGGTCATTCATGCAATGATCCTCAAACCAAGCTGAGTGGAGAGAACAACTTTGACCCCTCTACTCTACCACCAACCTGAGCTGCTGCTGACATGGCATCTATTGCAAGACTGGGAAGATTAGACCCCTCTGTGAGAGCTGGGCTCAACTCTTCAAATAGAACCTCAATATCATCCAGCCGATCAGTTAAATCAAATATGTTAGTTCTGAGCTAAAGAAAAAAACCCCATGGGCTTGCCAACTTGAAGGAACACTAAGCTCTCCAGCTCCAACCCATGGCGAGAGAAGAACGACTCAGAAAAAACAGGAGTGAGTCAGCAGAATCTTTGAACCGACAGGATGGTGAAGCCGTGGCTACTGATATCACATAGCATCAAATAGAGTCTAATTCATTTCCCTCCCTGCATGTCACTTCCCTCAGATCGCAGTTTCTGTTGTGCCGTTGTGATGTTTTCCACTTTATGGCAGGATGCTATTTGTCATTCTAATGAACTTCTCTGTGGGAAAAAAAGATCCCAGGGAACATTTCTCAAGATGTCAGGGAGCAGAGAATGTAAAGTGTGCAACACAGTTAATTCAAGTGGGCCTGCCCTGCAGGCAAGAGGCCTGCCTGTGCATCAGTTCTTAACAGGGACAATTCATGCCAAATTAAGGCAGGGAATAGAGAACAAGTCCATAATACTGTCTTGGAGAGCCTGTTCTCTTCATTTGGGAAAATCTGACAGACGCTCTGACGGCACAAGCCTCTGTAACCAGACTTGGCTTATCTAGGGAACATACCAAACAAGTTATGGCAAGGTATACAATGGGTACCTTTATATATTATGTAGCATGGAACAGCATCATAGTTCTGCTGCCCCATTATTCAAAAGCCAAAGACACCCAAAGTGCCCATGGCTAATGTTGCTGTGAAAGCGGTACAGAGTGTGTTCTGCACCGAAAGAAGGAGCTAGCTGGTCTGTTGTGTGCACGTGATAAATCTGCTGGTATGCCAGGGCTCTTTTCTCATTTGTTAGGCAGCCATGTGTGAAAATGTTAATGAAGGCCCATATAATCTAGGAAATTCTCACCATTAGAATTTCCTTCACGTAGCCAGGCTTTCTGCTTACACACTGACTATTGTGTGCATCAATCCTTCCACTGTCGTACTAATAATAGACCTAATTGCCTCAGTCAGCCCACTAGCTTTCTCTGCCCCTCTATGCATCTCAAAAAGGAATAGAGGACTGTCTTATGACAAGCCCATGGCATCGAACAAGGAGTAAATCAGGCTATATATAACAAGCAGACACAAATACCAGTGGCACTCTGCGTGGTGTCCATCATCTACCTAGCCTCCATCATCTTATCTCATGAAATATTAAGCATCCAGATGCCAAAATATTTGCCAAGGCTCAGTCAGGCTGTACAACGCTTTTTCCCCCTCTATCTCATCCATTATAAATAGGATGGAATAAAACTAGGCCTCGTGACACAATGTCTCCCCCTGACCTCAAAGACCTATGCTGTTTGCAGCAGTTGTCCTGTTGGGGAGGAGTCTTTGAGAGAGCTTAACAATATCTTGCTTAACAATATCTAGATATTATTTTACTTCACCCTGTCCTTGTACCCATAATGTGAAAATATGTAGATCCCTTCTGAATTTCCTGCTTGAATTAGCATTCAATGAATCTGAGTGCCTTTTCCCCCTCTTCACTCAGAGAGGCAGAATTGCGTAATTACTCTAAAAGGAGAGGGAGAGGTGAAGGTTTGGCAGTCTTAATCTCTCAGAGTAGAGCCTCTTTCAGGGAGTGGTGACTGCAGGGCCAAAACATCCATAAACCTGCAGGGAACAGCAAACGCATCAGAGCATGCTGGTCCTGCACTACAGCAACATAGGCAAAAAACAATAAATGCATCCAGTATTTTCCAAAGTCAGGGTCAGAGGAGTAAAGTGAGATTTGGTAATTACTCTTAAACCCATCTGCATAGGACTAACATTTAAAATATGTCCTGCACTCTAAAAGTCTTGAGGGAAAGGTGTATAAAAAGCTACTCCGAGTACAGATGAGAAAATGTCCTGAACACTGTAAAAAGCTGAAGAAAAAGTATTCCTCCTTATATCTGTGAGCTTACTTAATTGGTAAGCAGCAACAGTTGATACAGCAATTAAAGTGTCCAAAATAAATACCTATTCCAGTGTATACTAAAAGATAGAGCTGTTCAAATGGTCTCCAGTGGTGTGTTTGTGTGCATGTTTGTTTATACTGTGAGGAGAGCATCTCTGAATAAAGATGTCAATTAAGGATCAGATGATAAGATATGTAAGTGGTGATTTAATCATGTTAGAGTTTGATGAAAAAGAAGGAAAAAGTCACTGCAAAATTTTTGTTTTTTTCCATTAATAGATCCAACTATTTTTAATGGCTGGCTGAAAAAAATCTTCTATTGATTTCCTAGGATAACCTTAAAATCTGTTTTTCAGATTATTTGCCCTTTCTTTAAGATCTGTTGTACAGTGGGAATTTCTTAGTCTCTACAATTGGCCCTAAGGTTAAAAAAAAAAAAGAGAGATGAAAAGAAAAAAAAAAGTCTGATGACTAACGCAAGTTATTTCTCCATATCTGATTCTTTTTGGAAGAGACATCACACTTGTCATGGAGCCCACCTACATGTTCAGGAACTTAAGCTTCCCTTTGCTATATTTCAGTGTGAACAAGTTGCTGCCAAAAATCAGTATAATGAAACCACTTCAGTACATTTTGAAGCCAGAGATAGAGATAGAGATCTATACAGACAGACAGACACACACACACAAACACACACACATATATATAAAAATATATACACACACACACACACACACAAACACACACACACACACACATATATATATATATATATATATATATATATATATATATATATATATACACATGCATATACATATACACATATACATATATATACATATACATATATACATACTTATACACATACACATATACACATATATATACATACATATACATGCTTTAGGGTTCTACCCAGCATTCTAGTTGTTCCCTGGACTGCACTCATCTGGACATCTCAGATGTTCCTGGAATTTGCTGGAGCCGCTTTCTCTCAGTTTGACAGGTCACAGTCCCGAGCGTTACGATTACCCACTGTTGCCTACACTTTCTACATCTTTTCTAGCTCTTCTTTCAGCCCTTTGTATTTATCCAGCTTCTCATGTTCCTTCTTCCTGATGTTCCTGTTGCTTAAGATTGCTACATCTACTGTTACTATTTTGACCTTGGGACTTCCAGCCCCTACTCAACACAGATGTTTGCGCACTATGCCAGTCACTTGCTTATGGCCTCTCATGTATGCTCTGCCTGCCAGGTGCTTATAGCCCGCTGTTCTGTGCTGGATTGTCTCATGGGCATCTTTGTTCGTCCTTCAATGATGGTTCCTCCTGCTTTTCCTTCTCCTTGGGTTTCTGTGTTGTTTCATCCTGGATAGTGGCCCTGACGCTCACTAGTCTTCAGCTTCCTTCTGCTTAGAGTACAGTCTCAAGGTGCTGAACTTGGGGTGAAACTCTCCATGCATTGTGAGGAGCTTCCTTGCCTTGATATCAGTGGCCTCTATCTCCTCCTTTGGCCACCTTATTATGCTCCGCTCTGAGGAGCCTTCAGAATCAGGACTGTCTGGCCTTTGGTTAACCACTCAGGGTGGGTCCCATCCTTTAGCGGCTGGTTCATCTGTGCTGCCAGGTTTTTGTGGAGTGCAGTTAGCTTCTTCAGCCAGTAGGTATGGATCATGTCAGGGCCTGGTGCTGTCCTATTCTTCATACTTGACGCTTTCTTGTCTGTCTGCCATTGTGATTGTCACTGGATCTTTTTCAGGGAGGTTGCTGTGCCCTGTTCTCAGGCCTACTAGCCACTGAGCATTGATGTTATGTGATGCCTCCTCCTATGCTTTTCCACCATTGTTCAGTCTCCAGCTTGGGTGGTCTGCACTTGTGTTATTCCCCTGCCACTGAGTATACACTTTGGATGGCTCAGTGGAGAACATCCTGTCCACTCTCCTGGCTTCTACTTCTCTGGTGTCCCCCTATCAGGCAGGTAGCCAGCACCGACTCTTTGCTTGGCAGTTTCCAGGGCATGGGTCCATCCAGGGTATGGATAGTTTGTTGTATAGCTTCGCCCTCTCTTCATCACACCCTTCGGTAGCTTGCTGTGTTGCCATGATCTTGGCCTCCAATCTCCTTTTCTATGGAAGATGCTGCTCCTGGCTGCTGATATCTTTATTCCTTTTTAGAATGTTTTATGGCCATTATTTTTATTTAATCATTTCACTGTATTCATGTTACATACAAGCTGTAATGTGATGCCACTAAACCACCATTATTTGGACTTCTGCAGATGCTAGAAATACATGCTTATTACATAATTATTCACCATGAATAGTTGAGACAGGTTATTACAGCACATAAATTCAAATGATTTTTTCTTGTCTGTTTAAGACTCATCTACTCAAGTCAGATTATCACTTGTGTGAAACTTAATATGGGTTTAATTTAAAAATTTTGGACGATTATCACCATCCTACAAATACAGGCATATATTATAATTTTCAATAATTTTAATGAGGTTGATCTGTTTCTACTTTCTAATCGAGTGACCTTGGTAGTTAAAGCAGAAGCTAATCCTTTGGTTTGTAGACTTGAGGAAAATGTTTTTTTTCTCATAAAATGTTCAAGTTGTGTGGTTCAGACGGCGTGTGGGACCTCTTCCTGTCTTTTGATCTGTAGCCAAACCCTACCATCAAACCAAAATGCTTGTACTGCATTGTTGTTTAGTGTTCACACACCAGACTTCAATTTCAATTTTGTTTCTCCTCCTCCTCTCTCATGAACACACACAGGCACACACACTTTCATACCCTCTAAGCTCATTTTGGATTTTTGGAAAGGAGACTCCCACTGCAGCCACAGATAGAGGAGCAGGTGTGCTAACCCCGGGGTCCGGAAGCCTTCCAATTAAGACACATAGAACCAAAAACATTCCTCCATACTGACCTCGCCGGCAAGCATGAATTACATTCACTTGGATGGAAACAAGCCGACTGCCTGTTTCACAGAGCCGTCCCTCCTGCTGCTCTACCCAGCCTAGTTTTAAATCTATTTACATGAGCTGTAATAGCCCAGCTTCATCTGGGTCCAGCTGTTTAGTGACAAAGATATAGCGTTTCGTTAGCAAATTACAACATGCACTGCGTCTGTACACTGCATGTGTGCATTTCTGCACTCTAGATGTCCCTATGCGTCCTTGTGTTTGCACATGTGTGTATGTACTTCAAATCTTATTCTCACTATCCCCAACACTGTTTATTGTTTCAGGCTCTCACAATCATGCTGCCTTCTTAAAAATAGAGGTGAAAGTTGAGTACCTGCTGAGCTAAGGCACCATTTGCTGCTTTAGTGGTGCTGAGCCAAGTTTACGCTTCACTGAACACATCCCATCCAGCCATAATTATTAGCTATCATCAACATCATTCTGTTATTTTGCACAGCGGACACGCAGTCACAACTATTCAACAAAATAAGATTTCAAATCATGTGAACAAGTGGAGAATGTCGAGCCAGGAGGGGCCACTGTGAGCTGTGTCCATTGTGAAGGAAGGATATTTTAAGAACGACGTGAAAGGAAACTGAACTTTATACCAATTTTTGTGGGTTGACCATTAACACCAACCTTATCAAAGTCATTTGTCTCAGGACTTGTTGAACATCTGCAAAATGCTCTTTTGTCTGTGCTTGAGTGACACTGTTTTCTGAAAGGTTAATTGCTTCTCGTACTAATAAAAGGCCAGATTCGAGACTGTGATTGACATAAATAGAGGTGCTCTCCCTCCACACCGAGGTTTTCCACTAGGTCCATCCTTGCTGCCAGGTCAGTTTCAGACAATTGTGATTTATTATTAATGACATTCAGTGCACTTCCTGTGACATTCCTTTTATTGGGTCTTGTGCCTTTATGTGGCCCATCTAAGAGAGACGCTTGTCCGCCCATGGCCAGCTTTATGGCCTAAGAGGGAATAAATTTTCTGATGTCAAAGCCACAGCCAACAACGACTTATTTGATGCTAAAGATCAAATGATTCATTCTATGATTGTGCATGAGAATTTACTTTTAGGCAACAACAATACAAACAGCAGTGCTATAAATCTTTTGCCTCTCCATGTGGTGATTACTCTCTGTCTGCATAGTATTGGACTTTACACACAGGGTACGAAAGTTGACATAGCCATTCGCTAACACAACCTGTTGCAGAGAGAAAGCAGGGAATAGATTGGGCACAAATCTAAAAAAAAAAAAAAAAAAAAAGGAACAAAAAAGCAGAACAGCTCAGGAAAAACTTCACCAGCAGCTGAGGCCAAATGGTGATGCCTGATTTGTATTCACTCCTCAGTCCACAAATTCTCCCCAAGCAGCTTTGGGGTTGGGAGATTTTGAAAGTTTAGGAGAAGCCTGCCCATTAGACAGGGCTGCAGAGGTGTGTGTACAGGAGGAGCTGAACCTCCAGTGGCTCAGCAGGTTTTTTTTTCTGTAGACACCCTTGGAAGCGTGTGCCAGGCCTGAAGGTCAGCCTGCCTCCTCATCAGCCCTTTTGTGCGGGCCTCACAGCGCACAAAGCTGCTGGAGGCTGGAGGCCCGGGGTGCGTGGCGGCCCGTCATTGACCACCACTCCCTGCCTAATTACCTCCCTGCCCTGGCCCTGTGTTCATCCAGCCCTCTCCGGTAAGTAAGGCTGGGCTGCTGAGATGGCTGGGAGCCTAGCCTCATTAGATCCTACAGAGTCACTCTGACTGAAGCAACATGCACACACTACTAGACACCATCATGCATTAATGGTCTAGGAGGGGGAAGGAAGAGACAGACAATAAAACACATAAGGAAATACATCACAGAAGCACAGATCTAAGCATTCAAACAAGACATATTAGGCTTTTGAAACTGTACTTATGGTGGGTACACAATACGGAAATTAACACTTTTTTTTCTACCCAGGTGTCATGGTAGTGATTCATCTGCACTGCATCTAGGTGGTTAGCCCTCTAATGGGTCCAGCAAGCACACACACTCATACACACCAGCGCTCCCCCACCCACCTCCTCCTGTAACTACCTTTGATTCCCACCCATGTCAGCAGAGTTTCCCTGTCAGCGTCTTACCCGCCGCAACCGAGATGGAAAAAGCTACTTTACTTAGGGGTCTTATTTGTTTGCCTGTTTGTTTCTTTCTGTTCGCTTTCATCTTTATCTTTTATGACTGCCCCCTTCTCCCTTCCAAACTCCCCAGAGAGACAGGCATGGGGTGGGAGGAGGGGAGAGGGGCAGTAGTAAAAAGACAGAGGGGAGCTCTTTTGAAGGAGAACGGGGAGAATTGAAAATGGCCGGTGTTGTGAAGGAGGCGAGATGAAGAAAGCCAATCTGCCTGTGAGGGCAGAGGAGTGGGAGAACAAAGACAAGGTAGTGGAAGAGAGTGAGAGGGAGAGGTGGGGGGGGTCCGCTGGAGCCTCTTCGTCTCTGATGGAGGGAAATTAAGAGTAACGGTGTAAAGTACTATGTGAAGTATGGATTTGATAGAATAATCCTTACCCAGGGAGCCATCTCCACCAAGCTCAGACTGCTGGGCTGTCGGTGCAGGCAGAGACCACAGGGAGGTGCTGTGACAGAGGGGGGTGGGGGTAGTTGACAAAAAGCTACTCTCACCAGCAGCACTGCTCATCAAGCAGCGTGCAGCCCCTGAGCATGAGGTGTTTTCTCACAGAGATAGAACTGTAACGATACAAGTAGGTCCTATTAAAAAAAACAACAAAAAAAACAAAACTTTTTGCTCACGTAACAAGAATGGATGGCAGTGGAAGTTTCAAACAGGCCTTGTTTTAGCACATTTTTTGATATTCCTACCTAAGGCTCTTACAGTCTACCTATCTTCATGCAGATTTGTAATTAAGATTCCCTTCCTCTCATCAAGCTTCATTGTTTTTCCATTCAAAGTTTTTCATTGGTCTCTTGTTTGCCAATCCTCCAGACTACGATTGTCATAATTGCATTGCCCGAATGGAATCAAAGGAGTGAGTCAAGTGAGAAAAAAAAGAAGGGAGCTACACTGCACAAATCTTTTGATGTACACTAAATGATTAACTCTCAACTCTTCACATTTGCACCTTCATATTTTTACCCTCGTCAGGCACTGAAGAGTGCCATTTATTTATTTGCTGTTTAATTTATTTAGCTGCTATACTCTGGGGCATCTGCATGCAATAATAAAGAAGAAGGTGATTTGTTTTCTCTGTCTTTCATTGGTGCATTGCACATGCTGTCCCTGATGGTTTGATCCATACAGGGACGAGTAGGATGAGAGTCTGTATACAGTATTAATCAAGATGTTGACAAGTGAAACATCCTTGCCAGGTACTGCCAGGTCCCACTGGTCTGTATCATGACCTATCCTACAATCCACTCTGCTCCATCCTTTTCTCAGGTAATGCGGCGTGCAGCCTCCTTTTTGTCTATATGATCCATGACAGCTCCAACTGCTTACAGGGGACAGTCACTGTCACATGAATGAAGTTCCCAAATCACGTCCTTGAGTTCGACCTTCATCCAGCTACTGCACCCTTTAGTGCAGCTGCCAAGGGCTTTGCTTGTCAGGCCAGGCCTACAAAATGAGTTGGTAAAACCGCCCCCTCAACCGTTTTATGCATCTCTGGTAAAAATTTTAACTCCCCATAAATCTACTGTTTAGTTAAAGGCTCTTTTACCCAAAACCAACAAAAGTGAAACAAACCATTCTTGCTTACCGTTTTTTTTTTTTTTTAATTATCTGCGCTCCTTTCTTCCCTCTGCTCCTTTATTAGGCCTTCCTCACATCTTTTCTTGCATGTGACCCTTTTCACTGTTTGCTGCATGGTATTTTTCTTTTCCTCACTCTTTCCCTAAACCACTTTTTCATTCAAGGCCTTTTGAGAGGGCCATTCCCCCCTGACGTTTACAAATGAAATGAATGAAAACCACTGGTACGTGACTCCTCTACAGGGAGACGCTCCATTATATCTTGGTTTACTCAAACACAAGCCTCCCTGTGATTGGCTATAAGCAGAGATACCAGACTGAGAAGGGTTACCCTAGATAGCGAGGGACGCAAGCAAGTGGAATAATGGCAGGCTTAGAGAGAAATCCTTGCCCAATGTTTTTTAGCCGTTTGAAAATTGATGTATTCTTACCGATCCAACAAACCCCATGTATTCTCAACCAATGGATGAAAGATGAAAGGTATCATTTGTCAGAAACCCACTGGTCCACTCATGAGAACAGAAATTGTTTGTGAACACAGATAAAAATCCTGTACGTACACGACACTGTTATGTGTCTTCCAAGTTGCCTTTTTGCCTCAAAACTGCAGCCACTACACTGAGAAATGGGGTACACTTTTAGGGCCAAGGAACATGGTCTCACTTTTTTTGTCCCTCTTGATATTCTTCAAATTGGATTTCAGACCCCCCCTCCCAAATAGACTACTATATTTACCTGTGAAATGCTGTGACAGCATGGCATAATAGAGTGCCTTTACAAAGAATGTGTTCAACCTTTTCAGTGTTGTGAAAAAGGATGAACATCTTTATTTTCTTTCATCCTGTATCCCAGAATGGCTGTTATGTTTTCCTCTCCCCTGAGGTGGAGTTAACAACCTTGAAGCTTTGTAAACATCAACAGTATGTGGAATAAAAAGTAGATTATCAAAGGGATATTTCCTATGAAAGCAAACATCTGCTATGATAAGTTATCGTCATCTTTTATCTCTTGATCAATTCATACAGCAGTTTTCTTCTTTGTGACTACATCCATCTTCCTTTTTTTTTTTATTGCACTGTTATCTTGATAAGCAGTGATTTTTATCACATTCTGGCAATTGTTTTGATGTTATTCATGATTTTCAGCTCT
The DNA here is from genome assembly GCA_038496675.1 of Rachycentron canadum. Taxonomy (NCBI): domain Eukaryota; kingdom Metazoa; phylum Chordata; class Actinopteri; order Carangiformes; family Rachycentridae; genus Rachycentron; species Rachycentron canadum. Next base: position 6,915,345 of record CM076651.1, read on the forward strand.
TTAAATGACATGACAAAGGGAGGAAGCGTTAACAATCTTGTATTGTTAATATTAGTGGAGAGACCAGGGAAGCCAAATTAGTGGGAAATAAAACAAGATGCCTTTGTGTTAGAGAAGCTTTAGCAGATGCCAATCAAGCAATCTGAAAGACAGCTCTGGGTCCTGGGAGGAATGTAATGGAGTTCAATGTGAAGGCAAGGACGCTCTCCTCAGTCGACGACAAAACAGTAATACACAAAGCAGTGTGCTAAAATAAAACAGTCGATTCAAACAACACCACTGTGCTGGGACACCCCCCCCATCCAGAGGCTTCTAGCCTTCCAGAAGCCTGCACAGAAAGCTGCCCCCCCCCCCTTCCTCCCTGACTGTCTCCCCGTTCACATCCAGCCTCACTTCCTCCCATCATAAATCTGGATAAATCCACAAATCACTGTCTGGCATGCTCCATCTGTCTCCCTCACTCATGTACTGCTAGAGAAAACCTCTCTGCATCCCTGCCTGCCAGCAGGCTGTCCTCCAGGCTCACTTAAAAAAGAATGAAACAGAAGAAAAAAAAAGTGCCCTGACTATTCACTGGGAAGACAGGATGAAGACCCACCTCTAGACTGTATCAGTTCTGTTACTCATCTCAGTGAAACTTTAAAACACGATTACCAAAACCCTAATTTCGATTCACTCACCCATGATACAATGTGATAGAAATAGACAGAAATTGCGAATGAATTTAAAAGAAAAAAAAAAAAAAATTCTGTTGTCAAGATTTTATAGTTCAGATAAACTCATGGGTCATTTATTTAAGGTGAGTTTGCTTTTACACCAACTGTGCCCTACTTCAATGTTCATGTGACACAAAAGCAAACAGAAAAAAAATGCAAATAACTAATAAAGGCAGCAATTAAAAACATACCAATAATGTATTTTTACTGGATTGCTTTGTTACGTTGTTAACTTGAATTTGATATACCATGCTTAAACATAGGACAGGCTGAATTGTTGAGACTACAGGCAAATGTTACTGGCAATATTTTTGAGTGAGGCTGTGGCAGTGAGATCAAGTCTTAAATTTTATGGACAGTGTCAGAGGCAAGCAGCAGGCAGCTCCAGACGGGTGGAGTCACACTACAACAGGCCTTTGATATCCACCAACAGGGAACACGAAGGGAGGGCACTCCACCATGTATGCCACCATGCCATCATGCATCCATGGTGGCATACTAAAAACACACAGACACACACATAGCTGCTCCAACAGATCAAGGCCCAGCAGTCCAGACTAGGTTCATTACATCCCACCCACCCTTTCCAACCGCGACCACCAAGGTCCTGACCACACAGTAGGTCGACACCCAGCCGCGTGGGGGGGCGGCATGTGTATGTGTTGGCATTAAGCAGAGTGAGAAACAACAACAGCAGTGGGCTCATATCATCATCCACCTCACAGCTCCCAGGGCCTGACATCTCCTCACGGTGCTATTGTTTCGCCTGAGCGCTGCTCTCTTGCCCTTTTCTCTCCACTACAGTGCGCAGTAAGGGCTGCACAGCTGGGGGGGAGGGGGACAGCAGGGGACCCCAGTCGCACTCAGTGGCAAACATCAAATATGAGTGGTCAAGGGAGGCAAAGGGGAGTTTGACAGGAAAATAATCTGACCATTCCATTTTATCATCTGTGTATAACACAAGATGCATGACTAGACAAAAAGATTGAGTTTACCTGTTGATGAAGGTGACAGCCCAGGAGGATCCAAAGACATGAAAGAAGAAGAGAAACCATTAGTACTTTAATGAGGCAATGTGCCATGTGTGAATATGATTACACACAAAGTAATAAATATACTTAAATTGACTATGTCTAAAGGGATTAAAAAGGAACATTTTGACTAAAGAGGGCTTATGAAGCTTCATTCTTTGAAGTACATCTGTTATTTTCTTTTTAGCTGTTGTGTGTGAGGATGAGTGAGACACAGTTCCCTTGTAAACTGTTGCAACATGTCACTTTTGGCAAAATTGGACCTGAAGAGAACATTAGGTGATGGTGTCTGAACTTCCTCCAAGGCCATAATTCAGCCTCTGTGCTCGTAATAAAGCAACTTCCATGTTGACCTTGGTTTAACCTGGCCAAGGACACTATCAGTGCCACACTAAGGCAGGCTGTATCAAGCCGCCCAATTTACTGTATGAGTGCTGACAACATATTGATATATATGCATCCACTTCCCACCACCACACTCTTTGACACATGCAGAGTATAAATCAGAAGAGCGGCGCAGTGTGTTTCTCAGGCTTCGAAGTGAAAACTTGCAGCAAATTAAAATGAAATTTAACAGAATGACATAAAAATAACTTTCACCACATTCCCATAATTTTCATTTACTGTAACGGCATATTATTTATGGATCTGCTAAATGTGCAGCTATGACAGAACATGTGTCAGTATGGGCCATCATAGAGGCACGAAGAGCTGAGTCTTATGGCCTTTGGGTGATGGTTAGTGGAAGGTTGTGGTCTCTAGCTAATACCACTCATTCAGGTATAGTCTTATCATAATCACCAGGAAAGTCACCGATGAGCTAGGTGTCACAACGACTTTCCTCATGGACATTCAAAAAGAAGCCGCTCCTATATATGGTGTGGCACCTTTTGATTTATTCATATCATACTCCCACCAGTACACCGCTTATCCCTACAAGAGACCCTCTATAGCTGCTTGCAATCTACTGTTACATTCACATTACAGCAGCCGAGATTCTTACATTCTGTGTGAAATGGGCCTGCAGACGGAACACCACCTGTCATCAACACAAACAGCCTGCTATCAACAAAAACAAACTAAAAACTGTGTCACACCATTAATGTGGGCTACTGATGCAAAACCACTTGTCTCACCATGATCATGTTTGCGCTCCGCTGTAATATTGCTTTCTTTGGTTCCTCCTTTTCTTATTTGTATGAGATGGAAACAATTTATTTCTTCTTTACAAATAATACAAAGAGTGATGATGAAACTAGCAAGGGCATTTGGTGCGCTGTCTCTTAGAAGACAGGAGACCCATTGAATTTCATGAATAAATGAATGAATTAAAATTCATCTAATCATACTTCAGGAATCCCCCCCCCCCCACCACCTATATACAGACAGACTGCTATACTGACAAAGAACCTCCATCAGCAGTTTGCCTTGCAAACAAACACATATAATCTCGGCGTACACAAAGAAGCAGGGGGGGGGGTCGCTACAGCAACGGCACGTGTCACCTTTAGCAATATGTCTCTGTGCATGCTTCTTCATTAAGATTCATGGATCATCAATGAAAACAATTCTTTGTATCTCATTTGGCATCGTGTGAATGATTGTTTGCACACCAATGCAAGGGAGATGAAAATATAGACCTTCCATATTTAGACCAAATAGATTTCTGTTCTGCCCCTGCTACCAAGCCTGTAATACATCTGACCACTGAATGACTGCAAAGCACAGTGCAAACATGCTTTCATGTTCACTGTGTTGTAGTCCTGAATTAAACATGCATTCCACGGCACTAAAAGTAAGTGTAGACTTAGCTGTGTTACAGACCTATGAAATGTGCTTCACATTAGCATAAGAACACAGCCATCCTTGTTAGGACATTGCATGGACTTCTATTCACTGTAGAAAGCCAAACCCAGACCCTAACCCTAAACTTAACCAGGAATAAATCAGAAATGACGTTTTGCCTCATTAGGAGTGGGTTCTGGTCCCCATGAGGACTACTGGTCCCGACAAGGTCGGTGTTTATACTAGAAAAGGTCCCAAAGAGGTAACAAAAGACGTATACACACACCCACACACACACACACAAATACACAACAAATGCTTGCTAGCAAATGGGTCATAATTGTAGCCATAAATTGAAATTTTATGCTCATAATTGATTATCTCTATCATTTACTACTTTACTTTTGGTTTGATTAATTGATAAAATAATGGGTTATACATACACTGTTGTATAGTGTACAGTACATAAACTTTATGATAAGTGAGGGTCAAGCCAAGTAAGTTATTACTGTTATAACTCTAAATGTTGGAACAGAGGTTTACTCAAAATATATATTTAAAAAATAACATTTAAGCAGGGAAGGCCAAGCTTTACATTTGTATACTTATTCTGTGACAGCGCTACAGGAGCAAGCTGTTTCAAAATGAGTCTGGAGACCACAACATGCTCTAATTGATATGACCTTTAATTGCTCATTCAGTGCAGAGGAAGGAAGAGGAAGACATCAAGCCAGTCCACTGTGGCTCAGGCTAAAGAGGCGCTGTGTAGATTGGCCTACACTCCCAGGCCCCGTGGACATAATTAAACCTGAATAACAAACACTTACACAAGTGCTCTACTCTCCTGAACAGGATTCTGAAAACATCCAGGACACCAGCTCGCTGCTCCTCTAGTCGGTCCCTCAATCAGAATGGATTTGCTCCTGTGTTGAGAATATAATTGGAGCCTGGACAATTATGGCCGACATAAATGAGGTCCTGTTATCCATGGCTGAAATTTGGTTACTTGTAACAAAGCACTGGGTCTGCAGTTCATCTGAGCTATTTAGAATAGTTAATTCAGTTGTACCACCACTGCTGCAAAACTCCTGGAAAGTTCAAAAAGCTAAGGAAGCAGAAGGTAACATATTGCCACATAAAACAAATATAAAAAAAGGTATTAAATTGTGATAATTTCCCATATATTTTTAAATGCCTCATAACAGGTATCATTAATACACTTAAAAGCCTGAATTGCTCACTAAATATTCCCTCATCCAGATGGAAGGGAAGAAAAAGCCCACTCCAGGTATAGACACATCCCTGAATACTCAACAGGCACAACAGATGCACAGACTCTGAACAGTGTATCTGCATTGTGCTTTTTAAAATTCACAAAAAGCCTAACAGGAGTCCACGCATAGCAGGGAGCTGTCCATATACACTTAAAATGGAGGCAGTAAGCTGAGCAACTAGACCTTTGTATGGAATTAGACATCATTAATTAATTTACACTGACGTCCACAAGCCTCTCCTTTGAGCGATTGTTCAGCTTCGGGTTAGCCACGGGTTCAAGTTGTCCGCCGGGGGGCCGCGGCAGTAGCATGTGGGACTACTATGTATTCAGACCAGCAAACTGCTGGTCACCAGATGATCCCCCTGGTGGGGCTCACTGCTGGCCTTTTGCAGACCTCCATCATTTCCACCTGCAGTCTGCCTACACCCCAGAGAGCTCCCAGTAGAGCAGCTATGAATGCAGGTGCTGGACGTCTAGACGAGTGGCTCATTAGCTTTCCTGCGGCTCACCAGCTAGTGACTGCAGAGGCCTAAGCTGCCTTGCCTGGAGGGAGGAGACAGGTCCTGATTGAGAGCGTGCTTTATTACAGGGGCTTAGGCGGGGGCTTCAGGATTAACACATAAGTCTTCCACCTTCATGGGTGCGAAGAGGACTTGTAGTGCTCCGAGCAGCTGGAGGGGGAGTGCAGCCCAGGGAGTGAAACAGCTTTTCTCACTTTGCATTGATAGACTGACCAGAGGCTTAACACACACGTCCTGAAGGTCTGGATGGATTTGTGTTACTTACAGCAGTCAACCTAAATCTCTAAAGGGCACAGAGAAGTTTTTTAAATGTTAATTCAAGTTAATTAGTTTTAATAACTTTGGCTTCATGGTGTGAGCCTGTGTGTTTATGTGTGTCTAACATTTTCAGACATCGCTATGTGAGAGACCTCACAGTGGCCTGTAATTGTTTCAGCGCTGTTCACCGCAGGGAAGAGCTGGTCAAAGGAGCAGCAGCCTGTGCCCTTTCCTCTCACGGGTCTCTTTCAAGTGGGCAGACCTTAAGCCAAACTGCCCCTCAAACTGATGCCGGAGCATGAGCTACAGGTGAGTGGCAGTGCTCCAGTTGCATTTAATGCCTTATACTATTTATTTTTATTTATTTTTTTTTAAGTCTGAGCATGTTTCTCAATTCTGCAACCATGACACAACCTTGGCATATTGCTAAAGTTTACACATGCAGAGCAAAATTCCAGTAATTTCTCCATCATAAGTTATGGGGCGTTTCAAAATTCTGGGTTCAAACATTTCAAAATAGAGGCTTTATTTAGTAAAAAAAATTATTTGAATTGCAAAATCTGAGTCATTTGCATGCCTCCAAATTCAGCACATACATAGATGTATTTCTAATCTAACTTTCAGATTGCTTTCAAGCCTAATGTTTATAGTCAACAGAAGCTCGCACCTCTCTATATATTACCACAACCACTTTCCTCAGATGATTAAGCGATAAGAAAGAAATCCAAAACAATAGTGGAACAAACAACTTTTCTCTACTGAGCCTTTTGCATAATTATGATGCCTGAGGGCCAACTGATTCACTGAAATCTGTTCTCTGTAGGGGGAGGGAAACCTAAAATAGAAGCCTCTGATTGTCACACAATTGGCTTAGACTGCAATGTGCAGCTGTGCTCTGTGCCTGTCTGTCTGTCATTTAACTGATTGCTGCACGGCTGCCAACCTATCAGGTGCATCATCGCCAATATGTGGGCTGCAAAGCACACCACAAAAATTATCCTAGACTCCTTCCAGAAACATAGGGTCAAAACACTGTGTGTATATATGGAGCACAGTGTGCCGATGCTTTAAACAGTTCTTCAAAAATGTATTCCTTTTCTGATTACCATAACGCCACAGTGGCAGAGTTCAAAGCTTAGATTGTACAGCTGCAGATATGAAGAAAGACAACCCCCACCCCACCCTCCCATATTAGAGAAGAGGAATGATGGGAGAAGGCGAGAGATAGCAGAACAGACAGTGAATTCCAGGGCAGTCCTAGTTAATTACTGGGGTACAAGTGTGATAAAACACCCATCCACCTCTGAGGGCTATTATTTCCTGCCAATACATTCATGATTGTCTTCAGAGCTCATGAGAGTATGCAAAAACTCCCAGTTGCAACAACCTAAAAGTGCATCCACCTCCATTTCCATTCACAAGCTTTCTCATGGGTATGAGAATAAGGCATACATAATGAATGAAACAAAAATTAATTAGCAGAAACAATATTTTCCATTATTTTATCACCTTTTGAATTGTGGCAATTTTTCAAAGCTGAAAAGCTGTATTGATTATCACATTGAAAATAATTACCCCATCGCAATTTCAGGTAGAAGGAAATGGCTATTGCAAAAGTACAGCATATAGAACAAAAGTAATAACAAACAAACAATGGCACAGAGTAGACAAACATCTTCAGTAAGGTCTGAAACGTGTGCACTTTGTGTCATCTCCATGTCATTTTTTTTTTTTAAACAATGCCAGTGTGTGACTATGTGGCAGTATCTCCAAATATTAATTAGCCTTGTCTGTGTATCTGATTACTGACATGCCTGAAGAGAGGGTGATAAAAAAAATGGCGTGTGGTTTATCTGCTCCCCTCGCCATTGAAAAGAAGGTACAGATAAAACTGGTATCATGAGGTTCATGCATGGTGAATCATGTCCACAGTATTTCCTCTCTCTCTTCCGAAGTCAATAGGCCTGTAACGTGAGCACAGCACAGGGCTTGTCCCTAGGCAGGCTGACTGAGCCCGCTAATGAAAATAGAGGGAAGGGAGAATAGACGAAACAATAGAGTTCTGTGTGTCTGTACAAACAGGAAGAATACCTTCAAGGTCACCGTCAGTGGGAAAAAAAGAGGAAGGCTGAGTGATTGAGAGACAGAAGGGGAGACGCTGAGGAGACGGATGAAGTGATGACAAGACCGGGATTTTAGGCTCAAAGAGAAAATAAAAACAGAAAACTTTTCCTCTGTACTTTGTTTTGGGCCAGTGCTGCACAGTAAAACGTTGTGGCCAGCAGCACGGAATTACAATATAATAGTTCCTAAATAATTCTTTGTTTTCACAGTTCACTTATCTTTTTAAGTGCAGAGGATTACATGGGCTTTACAACAATAAAGCAACGCAGCAAGAGAATAAAAAAGAAGGCTGCAACTGTATTCTACTGGGCAAACATACAAATGGGCTCTGTTTCATTTTTATGACCATTTTAACATTACTTTATCAATAACAAATCAGCCATTTTTTGATAGCTCAGCACTCAAAGTAATAGGCAACAGAGCAATCCATGGAGCATGCTAAAAGTGTTGTCATAAAATGGGCTGTGGCTGCACAGCTGTGTAACAGGAAAGAGAAATGGGAAGAGGCCTGTCATAAGGACGTCAGAGCTGGACTGTTCCAGAAATGCCCAAGTGTGGACATACACTCAGGCGTGACGTTACAGCAAACCTATTATCTACTATTCTGTCACTTTGGTTTTTCCACTACAAACTTGGGACCAGATTCAATTTCAGCACCAGAGATGTCTGCTTCTCTGACCATCACACGAGCACTCTCCCTCCCTCTCTCACCCTTGCTGAGTGGGTGTGTCCCCCTGAGGGAAAAGATGGTGCTTTTTACAGCACTTCACCAAACCTTAAAAAAAAAAAAAAAAACACACTTAGCACCAGATTCAGAGTTGATTTATTTTTTTCTTCTTTCCCCTCCGCTATTAAAGTCTTCAGTGCTGCCACTAATCAAAAGCCGGCCTGCAAAACAGAAATACAATGTTTGCAGAGTATGCGACTGTCAAAAGAGATAGCTGCCCAAATGGAAACTTTTCAGGAGGGATGCAGTGATTCAGCTCCCAGGGAGTCATGGTGAGGAGCGTGAGATATGGGTAGGAGATGTTTGTGGTACAGTGATAGTGCATTCAAGATAACAATTCAGTTTTAGTGAGCTTATCATTAAAATTCCATCAGTGATAACCACAGGGAAGAAGGCAGAAGAAATGCCTGAGATCTAAGGACGGGAGGCCTTACATCACAGACGAGGCCGATGCTAGCTCAAGCCCCTGCTTTTGATCTCTTCGTCTACCTGGATGAAACCTGCTTGAAAAACTCACCGAAAATCAGACCTGTCAGCTATAGAAAGCAAACTTTCATGTGACGGTTGGCTGTCTGACTGTCTGCGTCTCCCTGATCCTTAGTTCCCGCCAGCCATCTCTAAACAGACCACTATATGTCACTCAGCGAATCAAAGAAAGGCTGTTATGATAAGAATCTTGCACTTTCGCAGACAGTGATACCTCAATGAAACACCTATGGCAGCACAATGGTATACTTAATACGCACACCACCCAACCATAAGCAACTACAGTATGAACGTTACACACAAGGGCCAGTCACAGCTCACATGGCAATCTCAAGTCAATCCCTGACAGCTGCAAGTCTCTCAGTCTCTGCCTGACTGGTCCTCGATTTTTTTTTTCCAGGTGTTGTTATTTCTCACCTCTTTTGTTTCAATAGTTCAACATTCCACTCCATCAGGCTTTTGTCAATGGGGACCCGTGTGTTCAGTATTAAACTCAGAGGAGAATTAAAGAAAAGATGTTACACAGATCAAACCGGAGGACTCCAGGGTCTCTTGCTGTCTTCTAACAATAGGCAGGATAACACCAGAAAGTATCAAGAGGCAAATGAGGACATAGAAATAAACATAGACATTACAACTGTGGCAGAACGAACGAACACACACACACATACACACACACACGCGTTGACTGAGGAAATATATGGTTGGCTAGTTGGGAATGTAGCACATAATTATGCTAGGCTGTGTACTGTATGTATGCAAGAGGAGATCAATTCTTACGATGCTTGCATGTCTAATACACAGCCAGGCCCGATTTAAGATGGATGCTACAGTTTGCACTCAACTTGCGTCTGCATCGATACATGGGTGCCTTTAGTTTCAAAAGGTAGGCACTTTAGGTAATGCAAGTGTCCCTCCAGACTATGCAGAGACATACCCTGACTCAATGAAAGTCTGTTTCTGGGTTTCTCAGCTGGTGTGGCCAATTAGTGTGAAATTTGGTGACAGAACTGTGGAGGAGCTAGGACAGTCCTTGTGTAATTATTGATCTAAGTTTACTTGCCTGCTTGGCTACATGTGGGGAGGAGAGGACACAGTACAGGGTTGCTCTCATACAGCGCCTAATTAATAGTGACATGATCTGATACTATAGCTTAAAGTTGTTGAGGATTTCTGATCCCCCCACTGGTGTGTGGACTTAGAGCGCTGCTCGTTGCACCGTAATTGCAAAGCTTTGGCTTGGTGTCACAATTAGAGTGGAAACCAGCCTTATTATATCCACTGTTATAATCTCTGCCAGACCCTATTTACCCCTGCTCTAGTTTGGTTTCTTTTCTTTTGACACTGTGCCAATCTGTATAGAATACAGACACTAATCCCCGTGACTACAGGTTTTTAATAGGGGCTCATGCAGAGACATGCATTGGCATACGGTCTGGATTTTTGCAGGACAGGTGCAATAATTTTAGTGACAAGACAATAAATATGGAGAGGGATATGTAATAAAAGAAGATTTGTGTCAGTGTCAGGCATCATATCGCAGGGAGCGTGTATCACTTTAACTGGACTAATAAACACTGTCCGAGTTTATTGAAACACACTGTATTCGCAAATTTCGATTGTGATTTTTACAGTAGGTTCTAAAGGAAGATGATTTCTTTTCCACAGGAAGAGGCATCTCTCTGCCTCACCCATTCTGTTGGTCTAAATGACAACCCACTCCTTGATTTGATTACTTTACAGGCCAGAGGAGGACACAGGTGGAACTGCAGTGCAAAGTCATTTGTAGAGCGGCTTGAAAGAACCTCCTCTAGTGTCTTATTAGACGCTGTGGGTCAGACAAAGAAACACTGTGGGAAAAAGCACACAATGCATGCTGAAATAGCACCTGACTTTGGTTCACCATTCTGTGCCACATCCCTGAAGAAATGCTAACCAGCATCTTTCCTTTTTTCGACCTCTCCCTGGGATTACTTCTAACCAGTCGCTCTCTGAAGGCTCCTCTACAGCGCTTCAGCCAGAAAGACGCGTAATATTTATCAGAAGAACAGAGGAGCTGCACTGAAAAAAAAAAAAAAAAGGGAGAGACAATTTAAGTGGTGCCTTTGATAAAGCAGTGTTTTTGAAGCACAGCCCGTTTAGCTTCAACAGGACAAGAGGAAATAAGGATGGGAAAGTGTGTCTCGCGACGGTGCTCCACATCAATACACACCGCAGATACCTGGATGCCTCCCAAACAGAGGAGAGACTCTAAAACCGCCCCTCCTCCCTTTAAACTTACGCTCTTTGATCTTCTCCCTCTTGAATGTAAAGACTGTTACTGCCTGCACCATAGAGAGTTCAAGCACCCCGCAACCTCCACCGCACTCACCCACCTCAAAATCCACACTGTGTGCTTCAACAGTCTTAGAAAACTTTAGAAAGAGGGCAGAGGAACTTTTTCCTCGGCACCAGATAGTCATCCATTACTTATGCTGCAGGATGCAAGGTGGGTGGAGCGGTGTGGAGCTCGTAAATTAGTAGGTTAGTGGTTTGATGGCACCGTTTACCCACCGAATGATCACTTTTCTGCCTGTTTATCTACTTCTGTTTCTCTGTATTGATCAAAAGTTTTTTTTTTTGTCTCGGCCTATCAAAGGCAGAGCCAACACAGCTTGTTTTTAATGTGATTTCTTTGGCCTCAGCCAATTAAAATGGCTGCAGCAACATCAGTCGAGGACTAAATGAGACCCACGGCACCAGTGAGATCCAGCAAGAGCCTCCACTGACAGATTCAATCGCCCCCTGCTCTCCACTGTTGTTATATCTATTTTAAATTTCTCCTCGCGACTGTTCTTTCGTTTTGCTGTGCTTATTACACAAGAACTTGGAATTGTGCCTTCTATCATTCAGATTTGCTGAAGTTAGGTGCTTAAAAAAAAAATAAAAAAATGTTTTAATATCTACATCTGGAGCATTTGTCATGACTGTGACTTCAACCATGTTTGATGTCTACTGAACTTTTTTTTATGCATACTGATATTCTATTTCAACTAAATCTCCACGGTGTTACTTCGGTGTAAACAAAATAGAAGCACAAATGCTGACGTGATGCATAACTATCTGATAAGCTGGCGAATGTGCTCGGCAATTTATTTTGAGCTGTTTAAAACATTACAGCTTACTGGGTGTCTTCTGGTATGACTTGAATCATTAAGACAATAAAAGTCTCAGGTTTCAACTTGCTGTAATGCGGATGATGCGGATGATGCTGTGCTTCACATTTAATTTTCTATTCATTCTGCACCTCAAACTTCCTCGCATGGTCTGTGAGGTTGAAAATTTCTCAAAAGGCGTGGGAGTCATTTGAATAAAGAGGGAGAAAACAAAAACAACAACAACTGCTAACAAAAAGTGTTTAACTATATTTTGGATGGAAATGCATGGCACTGCAGTTTTTTCAAGGCTAAATGGGCGCTATTCTCTTTCAATACTTATGTCGTCCATTTTACACTCTGAAATGGTCAGTTTCTTTGTGCCTTCTGTCAACACAGTGACATGTCTACACAGAAAAGTAGTTAATGTTATGTTGACTATGTTGGTTGCTATAGTACCTTCCAGCTGTTGCTTATGTACAACAAATTGCTAACCTTGGACATTGTGATGGATTTTCTTTCTCACAGATCTGTAAGGACTTTGATAAAGGCTTTTGGCTTGTCTTTCATGGATAGTTTGGTTCTATTAAATGTTCAGCAGCAGAAAAGACAATGCTTGGCAGCGCTGTGTCGTCTAACCACCAATATAAAGTAGACACAGTGGAGTGGTTTTACCGCTCTCAGCCAACTGGAGGTGGGCGACAGTTAGGGCTCTCCCGTCCCGTGAGAACAGAAACTGTTAACACAGCAATGGCTCCAGCATTGCTGAGTGGCACTAACAGGGAGGGGTGGGGGGGGGGGGGGGGGGTGTAGTGAGAAGACTCACCTCTCTCTACCCTACAGTTTCCCCTCATCGAGCAAAAAAGCTTTCTCTTGTCTCTTGGTTTGGTGTAATGTGCGTCAGGATCTCTGGAATTCAATTACTGTTCCCTTTTAGCCGCGCCTGTAATCTTCCTGTTCCAGTCATATGCTCTGGGTGCCAGCCAGTGTCACACACTTTTCCCAAAATGATTTCTTTTATGACCAGCCAGTGAGAGCACAACCTGTATGCAGTTATAGAGCAGATCTGGATCCATTCAGCCCACCATTTTGCCTCAACCTAATTATGTTACATTTCAGGGGAATGTCACTATAAACTGTGGGGGTATTACAGTGTACTCTCTAATGAGTGTTCAATTAAACAGAGAGCACCCACAAGGCAAACAGGGCCCAATAAAGCCAACTGAACGCTTTCCAATTGACACAGTCTCCTCTCCTGAAGTCTTGAATCAACAACCCATGTTTCTAACAAAGACTAACAATTAAGAAAATATGTGTTCATCCTTCCCTGTGGGATGGGAGAACTCCTGAAACTGTCCTCAGCACAAAATCCAACTGTTTGAACAAACACCAAACAGAAAGTTTCACATTTTTGGGAAACACGTTTAATGCAGTGAGTTAGATGATAAAATGAATACCACTCCCGTGTGCTTATGGCTAGCTACCACTAGCAGCCAATAAGCTTAGCACCAACACTAGAGACAGAGGAAGTGGCTAATGACTTCAGACAAGAAACAAAATTCACCTACCAGCACATCTACTGCTCCCTAATTAAGATAATTAATAGAGCTGGTTTATTTAATCCATACAAAAATGTAAAAATGACAAGATGTGGTTTTACAGGGTGTTGAAACTATAACAGGATTCTACACAGGGTGGACGCAGGGAAGAGAGACAAAGTGAACCATTTTTTCTAACAGCCATTAGTCATTTGGGCACAAACAATGCTGTCCTGACAATAGAGGTGTCATATAGGTAGTTTTGCAGAGCAGTGACATATTCTATCTGTAAGTTTTTGGTGAACTCTTGCAGGATGAATTGTTATTTCATACAAAGTTGGAGGAATTGAGTGAGAGGAAGAGAGGGAGGGTCTGCGGGCACTGTCATCACCTCTGACAAACACGCCGTTGTGTTTAATTATCAAGTGTTTACTCTCCCGTCCTGCACGTCAATCTCATGGACCCCCCCCCCAAAAAAAATTCTGACACCACACTGTGGCCCCACGCTATTAACTAGAGTCAACAGAGCAATGATCTGTGCCTGGTGTTCCTGTCTTGTGATAGGTGAGGATCTGAACCCCCACCCCTCCGCTCCACCTGCCTCTCCTGTCTGCCGGAGTTAATTTATCTGGGTGATAAGCAGGTGGACGAGGGGAGGAGAGGCCCTCAGACTGAGCTGCACTGTCAGACCTGGCAGACTGAGTGACAATGCTAATAGCCCAGTCCCATTAACCTCACCACACGCTTCACCTTTATCTACCACACAAAAGACTGTTTGTTTGCTTGTTGGATGATAATATTTACCTCGTGATTTGGCGGCCCCAGACATGACAAATATATTTGTGCATTCTGAGAAGGCGCTGTGATTCAGGTAAAGAGGGGTTCTACTGAAAGGAGACAGTGCTCTCTGGAGCCTCAGTCTGTGATAAGAGGTAATGTTCTTAGCCTAATCTGAAACTTTAAAATAAGGAATATTCTTGTTTCCCCTTTTCTTACTTTAAAAGAACAATATCTTTGTCAGCCATTATTCTCCCATGCTCTTGGCTTACCCCTACACAATACAGTTCAGCTCCATAAAACACAATGTATCTGCACGTTGCATTAGTGCATTTAGGCAGTTTATTCTTATCTTTAGGTCCTATTATAAAGAAGTTTGGTGCTTGTATACGGACGGGTCCTGTGGTGATCTCAGTGCTCTGGTGCCAGGCACAAGACTGAGAGATATTGCTTTAATTGGAGAGTTACTGATCCTGTGAGGCATTTGGGTGCCAGACGTTAGCATCAATGCTTCTCGCTGTATTCTGCTGCGCAATCACAAAAATGATATTGGGGGGACAGCAGGTGATCCATAAAAGCTGTGTTTTAAAGCCTTGTTAATTATTCCTTCAGAAGTCTAATGAACAATGGGGATAAAACCTTGTGCAGGGCAAATCTATTTGTGGGAGACAAGGAGCCAACTCTTTCAGATACAGTACTTCAGAGCCCCATCTCATCTGTCAACACGAGTCCATCATCATCAAACTCACACACACATATAAGCTTTGATCATTCCCCTGAATATGACTGGTACAATATTTAATAGTCATATGCACTTACAGGGGTATGGCGTTTGTATAGAAATATATGGTCAAAATGGTGTCTTCCATGCATAATGAAGCAGATGCCGAAGATTATATAGTTTGGCACACAATTTGAATATGCATAGATTATCTCCTATTTGATTTAGCAGCTGGTGTCTGGGTGCGGATGTGTACAGTACATCACTTATGAATACTGGGACGTCGGCATTCTTGAATTTTGTTTCAGTGTAGTTTATCATATTTCCCTGCGTGGAACAGACATCGTATTCTGTCTTTGGCTGGAGAGGGCTTAATACACGGCAGGCCTGCCAGCTCTTTTGCTCTGTAAGAGATATGAGAAGAAGGAGATTAGCTCAGCTACCCATCCATGACCTTGATATTACGATGAAGACGGATAAGAGCTTTCTTCTTCCACCTGCCCAAAGCCTGCAAGGCTGTTTAAACAGCAGGCCAGGCAGTCATCATCCATTCAAAACAAATGCCTTCTACTGGCGTTCAATTTCTATTCAGTATCCTAAGTCAATTAATGATGTCATACGCTTGCAGAATAAAACAAATGCCTTGCTGTGTACTGGAGTCTCCAGAGAGAGGAGAAGCCCAGGATAGTGGCTGTACAGTATATACTTCACAAGCATTTGTAATTAAAACTTAATTTTCACATAGTTAACTGCCTTTAAAAGCTTCCAATAATAGGAACAGTGTAAAGAAGAAAAAAAATGTTCCACTGTTTACTAAATCATTTCACTATCCATCCTCTCTGTGACAAACAAATTGTTAATTCCTCGCTAACAATGTCATGAGATTACTACAGTCTGCTTTACAGAAAGCACATTATCTGAACCTAAAAAAAAAAAAAAAAAACCTTAAAGCAACTGTTTGAAATAATGAGCAGGGCAGAAGTGATCCTCACTCCATCCCAACCTAACAAAGAGATTAAAAATGCAATGTGGAGCTCAAGCACGCGGCAATTGCTGACTACACTAAAAACAGGCCGGTTAAGTTGCTGCCTCCCTAAACAGGCACAAACTTTATCTTCACTTCTTAGACCACATTCACACAGAGATGATTTATCTATATTGCACGTTTTGGGGATTTATTCCAATTTACAGAAACAATACACAATATTCTGAATTAGCAGCCTTTGTTCATAATGAAAAATAAATTCCCTATTGATAATAAATAGCAGTAAAAGGATAATCACATTCTCTTGTGTTTTTGTGAGTAACTAAAAAGGCATTGCTCTGCTATTGGAAGTCTACAATAAATACATTATTGTACATGTTCTGCATAATCTACTTTTATGCTGAACATACAGCATATACTGTAATACCTCTATCTACTAGAGTAAGAATAAGGACCCACCACCTGGATTCAAATAATAATGTGTCTTTAAAATAGTCCAGCTCCATGTTTCCATTGCTGTGGCGCTACTTGTCATTTTAGTCCTCATCGGTTATTCAGCCTGGATTGCATGTCTACAACTTCCTCATTAGTGAGTCTCACTAAAAGCACCTGCAGTTGTCCAGTGTGAGCTCGCACGTCATGGAGGAAAACGCTGAGAGGGCATACCTCTCTTTTACTAGAATGCACTGAGAGTATTAAAGAGGTGGCATCAGGGCATAATGAGTAAAAAATGTCTCTCATACACCGGGCCAAGACGCTGATGGGATTTTCATGCTAGACTAAATCTTAAACGCATTCGGCAGACAGACACCACTCAGGACATATTTGTTTTTTCACTGATGTAGTCGTTAGTTAACAGCTGTTGCTGTATTTTGAAATACAGTAAATGCCATGAATACAGAGGATTTTATTTTAAATCTATGTTTCCTGGTGCCAGTTCACACGTTAGAAAGATATAAATGAAAGAATAGACAGCCAAATATTTGTTATAAAAAAATAAAAAAAAGATTACTGTGCGAGTATCATTTAAGGAAACACGTTTCCTGAAGCTAATTGATTTCAAAGACAAATATATTAAATTTGTTGTGTTTATTTGTTTGTTTGCTTATGAGTTAATTTATTCCTACAAACATTATGATAATGGGCATGTCAATGATTGAGCTTTTCTGTTTGTACAACACACGTGCTACAGCCAGTGAGTTCTTTCGACTTCAAAAGGGAGCAGGAATTTAAGATATAAATAAATGCTTTTCACACAAATATAATAAGTGATTTAAAATAGTTAGGGAGAAGACTGTGCTGTGTCCCTCACTAAACCTGCTTATTTAAGTCCCTGGATTTGGCTAATGAAGCTGAAAATGCCCTTTGACCATTAAGTGAACTGATCTTATTTTCAGAGAAAGTCTGGTGATTCATACAGTATGCAGGTTGAAATGCACTAGAGGCTAAAAAAGGGAGGGGGGGAGCTTTGTAGGAAGAGAAAAGGGAAAAGATAAGAGGAAAGTGAGGGCAAAAAAGGGAGAGTTGGCACAGAAGAAACAGAGGAGAGGTATAGATGGAAAACAGCATGTGATGGAGGTGGTGGTGGTGTGCCAAAGTTATCCACTGATCCATACCGAAACAGATGCATTTGATCACAGCAAATCTCAAGCTTAGAGCATAAATACATAATAAACAAAAATTAATGGAAGCAAGCGTCATGCATGTGTTTCATCGGCCTGTGAGTTACCACTACAGTGACTGGAGCAGGGCAGAGGCATCCATATGGATGCTGCTTAGAGAGCAGACTTGTTAACATATCTCCTTCACTGCTCCCAGCAAAGCGTTACAGAGCTGGAATACATATCAGCCACATCTAATAACAACAATTCAAGTCTATGTGGGAGGGATTTAAAAAACAAAAAACAAAAAAAAAAAAAAAAAAATATGATACAGCAAATATTTTGCTGCCAAGCATGATGTTCATGCCAAATTGGATCAATAGCTCTTGGGCAACTGCACTTATTGTAATGTGCTGTACAGGCTATATACAGAAAGTACTCAATAGCTTGTAATGAAACAGTGATATAGAGAGAAATACTTTCCATTCTGAGCAACACAAACACTCTGATAATTTGACAGTCTAGCAGATGTCAAAAGTCCTTGTATTATCCGGTAACAACTGATCACGCCTAATTCTGCAAGTGTTCGGAGCAGACTGGTGGAGAAGCAATGAGCAGGATTCGAGCTTACATCTGAATTCCATGGCTCGCAATTAGAACAACCATTTTTTCCCACTAGTGCAGCAGAAAACACGAAGAAGTCAAGGATGATGAATTAGTCTAATGATTCCACAGTAATATCGCTCAGAGACAGAGCTGAAGGAAATTGCTGTTCCCGAGCGAAGGGCCTAAAATTACCCCTTAAGATATGGCTGAACTTTTGCCATTGCATTCTCTGTTGCCATCATTATTCAGTGAACCTTCGTGTTTGTGTTGGTATCAATTGGATCCTCGCTGCCATCATGGCTAACGTTCTCGCGTTCACCTCTCTCTTTTGCCCTCTCCCGTCTGTGTGATCACATGCTGTAACAAGCATACAAAGCCCAGCGGGATGCTAATGCTCACCGCCACTTTCACTCTCTCCCCCTCCATCTTTTCCCCTCAGTCTGTTTGTCACCTATGACTGACCCATCTGAGTCAAGTCTGGGGCATGATAGAGGAGGTATGTATTATATAGGCATTGTCAGATGAGTGACCTCTGCAGCAGAAGAGAAAGGGCAGGGGCAAACATAGGAAAACCACACACACAAACGGGATGCCATGAAGCCTCGGGGGTGAAGGGCACAGGAGTCAACCCGGCAGTTCAGTGGCGAACGCTAATTAGCGCACAGCTCTGACCTTGACAAGCCATCCGTTCTCCTACGTCAAGAGGCAGTTGTTACCACAATGCAACACAGACTGAAAGAAAATCCTCAGCTGAATGAGATCTATTGATGGCAGTGTGAGGCAGTGAAGAGGCAAGGAGACAGGAATAAAAACATCGCCACAACGCTTGACGTACTCCCTCAGCAGCTTGCTGTGACTTTGGCTTGTTGCACCCTCATTTGAATGCATTACACAACCTCAGAATACAAAAACACAAACCTCAATAAATAAGGCCTGTGTGTTTCAGGCTGCACCAGTCTGCGCTGATCTGGGCCTTTCAGCCCACTCTGCATGATTAACAGAGGTAGCAGCGTTTTGCTTGAATAAATTAGAAACTCCAGTGGCCTATCCACTTTTAAGGGTGAGGCAGAGGGAGATACACAACCGATACGTCTTTGTTTGCAGAATCTCCAAAGGCTCCAGTAATTGAATTTGCACAAAATTTCCATGTTTACGCCACAACAAAAGAAATTAGATAAAGCACTGGGAAGCAGCAGAAATGGAATGTGGCTGTCACAAAAACAACTCAATGCAAAGCCCCTCAAAGTTAATGTATTAAAAACTGCCTGTCTTTCACTCCTGATACACAGTCAGCAACACAGAAATTACCAAAAACTACAGGCCCCATGAGGATTCTGGTCTTTTACTTTTAATTCTGATCGGAAAAAGTCTCAACAGTATTACTTTTGTCCCGCCCCCCCCCCAATCAAATGCCAAATTCAGTCCAATCCAACCCAAAACCATATCCTCAACCTGGGAAAACAGTCAGTATTAGAGGTCAAGCCACCTTGCACCTTGTATCATGTCAGAAAAAGTTGCATTACTATGAGCATTGTACTGATCCCAAGACAAAACAAACAGGGGGATGGTGGGGAAAAAAAGAGGCAGAAAAGTAACTTATTTACAGAAGTCAAAATCCAAAAACAGCAGGAACACAAGAGACACAGGGGGGGAAACTCCACAAACGCAAACAGAAACAAAACTGACAAACCGGCAAACACAAGGGGGCGCGCAAAGGTGATTGAACACAGGTGAAACGAATTAGGGCGGGGCAGGCAATCAACAAGGAGGGAAATACCAGACAGAGACGGGAAGTAAAGTCACAGCAGACACACAAGGCGCTCTTCTACAAAATAAAACAGGAAATGGATTAAAAGAAAAAAAAAAAAAAAGAGGACAGGGATAACTTAACGCTGGCTGAGCCGGTGCACCACACTTAGACCGTGTTCTGGCCAAAAATAGCATTTGGCGTGTGTTAGAGTGGATGTTTTGCTAGGGGTTCAGCTGAGAAGATGAAAAATGAACCGGTCCACTTTGAAGGTTTATTAAATGCAGAAACACTGAAACACAGCGGTTCATATTGCTTTGAGACATTTTTACATCTCTTATTGACACAGCAATGTTAAATAAAATATTTTATGCACTGGAGGTGCACATAAGGTTTTGTAAACACAGGCCAGAAATATTTTGTTTGTATTAAGGAGGAAACGATTTTCTCTCAGTATACTGCTGACTAAGGTGCAACAATGCGTTGTGACCAATGGCTGCAAATATAGTATAGTACCACAGCACATATTGTTGTAGGCCTATAGTCTAAAATAGTAACTATAGGACAGAAAGCTGAGACCTTGGTGGTATAGTGCAGTTCCTAAATACAGCAGATATTAGATTGTCTGTAATTAATCCATGAGCCTTTTTCCTGGATACATTCTCACATTTATGACTTTTTCATAAGGGGTTTCATGTATAATGGAGGCCAGAGGGAATGGGGGAAGAATGTAAATTAAGAGTCAAGCTTGTTAGAGGGCCGGTTTGACTGTTTACATGCTTGACTTGGCCTGGGTCGACCCTAGTTAACTATTCATGGTGGAAGTTTTTCAATCTTTCAGCCAGACCTCGGCACAAAATGCATCTGGAGCCAGGAGGTGTTCAGCCTGTCTCAGTTCACTCAGTCAACCCCCTTTTAAGCTGTCTGTTCCTGTTGTCCTCTTCATCTTCTCCTTCGTCTGTGTCTGCCTTCTATTGGAGACCTGCAGGTCAAGGTCCCAGCGCCACAGATGTGGAACACTGAGTTTTCAGGCCAGAGCTCCCCCCTAAGCATCAGAACAAGTCAAGTGGTCCAACGAGGAAGACTTTGAAAAACAACTGACATTTATACGATGCTGAACGTGCATGGAATCATATTTTATATATGTGTGTGTGTGTGTGTGTGTGTGTGTATATATATATATATATACACACACACACACACATACATATATATATATATATACACATATATAAAACTATCATCAGCAAATACTGAGCAGATGTATGCTAAGTAACCATTAAGCACATCTCTTTACGAGCTTCTTGAGCTGAAAACTTCATGAGCTTCACTGCTGCATGATTAATCACTTTACGAAAAGAGTTAAAATCTTTTATCAACAGAGACAACCAATGCCCTTGTTAGTTAATGGGTGTCTATGTAGAGTAAGAGTGTGGAGTGTTGTGTGAAGAGTGTGGTGTGAGCAGGCAGCCATAAGGGAACTAAGCCACGTCTGTGTGCTCAGCAGAGTACATCAGGACTGAAAGGGACATCAAAGAGTGACGACAAAGGATTATGCTGAGCATGAGGTGTGTGTGTAGGTGTTGGGGTTACTCTCCAGTCACAGTGTTAATGACTATAGCGGGATAGGGGAGGCCATCTCACTCTCCTTCTGGCCATCCATAGCACTGTATGTCCCTGTCAGCGGAGCAGAGTCTGGGAAGGGGGTGTTCAGTCCAACGGATAATGGGTATGAACACAAGAATAAAATTTATCATGCATATTAAACCACAAGGCTGGCCTCAGAATATACAGAGTGCATAAAAGGATGCACAGAACGTGGTGGGAAAACAAAAAGAGGGGAATAAACCATAAGGAGAGGAAAGCCCGGGCCTGAGCCAGCCCCGCCCCCGCTGGGAGATAAAGATGACTGATACCTGCTCCATTTCCAGCCCAATCTCTTTAATGCTAAGGATGGGAGCTAAGAGAAAGGAGAGGGAATTGGGCACAATGTAGAGCAACTCTTTTTCCCTCGACCAAGTTTATCTCAGTTGAATTGCAGACATCGCACTCTCTTCATCACTTCACCCCGCCTCGCTTCCCTGTCTCCCCCTATATCTCCGACTAACACACTCATGTTTGTGGTGGCAGACAAACACCAACATCAGGTCCCTGGGCAGATGTGCTTCCCAGTGTTCCGCACAGAAAACGGATTGTTCAAATGCTGAATAATTACCATGATAATCATCTCCATCCCACAAGGGGTCTGAAAATGCATACCTGACATCTGACATTTGGTACCCATGGCTCCTCTCTCAATCTGCATAATCACATTCCTACCTAATTTCCATGCATATGTTTTGGGAGAAAAAAAAAAAACGAGGTAGATTTGTTTGCATTGTGATATGGGCTTGGTTGGACTAATATACCACAACACAAGGTTTTCGGTTTTCACATTAGAGCCGAAACGATGAGTTGATCGGTCAAAAAACTATTTTGATAATCAGTTAATCCGTGTGTGTGTGTGTGTGTGTGTGTGTGTGTGTCTGTCTGTGTCTGTGTGATGTTACCTGGGAAGCTGTAATGGGTATTTTTCAATCAAAGAAATCATCAGCAGAGTAATTGATGATGAAAATAATCATTAGTTGCAGCTCTAATAGACAACCTATAGTGGCAGTAGTCTCTTCATACTGTACTAAACACAAATGGTATCAAAGACTGTGTTAAGACCTTCCAGGCATTGTATAATACTTTACTTGTCACCTTTGAAGTACAAAGCCAGTAAGTATTACCCATAAAGGGGCATTGAGAGTGTCAGTAATTGCTTCACTGCACTGACTGTTCATAACCCGACTGGGATGGTACAGCAAAACAATTATTTTCATTTTCAAAAGGCGCTCATGTACTAAAATCAGCTCCAGCAATGGGCAACAATACAGCAGCTCCTTTCTAGGGGACTTTTTGAAAGGACAAACATTTTCAATACTATGGATCATTTTCTGGCCATTATTAAGTTGTACAAATGCGTTTACAGTCCAGTCCATAAGCATTGTTTTGGCTCAGTAAAATAACACATTGGATTTGAAATGAAACAATGACAGTGGATTTAGTTTCTTAATTATAGGACAATATCATAGGAAAAATGATCCTAATAACTTGGACTTGGATGTTCAATAATCTGGCTGGTTAAGAAAAAAAAAAAAAAATGTGTCACTGTCCTACCACCTAAAGATGTTTTTAAGGTACCTGCCATGTTTTCATTATTTTTGATGTATAACCAGTAATTTTTTTCATTTAATTCTAATTGCAGTAATATGATAACCACCCAGAATTCCCAGTGGAGTTTGATAAAGTGAATGTGTGCAAGGAATTTGTATGTAAGTGTAAAACTGAGTAAAAAGAGTCAAATCACAAACCCAAAACAATAAATATCACAGTGTAGGGGGTTAGTTTTTATCTCATACTGTTAATAAAACAGTATGGGATAAAGGGAGGTAACAGTAATAGCTTATAACAGTAAGTTATAAGCTATTACCAGGCTGGAAATTAGTATATATATGCATCTATAAAGTGCGTGTGGTACAGACAGACAGAAAGACAGAAAGACAGACAGACAGATAGATAGATAGATAGATAGATAGATAGATAGATAGATAGATAGATAGATAGAAATATGCTGAGTTCATGCAGTTAAGAAAGTTAAGAACTGTTGTACTTAAACTATAAAATTGCTGTATCACGATGAATTTCTATGACACAAGTTGCGCCGATTAACATAATTTTTTTTACTTTATCATTTCACATAGATATAACAATGATGGTAACGGCAATAGTCAGATTTCCTTCCAAATGTGGCACAATTTATAACTAAATGTTCATGTACGTTATGATTTATCTGCTAAGTCTGTTTCCATTACGCAGTTTGTTTTCATCAATACATAATTTTTCACATCGGCAAGATGTAAAACTTTTATTCTTCTATTGAGCATTGAAATTGAAAATCTCCAGTGTGGAGGTTTTTATCAACATTATAATGAAAGGAATACGACTATGTCACTGGCAACACTGTGTCTTAGGTATTACGCCTGTGCATCAAGAGCAGTTTGTATTCAATGTTCAAGAAGGCAGTGAAATATAACATCTAATAAAAACATAAAAAAAATCTATTTATAAGGATATTATATCATTGTTTATCTCTGACTTTCATGGTTTGAACATCTTTGCTGCACTCAAACAGCTTGCACTGGATCTGCTACACTGAGACAGAGCAGTATATCAATTACACCATCAGTGCGTATGCTACTGCAATGCACAGCAAGTTTTTTTTCTGCTTCACACATTCAAGACTTTTATAAGACATTAGGAGATAACAAGTTAGAAATGGTGAGAAGTGATTAGGCAGAGCACTTGACAGATATGAGAGATGCAGTTAGTCCCTGTTTAGCACCTGTACAGTATGTCTCATTCTGATGGTAGGGCAAGCCCCCCCCTTTACTATCCTCACCACAACACAAGGCCCACTCACATATTCACAGCTCTGCAGAGCAGCTTGGCTTCAGCATGAGCTCCAATCCCTCTCACTCTGAATCACGCTGTGATAGGACAGCAGTCCAGCCTCTCATATTTCCTCAAAAGCACAGTCACTGATACAAAGCTTGACTGGCAGCCAGATCCATCTCTGTAGCTTTTTGTTGCCTCCACCTGAGAGAAAAGCCCTTAAACTGTGATGGCCACTCATTCCCCTGAAAGCGTATTGTGGGTTTTATGACAGAGTGTGTCGCCCCACAGAGGATCATCTGATGTGGTCTACCATGGGGTGCCTATGTTTCATGTATTACACAGTGCAGACCCAACAATGCAGGCCCTTCCCATGTCTCTCCCTTCCTTTGTTTCTCATTATTGAGCTAAATGGAATTAAGAGCTTTTCTATTGGGATCCTTTTTTCTGCACTCGCCCTTTTGAACAACCTGAGGGGGATTTTAACATGCTATTACCCTTTGACACAGTGCCGGTATTGGAAGTAGGAGAGTTGTGAGGTATTTAGCTGGGGCTCCAGACAGTGAAATGGAAGGCAGGAAAAGACCGGCTCTCTCCTGCGAAAAGAGATGGAGAGGGAGCCTGGGGGCAGCAGGGGTGGAAGGCCCCAGCCTGGGCCCTGTCCACTGCAACCTGCCAGACACAGCCTGAATCCCATTTATTCCTGGTGACCTTAAATAAAATGCTGGCTACCCCTGTGGGCCCCATGTGAGGCCAAAACCAAATGGGCTGTGTTCTCCTCTCTTTCTACCCCACTGCTAGAGAAAATGAGCTTTATCTGTGGGGGAACTTGGGGCCATGTGACTAAATGCCCCCTTCTCAGCATGAGTTTCCCCACAAACTCTATTCTGCAGTTAATCTGCAAAGCTGTCGCCTTTTAATTACTGGCTTTTGGTATATGAGTGCCCTAATATGGAAACCTTTTTGATTCATTTAGCAAAGTTTCAGATTATACATCATTAGGGCAGCTGGACAGTTTGCAATTTGAGACATTAAAATTCCTGATCATGAAAATGTACATGCACTCTCATCACACACATGCTCCCCAGGTGACATAGAGGCTGCTTGACAAATGTATTGGTTAATTACTGCAAAGAAACTGATAAAAAAAATATGCGATCCCAGTTGATTAAGTTAGGTTGTCAACACACTGGGCAGTGACAAGTATTACAGAGGTGAGAAATTGTTAGATGGAGCTCCGTGTGTGTGTCTGTCGAAGTGTTTGGGACTCACAGTGAATAACACAATGTATCACAGATTCATATTAAGTGCTTTGATATCTGGAGACAGTTAATAAGGGTATCTGCAATGTTTTAATTAATGAATCGTTCAACTCAAGACTGAGCCGGCGAAACTGGAAGCCACAATTTCACACCATGTTTGTATTTTTATGCATCGAAATCAAGCATAAGCTCAGTTGTATCACACCTAGCTAGCTGTCACATTTGCCATGCTTTGCATTGGTTGATTCATATAAACAGCAGGTGTCCACAGCCGTCAACAACAGCTCCACCACATTGATCGAGACAGCCTGTCGCTGCCAGCAACGTGAAGAAATGTATGTATTTCACCTTTACTTCATTTATCTATTGTTAGTCCGTGGGTTTGCTTGCTGATTTATGTCTTTCAGATACATTTCTGCACTTCTACACCTTGTTTATTTATCCATCTATTTCCTTGTTTTTTTTGTTTTGTTTTTTTTTTAAACACTTGAAATTTCCAGCCCAAGCTAAGAAAGTTGCCGATCCATTAGGGCCACCTCTTTGTCACATGAACCCACGCAGTGTACTGGTGGTTTTCGAGTGCCCACTACACGTCAATGCACAGCCAAAGTCTGCATGAGCAACTCTAATTAAAGTGGAGTTAATCACAAATAGCTGGATAGGGCCACAATTGAGGCATATGTTAAGAATGAATTGCTAATTAGAGCGGCAAGCAGTGAGACAAGTCCCAGACTGCTTGAGAAGTCTTGGCACGTTACTAATATATGAAAAGGTATAAACAAACAGCAATCTGGTTGTTTAGCTCCTCCATCCCACTTACAAGGATCCAATTATGGCAGATCCCTGGAGCCGCCAATACAATCAGGCTAGAGTGAGTCGGCGTTATGATTAACTGTGAAGGCCACATACTCTCTATGGCTGCTCCAGCCAGCCAGTAGGCCTTCTCTGACGGGGGTGGTTATGTGGCTCAGTGAGCCCCACGGCTCCACTCCCAGAACAGGCCAATGGAGAGCCCAACACAACAGAACACAACAACAAAACACAGCCCCAGCCTCACATACTGCATTCAGGCTCTGTTGTAATATGTACAAGCTAATTCACTGGATGGCTGGCTTTTATAGGGCGCCCCCTAGGATCCTGTATAACATACAATTAATACTGTGACTTCCTTGAACAATACCTATGGTGCTGATGTGTTGAGGGAACACTGTTTCTCTCTCAAGACTTGATGCCAGAATGGAGGCCCTTACGTACACCTTTACGACATTTCTTTTTTCCACACCAAGAAGACAAAAATACAGCTGAAGCTTCCCCTCAGTCCACAATGAGAAGATTACAGAAGCTGCTAATCTTCGTTGACAGCATTTTGTGCAATCAGCTGGCCGGCTTTGAGACTTGTACCCCCACCTGTGAACACCAAAAGCACAGGTAGCTTCTGTAAGCAGAATAGCTGTTTAACAGGATAATTCTATATCAAGATCTCTCCAGTGCAGCCTGCATCCATACATCCAACTGTGCCTTTTACCACACTTTCAGCAGGAATATCAGTGTGTAGCCGAGAGGTAAGCTTGGCAATGGATGAAATGTGCTTTTTTTTTTTTTTTTGCCATTTATCATTCAGTGCTGGAGGTCGTGTACAGTTAGCCATCTGGATCCTGGGGAACTGTAAAACGTTCTCCCTCATACCAGACTGCAAGGAGCAGTTGAGCCAGAGACAGAAGCAAATGTATCATGCGCCTGTACAGATGCAGCTTTGCCACATGAGTAATTAATAAAAAATAACATGGTGTTAAGTCAAGCTTCTTTGTCACACATAGCAAATGCAGCTTGTGCAATGTGTTGAAGACATGATATTTTAGGTCAATTAAATGCTAAATGTCCTCCCCATAGGCAGGATGTGTAACACGTCTGTAAACGTAAAGTAAAGAGGGGATCACTCAGATCATCACCAGCCATTCAGCGCTAACAATGAGGACACCTACTGACATGCCACTGGAGGTGAACAGTGTGATATAGTCAGTCTTGCACCCAGAGAGATGTACACACACAAACAGGGCACTCTGCAGGTGGGAAACCGCGTGATCCAGTCTTAACTTTAACCTGCATGGTTGATGCCTAAGATACTCGCAACAACACAGCGATCAGCTGAGCCAAGAAGGCCTAGTGTTCAAAAAGACCCCCACTTCACTTCAATTAGAGACGCTGATTAATACCAGTCCTTATTCCAGGAGGAAGCTACTCAACCTTCAACTCAGTCCAACTTTTTACCCCTTGATCCATTCTGGAGCTTCCTCCTGCCCTGCCTCTTGTTCATTCGCAGTTATAATATGTCTGATATGAGTGTGTCTGTGTCTGTGCGTGTGTTTTACAGTGCACAGTTAGCACAGTAGCACTGGCCAGCCAAGTCTTCGCTCTCCTCCCCAATGATTAATATGCCGGCTTATGGCGGAGTTGCAGGGACAAGGGGGAGGTCGAGACTGGAGATTTATCTGTGGTTTAATTAGTGCATTCCTGGCAAATTCTCCATCCATAATTATGGCCAGGGTTCTTTCTGACCTTTCTGGTATTTTCTGCATGTTTGGCTTTTATCTGATCATGTTTTATTCAGGATCTTTGTTGTGTACATTCTGTTCAGCCACTGTCTCAGCTGCCACACACACACACACACACACACACACACACACACACACACACACACACACACACACACACATAAAAAATACTTTACAGGATGGCCAAACAGCATTTCTGTCCTGTATCGTTTCCCTTTGATTCTTTTCCTGTCCCTACTCTCTGCAATTACAAGGCTCCACCATGAAGCGACGGGGCCAACGTGACACTGGCTGAGAAGCTCATCCAGAAGGCAGACATCCATATGTATAAACATGTCATTCTGTTTGCTTTCATAAAATTCAATTTTGCATAGATGAGGAAAAAAAAGAACATCCTAACAGCATGTGAATAGCTTGCCGGAGTCAGCCATCAGCCGCCCAATGGACAGGAAAGAAACAATATTTTTTTCCCTCTGAGATTTTTTTTCTTTTTCTTTTTGACATCAGGGAGAAAATGAGAGGCAGAGTGAATAAAGTCTATATTTCAACTGGAGGACAGAAAAAAAGATGGGTCAAGCTGTTGAGTTAAGAGCTTGCATATCAGTAAACTTAATAAAAAGCGTAATGGCAGCTTTTACTAGATGATGAATATTGTCAGACTTGGATTTTTATGAGAGCTTTCCACTTATTACGAAAAAAACAAACAACTGAAGATGGGAATGCAGTACACACACTATTTACTTTATAAGCTGTGGGAGCTCTGGCAGATAGAGCCTGCACTATCAAGTATAGACGATAAAGAGTGATAAGATGATCGTCTACAGTAAGCATGCACATATAGTCATGTACACGTACACACACAAACATAACAGTGCAAATATAAGAGCAGAGGCAGCGCTGGGGGGATTTGGGCTGCCAGGGCCCCTTTGGGGAAGCAATGGCTTCCTGTTTGCAAGCCTTTCTTTAGTGAAAATGCTTAAAACGGGCCAAACGAGAGCAGTGCTTATCCAGCAAAATTGCTGCTAGATGGAGCAGAAAGTGCACAAATTTTCTATGACACCCCAGTAATGAGGTTTTATATTGACCCAGGCACAGTGAGTGGAAGGGCTCGCTGCTCCTCTTCTCCTAAACTCAGTCAGCTCTCTTCACCCTCAATATGGGGTCCCACTACAAAAAAAAAAAAAAAAACAAACAGTATGGGCTCAGACAGGTAGCAGAGCAAAAACACACACAACTAAACGAGGGGCACTTATCAAGTATTCATAAACCTCCATTATACGGCTGGTTTTTCCTTAAACGGTGAGAAAATAAATGATTTTCTTTCACGCAGCGAAGGAACACATTTTCTTCCTCATCACATCAGAGCTGTTTTGGCATGAAACTCTGCCTTTTTTCTTTTTCCGGGTCTTATCACAAGCATAAGTGGAGACAGCAATTTCCGTGGTGGAGGTGCACACATAGACCTTCCCAGTATATCATGTAAACCCTTTCATGTATGTTGTGCCTTATCTTTCACTTTGATTCTTTCACAGTCGCATTTAGTGCAGATTCAATTGCTCATCAAATTACAACTTTTAATGTCATAAGGGAGGAGTTGGTACTGGGTCACCTGTAGGGCACGATGCACACTCATGCACAATCTATTGTGTTAATTTAAGTTAATTTAGAGCTGGAGCAATTGGTCAACTATTGGATTAGTCAACTGGAAAAAAAAATTAATTTCCAGCTATTCTGATAATCAATTAATCATTCAAGTAATTTTTTCCAGCAAAATGCTAGAAAAATAATTATCTGGTTACAACTTCTCCAATGTGAGAATATACTGCTTAACTCTGTTTTATATATTTGGAATGTGAATATCTTTTGGCTTTGGACAGCAAACAATTAATCAATTAATGAAGACAATAACTGATCAATAGCTGATGGAAACAAATGTTTGTTGCACCACTAAATCATTTTGTTAAGTCTTCTGAGCCAACAGCAGAATTAAAACAAGATAAATTCACAACCTATTGTGCATTCTTTTTCCATGTTTCCTGTCTTAAAGAGTGAAATCAATGGCAGTGTATTTTGCTTCTCCGAAAAAAGCAGTTCAATAAAAAAAAAAAAAAACTGCATTTCGCTGAATTATTTGTACACATCATCATCTTCTAAAATAACATTAACTCATTTGCCACAGCAGGAATTTTCATGAAAATGGGTGTAAAGAGCAGGAGTCTGCCCTTGAAAGCATGTTTGTTGTTCTGTCATATTCACATTTGTATTTTGCTATAAACAGTCTGCACCTCCCGAGAAGGACTGTTTCTCCCCAGAGGAGCCAGCCTGGACGCTCCTCCCTGCCCATTAAACTGTCTGCTGATTTTAATGGAGGGTGCGAGAACCTGATTTGATTGGCCATTACTGAAGCTTGCACCAATTCCACCTGCTGAGTATAATATATTCCTCTACAACCTGCTAATATGTATTATGTTCGCATTCCATCCAAACCTCTCCTACAGTTTGTGATGCACCCGTGTTGCACTTGTGCCTCTAGTTTAACTCACTTAAAAGTCTGAATACAGATAATTATAGCAGCATTCAACACGTTTTAATCATATAATATAATATTTCTTTTTCTGATCCAACGTGTGTATCTTTTATTGGCCACTGACAAACATAGTTAATAAAGATAACGTGAAAATACTGACTATTGTTGGCTTTTATACAAAACTGTACAAACAGAAGTGCAGATGCTTTGATAACAGTGCACGCGTTTCGTTTGATCAGAGTCTCCCTCAAGACATCTCCCTCCCAGAATCCTAAGTGCCTAAGGCAGTGGCCCATGATGCACGGCTCTATATCCTGGAGCTGGAGCAAGTAAAGGTCAACGCTGGATGTTTGTGAAAACCAGGGGAGCGGCTGATCTCTGAACAGCTATTGTATCCTTACAGTAGCATATGTGTACCACTGACATTCAGAGCAGAAAGGGAGAGAGAGAAAGACTTAAAAACGTGCATCTGTCCACGGCGCCCTGAGATACACGCGCGGCTGAATATCAGCGCCTTCTGAGTGAAGGCGCAACTCAACACAGGACTGGCGCTCTCATGGCAATATTTTTGTATGTCCATCAGGATAGCGTGCACCAAGCTATTTTAAGCAAATGCATCACCAGCGAGTTTTTGCAAAGTCTGCAGTCCTCTGATAAATTAAAAATGTATGCTTGGATAGAAATAATTTTGGTATACATCATAATTATTACCTTAAAGGGAAACTCATATCGTTTTGAGGGAGGGGGAGTTATTTCTAAAAAAAATTATCTTTCTAAAGAATTTTAATAGTTCACCGTCTAGCCGCTGCATCCTCGGCCATTTAGCCCCGTTTTCTATATAATCTGTCTGAGGTTCCAAGATACAGTCTGTGCTTTCTGACAAACGTAAGCCTCAAAGGCCACTCACAATGCATTAAGAATGTTTTCTTTTTGACAGACATCAAAATGTGACCTTTAAATGATTCTTGTTATCAGGGAAGCTGAACAAGAAAATCGATAGGATGCAGCTGGAGAAGAGGGATTAATGCAGGGCAAATTGATCATTCCATTTCATTTTCATCTTGATTTGATGTGCCAGCCATACACACCTAATCTGACCACAAACTGCTTTTAACACTTCACAGGAGAATCCTTGGAGCAGAAAAATACAAGCTCAACAAGCTTCTCAGTTACAAAAACGATAAGGCAGGAGCATGAGCCTTTACTGACAGTTAACCTTAATAATAAAGAGACTGTTTTTTCCTTTTCTTTTCATCACTTCTGTGAGCTTTTTAAAGCGAGCCTCAGTGCTGTTGCCTCTGTTCCCTACAGGGAATACAAGATGGCAAAGCTCATTGTCTATTTCACACAGTTTATGGGTCCATCAAACAGCAAAAACAAATACATTAATCATCAGAAAACACTGATAGATCATTAATTATTGTACCTCACTGTTGATGTCACACGTTGTTGAATCCTTTCATGGATAATCAGAGCACTTCGGCAGAACTTTATTAAACAAACTGTTCATTTACAAAGTCATGTCTGGACACACAGGCACAGAGTCAGAGGGATAAAAGACAATATTTTCTTTTAAAGAATCTTTCAGTAAACATTAAAAGGAATATCTGCCAAAGAAGAATTGCACACTTTTCCCGCGCCGCTTCCCGTACACGGATGAGATTGGGAGCGCATTACCGCTGAAATGCCAGAGCTCGACAGATAACTGTGATAACAAAGATAGCAAATCTGGGAAATGAAAAATGGCACTTCTCTTCTACAAGGAGATACATCAGTGTTTATTAAATCAATGCCAGACAGAGGAATCTGAAGGTAAAATAATGAACCACTTATAAATGATCTTTGCTTCGCTGGGCCTTACCTGATCAGGGTGTTCAGGGACCACCAATGCGAGGCATATTAGGAGAGGTCTATTAATCCTAGTGCTTCTCATAGCTGACTATAAAATGGGTGAGTCCTCTGTGACTTACTAGGCACATCCTTTTTAATTTTTCAATGTTAAAAAAAAGAGTCCGCCACACAGCTCTCATTGATTGGGTGTGAAAGTTTGGGTTGTCTGTGTATTTCTGCTGTAACAGTGTGGATATTTCATTATGGTGCTCTGGGACACACATTACGCAGCTCTGCTACCTTTTCGCACGGCATCCATGGCAACTAGGGAGAGCGCTCTCCCCGCAGAAATGTGCTTTTAATTGAGTGACATCTAATCAGGCAGTGAAATACAGCAGTAGAGTTAACAAAACAGGTCAACAAGGGACAAGGACTACCAGCTGCAGTCGCCATCGCCACACAGCGCTTAGTTGGTGTGTTGACCAAGCCATATTAGTCTGGTTTTAATGAACAAAATTACAGGGCTGGAGGTATTCTTCACAAGATCCTTGGGTGAATGTGTGATTGGATATGATGAGCCCTTCTTAAGACTACACCAGCTTGGGGAGGAGGCATGTCTTTGATGTGCTGAAATTACTGGAGCTGAGAGGTCTCACAAGCTACGCCTTAACACATATTAAACAGGCTCTAAAGGATGAATTTTTCACCGTCATCTGTTTTTTTTTTTTTTTCTTTAGCTTGTTGCATGAATTGCCAGGCTTGGATGTCTGCTATTTTCTTTCTCAAATATGGCTTGTGGTTTTAACTGAAATAGCATTTCTTCCTCATTATCAGATGTTGAATCAGTGCACAGGGGGACACCATCAACTCCCCTCGACCTAAAATCATCTGTGCTGACAGCACTCGGTAGTGACACACATAGATAGAGGGGGTAAAGGCACAGTCTCAGGAAATCTCCTGCCTGCGCTTTGGGGAATCATTGGAATTCATGATCTTTTCTCAGTATGCTAACAATAATCTTCTGCTCGCTCTGTCTCGCACATCACCAGGCATAGCAAACACTTGTCTTCACCGAGTCTCAGGGAGCATCCGCTTCTCCTCGCCATGCAAATTACAGGGCCACGTCTCTCTTTGTATTACAACTATGTCCTCAACCTTTTCCAGTAGCTACCTTTCATATGGCCAGATGATAAATCCTGGGCTCATGAGTGGCAAGCCTAACACACACCTTCTCTCATCTCATAGAAGATTTTACTTTGATATGCCCTTGAGCTGCAAACAACAGGCAAATGGACTTCTGCCCCTCTTGCTGTAGATTACAATGATTCTCTAAGACACATTTTAAGGCCCTCTAAATGTCTCCGCTAAACAAATGCCCCACTCCAGGAGTAACTCTGCCCTCACTATGAAAAAGGTACAAGATGCTTTTGTTAAGCAGAGTATAACAAATGTTTCTGCAGTGAAAATCTGCTGGATAAATAAAATGCAACTCAAGTAAAATTTGTCTGTGTTTGTACATTCCACTATGCGCAGGACTGCAAAGAGAGCTCTTAATTGGAAGCACCTTAGATGGATGCTACTGAGGGTGGAGCTTCAGCCCTTAGTTCATGCTTTACTAACAACTGAACTGCTGTCATATGGATTTAATGCTGATCGCAGCAGTGAACTAATATCTGACAGAGGATGTGCCTCTTGTTATTGGTTTGCTCCATGTATCTTTAGCTGGGTCGCTCATCGTTTCATAAGGACACAGGAACAAATTCTTTAAGTGGGCATTTTTTTTTTAGCATTTTGATGCCATCTGTGCTACTTTATTAGGCCTCTAACCCTGTAATGGTATTATTATTATTTGTTGCCTGCCGCTTTGGCTTAAATTCCCATGAGCTGGAACAAGATAGAAACATGAAATTCGGCCAAATCCTGAGATCAAGCAGCCAGATGCTGGACTGTATTGAAAAAAATACTCTTATTTTGGAAAGGCCACACTCCTCACACTGTTTGTAAGATTGACTTGAAATTTCCTCACAGGTCCACCTCAATGTGCTATACAAATGGTGGATCTTTTGCAAATGAATGTACTGTGAAAATCAGTAAAATAAAGAGCTTTTTGAATTTTTGTTTTAGCAAAAACCCAATTTGCTATACAACTTTTGGGGACTGGGTTAAACATTTTTATTTTAGCTTGAGTTTGTGTGCATTCTACAAATTTTGTCCTCAGGCACACTGCAGTTAAAGTTGAAACTGAAGTAAATATCGGAACAACAGATGGTTCTGATAGAGTACATTTGCGCTACACCATTAAAAGAGGTATTGAAGATATAAGAGAGATAACATACGCTCAGGCTCATAAATTAATTTGTGACATTTTAACTTCTCTTTGTGATTCTATTTTGTTTGAAACATGCCAAACATTTACTACATTAAAGTTGCGCCAAATGTAAACAAAAAGTGTCATTGGTAGTAAACACATGAAGCAATTACATCTGTATCTCCTCATTTCTTCATTAACATTAGGACAATAATCTGGTGACTGGTTTGTGATTGCAATCACATTTTTAAATGTTTCTACGGCACTGTGTCTTATCATTCTCATGGTATTATAGAAGCATTTCATCTGCCTCACCTCCAGCGTGAAGCTTTTGATGGTGTCAAGTGGGAGACGACAACCAATTAAAAGAAAATCAGTCAAACAACTGGGGGTCAGATCTCAAGATGCTCCCAATCACTCATAATTTCCTGTTGTTGTGCTGCATTTTCTGCTGCTGCTGATTGGAGGCTGATAAGTCAGCGTGCGCAATGGTCAGTGCGTCGTATATGCGGTTGTATCTCATCAAAAATAAACCCCAGTGAGTACACTAGCAAAACTACTCTACTTATCTGTCTTGTCTTTGGATAAGGCAGGTGACCCTCACAGCTTAACCATGTTACCTTAAACAAACAAGGGCAGAGGTGAGAGGACTTGCAGCACCTTTAATGAAAACCTTTGCCCACAACATTGCACAGGGCGGTCTCTCTCTTGCTTGGTTTTAGGAATGCAAAGGCCGGGAGATGATAGGAATGGCATGTGTGGGATCTGGCAGGACAAGGCAGTACTCCTGATAGTGTTTCTGTGCACGTCCTCCTCTGTTAGTCATTACTGTGTGCAGACGAGGGGTGATGTTTACTCTGCTGAGACAAGCAAGTCTACTGCTCTGGGTTGCAACCTTGTGACTCCCTTCTCCCTCCTGCTGCCAGCTCTCCTAACGTCTAGCCCTGGCCCTGCCACTCCAGGGGCTCACTGGCCTATTGCTGCTGCTGAATGCCTCCCGTCTACCAGGACCAGGTTTTTGGAATAAATCCGGCCAAAAAAAAAAAAAAAAACAAAAAAAAAAAACAAAACAAAAACAAAAAAAATGGCTGATGCATTTCTGTTCGCACTGTCTGCAGGGTGGGTGTTCGGTTGATATTTCAGGAAATAATAGCATAATACACACAAGGGATGTGCAATACAATGCTGTGCCATTTTTTTCCTGCCTCTGTCTTTAGTTTCCTTGTGTTGTCACTTTCAAACATTACCTCCACCCACACACATACGAGAAAAAGAGAAAGTTAGAGAGAGATGGTGACAGAGACTTACTGCAGTACACAATGTATGAAACAGGGAGTTGCAATCCTTGGTAATAGATAGAAAAAAGAATCAATGAAAATATAGTTGGATGGTTTATCGTGTAAAGATGATGAAAATGAGAGAATACAAAAAAGAAATTAAAGATGCTAGCAAACAATTGACAATTTGTTTGTGTTAAGCCAATGGCTCAAGGACAAGGGAAGGAACAACACAGGGCGTGATATATAAAAGGACACAAATAAATAAATAGGATGCAGCAGTTATATTATTACAAACAGAAACAATTATAATGGTCAAGGAAAATAAGGTGAGGAGACAGAAGCAAAACAGTTTTGACAGATAATGGCAATGACCATGACACATAATGGCAAAAAGGTCAAATCAATTTTAATGCACCAAATAAAAAATGAAATGATTACCAAGCTTATGCAGGAGGTCAGGGGTCAGAGGTCAAGTTCAATATAAACACGGAAACCATAATGGCGTCTGCATGGATGTCTCTGGAAGAAATAAACAAGGAGTTGATGTAAGTACACTTCACTGTAAGTGCTGTTTAAATCCTACATCTACTTGACAATATGTAGCACTCAAATATTAATGTGACACAACGCTGTAGTAAGCACTGATTCACAGCAGTGCGCAAACCAGAGAAGCTCAGTTTCCTTAAGTGGTGGTGGGCTATTCCAGGGTTCAGTGAATCAGAGACACACTTATTCCAGCCCTTTGAAACAACAGAAGGTATCTTTTTATCATCTCATAACAGCGTCGAGATCATAAATTAAGTGTTTGCTCATTTCAAAACCTCTCAGCAAAATTAGGTAGACTGAGAAAGACACCAATGCAAAGCTAACACATCACTCATGTAGTGATCACTTTATGTTTCAAACCCGCCCCTGCTCCCCTGCTTATGCACAGTGTACACACTGATACGACAAACAGTGTGTTTGATTTTTTTGTTCAACCAAAAAAAAAAAAGAAAAACAAACCAAAACCAAAAAAATAAAAAAATAAAAAAGGAAACAAAACAATACAAAAAGAATCCTATAGTAGCTTAGAAAACAGTCTGTGAGGCACCAGCAAACCAAAGACAACAAAGGCATTACTCTTTGCCAAATAAAGAAAAACTACACAAATGGCTATGCAGTCGAAGCAGAAATATTCATCTATTTAAGTCTGCACATTTTGTTATGCATAAAATTCTTCACATTTATTTATTTGATATTGTTTGTGTGAAGTGGATAAGAAATACACCAAAAGAATATTCTCTCAAATATTATTCAAATATGCTGCCCTAGAGTTTTCCAGTATATCGAGTTCGAACAGAATCTTTAGTCTCGAAAAGTTTTTCCACTGTTTCACTCTGTCAACAATGTTCATATGATCTGTGTGCTTCCAGTGACCGCAGGGTCACCGACACCGCATCTCCACTTGCCTGTGTGTTTCACTAGAGGATACAAAGACCATCCAGGTCCTGGCATTTTGAAAGGAATATATTGTCCATGCACAGTTAAATACCAGCATGCAAAAGATGTAATAACACAGAACACAGAAATTTTGCAGTGGAGTCCAATAAAACACCCACTAAAGCACCATCACGTCCTTCTGCGTAAAAAGGCCTATGACTCGGTTTTTAATTGAAGCCCAAGAAACTGTACTTTCCAGCTATTAAAACCTAAACCTAAAGATCCACTAAGGAGCATCTAAGGGGCCAGATGTCACATTTATCTGCGAAAAGGACACAATATAAATGGTTTTACAAAGAAGAAACATGTTGCCAGACCCTGCTGGAGCATGAAATCCAAACAGTATTAGATGTAAGACAATAGTCAGTACACATGAGACCCTGAGGCAACATATTAGCACTGGAACAAGAGGGAAAGTACCTTTCAAAACAATCCAGGGTTTTATTAGTGTCTAGCACTTCAAGGAGCTCATGCACAAACTCTCAAATAAATGCATTTTGAGATTCTTCTGTAGTGCAGTGAAATACAGAAAAAAAAAAAAGCCCAAGGGTTGGGGAGACACTTTCGGAAGCTTCTGCATCTGTGTGTGATTAGTTCCACTACCTAAGATAAAGCATGCAGAGCAAATGTAACCTCATCATAATCTATGTGTCACGAAGGCAGGGGAACACTCAACCAGAAAACAACAACAACAACTGCTGCACGGCATAGCCTACCACTGTGACAGCGCCTAGCGTAAACCATAGTCCTGCCAGTGTTCTCCACCCATCATTAATTGTCTGATCATTGTGGAACAGAGAACAGCACGGGTTTTAGCAGACAAGAGATCTCACAGGTATTAGCTGCTAATTGCCGTCAACCAAACAGGCAGCACTTTCTGGAGAAAACAATCTATATTAATTCTTCCTATTCTCCCCGTGGAATGCACGCTGTAACTTCTTGGACACAAGATAAATGCTTGTACCATAATTACAACTAATTGTGCAAATAATTGCAAAGTTCTAGTGCCACCTATACCCACAATAAAACAAAAGCAATCTATGCAGCTCTTGGCTGTGAAATTGAAACAGTCCTATTTCTCTAGTCGCTGTCTTCTGCTCATTCATTATCTAGCATTGGTATCTGTGGTAAAAGCCAGATTTTGCAAAAGTGAGGGGAAGGGAGATGGAAGGAGGCTGATGACAGGGATTCATAGATGCTCTGAATACAGACATGCTGCTCCAGCGTCTCGCCTCTCCCAACAAAACATTTGAAAAGCTTCAAAGCCCAAAGCTTTACGCTTTGGAATACATCTTTTGATTATATCCAAGTCTCCTCTTTTTAAAGGATGAAAAAAAAGAAACAAACAAAACATCACCTGTAAATCGAGATAGCCTTTTGCAGAAGGTTTTTGCACCTAATCCCTTTCATTTCAGGTCA
Organism: Rachycentron canadum; assembly: GCA_038496675.1. Classification (NCBI taxonomy): domain Eukaryota; kingdom Metazoa; phylum Chordata; class Actinopteri; order Carangiformes; family Rachycentridae; genus Rachycentron; species Rachycentron canadum. The sequence goes on from CM076651.1 coordinate 6,954,514, forward strand.
GTAAAATATTAGTGCTTTCTCACTGCTCTGATGGTCAAAGCACATTTCAAAGATTCTGCACGCCTCTCCAGCAGAGGGAAGGAGAGAGAGAAGAGAGAGAGAGAGAGGGAGACAGGGCAGTGGGGAGCTCAGGCAATCCCCCATCTATTACAGACGAACCAATCATCAAAGACAAATTACAGTACACTTCACTGGGATATGCTAATTCCAAATTAGATGCGAGTCATCAAAAGATCAGCATTGCAATATTTTGCATCTACAAATTGAAAATGTCTGCTTACAGAACAGGTTTTAATACCAATATAGGATGGAGAAAAAAAAAAAGAACCTGCATATAGGGCCACAGCGTGTATGTACATTACATCCATGTACAGTAAATGTGGTATTTTTTTGCAGATTAATATTGTGGATGCAAGAGTTGTGGTACCCAACATGTGTTTTTAGTCTACAAGAAAAAACAAAGAAACACTGTGCTAGAAATAGGCCACCTACATATGCGAAGGCCCAGTCACGTGTCTCTTAAGTGCACAGGTTGAATTCTCCTCCCAACTGTGACACATCTATTTATCATTAGTTGCGTATTACTGTCTAAGGATGCATTAGTTTCACTCTCTTACTTTACCTGTGCCCTGACACGGTATCCCTCTAGCCAAAGAGAAAGAAAAGAGAGAAAAAAACATCATGTTGTATATTGGATACACTATCTATAACAAATTTTAGTGTCACCCTTCGCTGAAGCATAATGCTATGTATGTTCTTTTGCCCCTTTTTGTGTTGTCTGTGAGGCAGGAAAGGAAAAATAAAATCTTTCCTCTTTTGTCTGTTTGTGTCTTTCCTCAGTGCGCCCAGATAAGGCTCAATTTCTGGTTTGGACCTCAGTTTTATTAGAGGCTAGAAAGAGCTGCATTAATATTTCCTTCTCCTTCTCCTGTTAAATGCAGTCATACACAAGTTAAAGTGGTTTCTTTCCCTTGGACATTTAAGTTTGGGTAAATAAAACTGTGAATTTGCATTGAGGTCTCTTGTGCCTTACTTGTTGTTCCAGTTAAATTCATACTATAATTAGATTGTTGTGGTGGGATTGATTGCTGTGCAAAAGGTATTTCTACAACCATTGTACTTAGATATATGTATGCATACGAATATAATCTATATTAGTGTTAACCTGGGAAGTTTTACATATTTTTTATCATAGTCATGGCATAGCAGATAGATTGCATTTACTTTTTATAGTCTGGTCTTGGAGGAATTTGTCATGTGATAACTATTTTTCTATAGTCTGCACATACTCACCCACTCGAGAATAAACAAATCATTATAACATCTAAATTTAGTCACTGCAAAACAGCATTTCCTGTTTCCTTTGTTCTCTAAAATGTTGATTACATATCAACAAACTGTTCTCTGCTTTGCAAAGCATCTAACAACTGATATCATAGTGCATATTTATAATGTAATTTCCGTTGAGATCACAAACACATCGATGCCTCATTTTGTGTTTTGTTGCGTTCTTTCCCTTGCTTGGTGATCTTTATTCAGTGCAGCCTGGACATTTATCATCATTTGTGGAATAGTGCTGTCAATAGGCGACATTAATTTCATCCTTTGCACATCAATTGCAACATCATCAGCAGCGTAATAAAAACGAACACATACAGAGAAAAGTTCCCTCTCTACACAAATGACAAATGACTGTTTGAGGCAGACAGCAGCCTGATGTTGAAAGCTGCTCTGCATGTTTTCACACTATGTCCTCAGCTTCGCGTCCTCCAAAGTAGTCCCATGAATACCCCCCCATGTAAAACCTCAGAGTGTTGTTTTATACAGGTCATTTGTGAGCTGTAAAGGTGCTGGTAAACAGATGTTGTTGTGTTCAGTCAATCAGGCTAACTGTTTCCCCTTGTTTCCAGTTTTTATGCTAAGCTAAGATCCTGAGTGCAGCTTCATATTTAGTGTATAAAGATGAGAGTGGTATAGATTTTCTCATTTAACTCAAAAAAATCTAATAAGCACATCTCCTAAAATGTCTAACCACACCTTCCTGGCTTATTATCTCTGATGGTAGCACAAACTATCACTGTGTGCACAGTCATATTCCAAATATTCATTTAACCTTCCTTCCAATCCAGCTTGAATTCTTTAAAAAAAAAAAAAAAAAAAGATCGAAAGCTCAACTTGTTCCAAGAGCAATATAATGCAGATCACAATGTACAACATTAAATGAAATGATATTGATTTGTGAAGCTGCCTCATCTGATCAGCATGGATACCACTGTCTTCCATCATTGTTCTGCCGAGGTTTCCATGGCTGATTTGAGGAGGAAGACTGCCAAAATCCAGTTAGTTTAAACAATAGAAACACAGACAGACAATTACCCAGTCCTGAGGGAGTCACAGACTAAAGAGCTGGTCAATATTTCTGTGCAACATATGCATCAAAATGGCTGGGTCAGCTCCAGCATCTTGGTGCTCACTCTGTTCTCTCACTCTAAGTGCCTCTTCTCCCAATCTGTGTCCAAGGGGAGCACGATTACCACATCAACCGGGGTGCAAACGCGTTGATGAATTTACCCTTTACGCGTGACACCTGATATGTAAAAGCACGGCTTATGTTCAGAAGCAATGAGCAGCGCTTTGACAATGTCAATATTTCTCTCCAACATGCAGAGTAGGCATACAGACTAATGACAGACAGAGTATATCAGCAAATGAGTGCACAACGGGAGCAGAGGACTGGTGTTGGGGGGGAGGGATTAATAGCTCCAGCAACAAATGACCTGACAGGACAACTGCAAACACACAGACAGACAAAGAGGCTTAAAAACATACACACACACACAAAGGTATTGGTACACATCCACATATACACCCCATCAAACACAAAACCACAGGGTAATGTTTCCTTAAAAATACATCAGAGGACTTTAAGATATACCCACAACATAAATGTTGCCCACATGTCACTAGTGGTAACATGTGAAAGAGGAAGAAAATAACTCTTGCAAGTAGCCCATGCTGCTGTGTTTCAAAGGCTCCTCCATTAACAATATCTTGTTGTGGAGCACAAACCTAACTCCTCTGTGACTTTCACCCATGGCAGCCTACTTTATTTAAGGCATTTGTGGTCAGGTAAACAGATTTTTATTTCTTTAGTTCTTCAATAGAAAAATTCCTTACTTACGCCTCATTTGATGGCCCCCCCGACACCTTCCACCCCTCAGTTCTCATACTCCCGCACCCCCCCATCCCCCAGCATAAGGCTTATCATGAAAGCACAACAAGGATATATTGTCAAGAATTCTTTTAGGTAGCCCTGATTGAAGAGGCTGACTTTTATTCTCTCAAGTACACCCTTCCTCTTTTCCCTCTGCCATGGTACACAAGGGTACCATTATGGTGGCTGTGGACCTCATCCATTCATCATTCTTCTCACCTATGAAGCAAAACACACATATATCAAGTACAGCTGCCCTCCCTCTTCCCTAAATCACGCTTTGTTCTGCTGTGTGTAAGGAAAACTGCCTCAGCTTTGGACAGCAACATCCACTGAGCCAAAGGAGAGGGATGCAGGAGGAGAGCTTCACCATTTTTGCACTGCACAGTTTGAATTTGACAAATGCAGGAAGGGCTATTAAAAAGAAATATTTTTAAGATTTAAATATCTTTAACAATTAGGAATGGCTCCTTTTTCTTTTATGAATTTGGTGTTGAGTCTATTTTACTTTTTGTGTGATCTAAAATGAGTCGGAGAAAAGGTCAATTTTAGTTTAGATTTAATGTGCTTGAGCTAAGTCTGACATATAACATAAAACCTCTATTAATCTGTGGTAATATTTTTTTTTTCTGGCTCTGCTGAGGTTAAGTCTCATTTGGAAAGGAAGCAATTCCCTCAATCCAGGAGGTTAATGATTGTGTTCGATGTAGATATTATCATAAGTGAGCCTATCCAAACAGCTTGCAGCTGGTTAACGCTCTGTTGTGTCTTTTATAGCGTTTAACAGGGTTTTAGCTTTAGGTATGTTCATACTTTAATGGTTCGTAGGTGATATCAGGATTCATTATAATAAATGTAGGCTATTACAGGGAAAATCACAGGGAGGCAACACACTGCACACAATTTCTGAAACGAGACTGGAAAAATAAGCTCTGTGCTGTCTAATACACAAACACACATTTCTTTTAATGGTCTATTATTTGTAGTTGTAACTACGGAGAGTTAGTATGCATGATATGAATGATAATGCAAGTTTGATACCAATCTGCCAGTTTTGTAAAATAGACATCTCGGTTATTAGCATAAGAAATGCTAATGTCAATTAAACTGCCAGCTTCTCATTTACCTCCTGTAAGTAACTCGGGGTTTTGGGAGTAAAATGTTGAATAACAGTTGTGTGAGTTGCAGTAATTATTTCTACCAAAATCAGCACTCAAGAAAAAAATATTTGGCACCAGGATATTTCTTGGTTTTCTATTTAAGTCCTCAAATTTCCAAAATTCAACAAATTTTATTTCATAGAATACCACCAAGGTTGGTTGTTTTCTAATAAATCTAAATACGGGGACTCCTATTAAAACAGCATAGCATAGCACAAGGACACGTTCAAGTCAGGATACTTGTGTATCGGTGCAAGGTTACTTTGGATTTACCTCCGCTAAACACTGACTGGTTTGCATACTGTATGTATAAGTGTTAATTGTGGTAGGATTATTTGTCATTTATTCATTACACAGGCAATTTCTCTTGAATTATTCATCTTCCAACAGAATACGGTCATGTTTTAATCACACTGAATGCAGACTGACAGTGCTGTGTCACCACTACTTTTGACTGAAGCCAGCAGAAAGCCAGCCCATCTTTGTTCAGTGTCACAAATGCTAAAAAAAAAAAAAAAAAAAAAAAATGTGCAAATATCACTTTGCAAATATCATTTAAACGCAAAGAGGATGTTTACATGTTTTTTTTTTGTATAGGGATTGCAAAATGGGTAGACCAGCTTCTGAGGCATGGTAGACTGCTGTATATGTATCTGTGATATGTTCATGCAATAGAGTTGAAGGGCTGTGTCCTTTTAATCTCTAATCCTTTCCTCACTAAAGAGGAGGAGGGGGTGAAGATCAGGAGGTAGAGAAAAGGCATCCTCTCCCAGACACAGAGCCGTGCCATGGCACTCCTCCTGTCCTGTACTGAAGCTGTCACTATTGGTGTCTGGGGCCATGAGGCAGGCAATTTTAGCGCTGCGGTGTGAATCGATACCCAATCACATCACGTTCGCGGGCAGCACATCAACCTGAAGAGGCCGTAGCGCAATTTACAGCATATTGTCTTTGGCCCTGTGAGCAAACAGGCGCTGGGAGCAATAGAAGCATCATGGCAGAGCAAGACAAGGCCTTGTCATGGCCATAACAGCCTTATCTCTGGTCACAGAAGTACTCATATTAACCACTTGAGCCAAGGAGGACTGGAAAAACACAAAGAGTGCATAATGCAACTGCTGTTTAATTTCAACAGTGGAATCCAATGTGGCAGTTTGTGTTAGTTTAATGCAGGAATTATGACTTGACAAAGACCACTTGAAGTACATGTTTAACAGGTGTGTATATATACATTGTGTGTGTGTGTATATATATATATATAGTGTATAAATAATACTTAAAGTTTTGTACCTCTATCTGTCCATCTGGGAAAAGATTTTGCATGATGCAAGCAAGCCACAGACTAATAACACATACGTGAACAAGTCTAAAATTTTTTATAAATGTATAGATGCATGTATGTAAATAGTATTTACACATGGTGATAAAATAATATAATAACAGGAATAAAAGTGTCATTGAGACGAGACATCAGTGCAGGTGGGAAATGAAGAATCAAACTCCAGGGGTGTGACAGACTCATCATTCAGAATAAAAAAAAAAAAAAAACTTTTTGTTTGTTTGCAACTTGCGACATTGTGTCATGCCAACAAGTGGTTTCCATACACACCTGCAATCATTACCTTCACACAGCGGGGTTGCCACAGTGGAACACACTGCCACGCTGTGATCACAGTGTGTTGCACGGATTCGAGAAGAGAGCCACAGGGTACTCTCTAGGAAAACAAGAACTAAAACGGGTGTAGATCACATTATATATCTAACTACAAAAATACAGCATTCTTTTGTATGAGGATGTGTCCTCCGTGTGCATGCTGTACGGCTGGAACATGGTCTTATCTTGAAAGCATTGTGAAATTGTAACATAACAGGTAATTAATTACATGCTTCAGCAAACGGTTGCTGTCTTTTTATATCAAATAGACAGAACAATAAAATCCACATATGTGTGTCTTTTTATAAAAATAAATAACATACATTTTTACAATCAGAACAGGGAAAAGCTATGTGTGTTGCTGTGTTGCTAATGCACATTACAAGGCATGTGAACACTACACAATCATGTTTCTTTATGGTTCACATTACACTGAGAGTAGGTGTTGAGGTGACTTTTATCAGTGTAGGTACTTGAGTGGCTTACATGGAGGCGGTCCACTCTTCTGTAGTGTTCAATTACTAATCTGATCTGGACGGCATAACAGGAAACAGGGCCATTTAATGTAAAAATGTAAGACATGTCAGTTGTTTTTGATTGATGTGGTTATTCCCCAGGGAGAATAAGCCACTACTTCACTTTCAGCATCTGCGGCTGACACAATATGCTGTACCTGAGATGGTTGTTATGACTACGTAATTCGCTTAAAATGATGCTTTTATTCAGTGTAGAACCAACTGAAGCAAGTCAAGGGCAAAACCGCTAAAGCATTTACCTGCACGGCTCAGACAAATATCAGCTTTGTGTTGTTTTACTTCTTTTTTAAAACTCAGTCGTGATGAGGGTGTTATTCTATTTGGCGTCAGTTTTTTTTTTTCTTTAATTCACTGAAATGTGCTGAAATGTGCTAAGTAATTAGACAAAACTCAGAAACTTTTATTAAAGTAGGTACCATAATTTGTTTATTTTATCTAGACCTCCAGCTCATCATTATTTTCATCATGATCAAGCAATTTTTTTTTCTTAATTAAGAGTTTGGTAGATGTAATGTCAGAAAATAGTGAAAAATTTCACCTCTTCAAATTGTGGCTTTTATCTGACCTACAGACAAAACATAATACATTTAAATCTAAATTAGAGTATTACACATTTGGGGGGTCCACCCTACTCCCCCAAGATCCCAACTCCCCCACAAAGGTGGCCCACACAACCAATAGGAGCCTCTTACACTGCTACTTGTGTTGGCATGTGGTTTTCTGATCCAGAGCTCTGCAGTGCTGACCAATCACTTTGTCTTTGGATAGCTTAAGTTTATGACATGGTAACTGTTAACTCACTACATCCCTTTATAACACTTTACCCTTTAATTTAAAAAACTAAAGAATAATTAAGGATGTATTGCTGCTTGTGAGAAAAAAAGCTCAACTCTATGGGTGAAAAAAAATCTCTGCACCATTTCAAAATATCAGACTCAGGATGCTACTATTAGAAAAATGGCACCAGGACTTAAACACATGCTACAGTTTTTGTTTTGTTTTTTCAAATTTGAAAAAATATACTTGTATCATGTAGAGCTCAAACTAAACATTATGTAACTGCACATTTCATTGTCTTTCCGTATTATGATAAATTATTTTATTTTATGTTTAGGTCTGAAGTGTATGAAATGGCACAGAATGCACAAATTATCTATGCAATTTAGAAATGAATCAGAACATATAGTTGATTTGTCTTCTTTGTTGGACTGCTACCCAGGAACAGAGTCAACCTCAGGAAGATGTGCGTTCGTGTTAGTTCAGAGAGAAACGGATCAGGAGCTGAATTCTGACATTTCCATTTACAGATAGCAACAGCTAATACCTTTACACTGATTAGAAACTGTCAAACCTCTATTTGAATTGCTATCAATATATTATGTACACTAGTGCACAGTGTACGTGACATTCGAGGACAAACTGCTAATAAATGCAACTAGTATTTCTGGATTTCCATGAATGCCTCCACCAACCACCCCCTTTATCACCAGAACATACCTCATTTACCATTACAGATGTTCTCCACACAGAGATCAGTGTTCATAAAAGACATATAAATGTGAGTTTTCATCATATCCTCACGCAGAGAAAATTAATCAGCACTGTGTCCCCTGCCAACCAGACCTCATCCATATTCCTGCAGGCTTATTGCAAGGGGAGCCGGTGTTGATAAAGCAGGATCGATATGCAGAGCTGCTAAAAACACAGCAAGTACAACAGCATGGCACAAAGGCAAAGACCGAAGAGGACAGGAGAGTGAGGCAAAGATGCCTGGTAAGCTGAGTTTCAAAATCATCGCTCACAGCGTTTTACTAAGAGAAGAGGCAACCTCTTCTGTTATAGTTATAGGGTGCATGAAATGTACATATGATACAGTGTATACTAAGGTACTGTATAAATACTATTCTAGCTTGGGTGTAGCATATTTCCTCAATTTCTGCTCAATTCCAGCTGTTTTGGAGGTACAAATATTCATTTTCAAGGAAGCTGTAAAGGTAAGTAAGCACAACCTCACCACTTTAAACGCCACAAGGCATTTCAAAAATGCAGCAATAGTAGCTAAGTTAACCCTTAAAGTCCTGGATATTTCTTTTCTATCTCAACACAGAGCAAAAAAACTTATACGGTTCATAGGTGCACAGATTCTTTTGACTGCAACAGTCTAGCTGTACTATAACTTGGGACATACTGCCTTTAAACCTTTTTGACAGGTAAACCTGGGAAGGCATCAAAGATTTTCTCTCATTGGCATATCTCAAAACTGCCACAGAAAATTGAGTGACAACTTTATTTCTCATCTGTTACATAAATCAAGGAAATACTGTGAAAGTCAGCTCCACAAACTAAGAAATTCCCTGTGCTTTCTAAGCTTCGAAGGATTTCTTTAACAAAGTTTCACACAGGAGCGAGAGAAAAAGTAATTTCTTTGACAGGCAGACATTATGTGATAGAGGAGACTTTTCACTGCATTAAAGAATGGGGCTCCAAACAACAAAGAGATAGTAGCTGTTTAAAAGGCCAATTTTCCAGTCCACATTGTCATTGTCACACTCTTAACTCCAAAGGCAGACATGCACTCTGGCATCAAAGGCCATTGATTTTCTAATCAAGAGCAAATGATGATTAAGGCATATCTGCCCCCTTATCTTTCCGTTTAAAACCCTCCTTTCTGGATTCAATTTGACTTTGGCTGTTTTGCTGCTGAGGGGAATCAAGACAGTCAAAGACAAAGACACCTTGTAAAGACAACGGGCGGTGTCATGAATGATTAAGGCTTGTGGAACAGAAAATGATCGCCCATCCTCCCTCTCCCTGGGTCAGCGGAGGCCTGCACTGTTACTGTGCCTTTCTATCAATGGACATGGAAGCTAGTAATGTTGATCGATAAACTTCTCATTTGACAAACATTAAACTGAAAGTTTATTGCGATTGATAGGCCACATGTAGTGCCAGTGGCATGAGGCACAGCTATTCCTCATCTCTGACGCGAGCAGCTTTAGAAAAACATAAAACATGGAGTTAAGCTAGTTCACCCACTAGTGCTGTATGGACTCCCACCTCAATACTCTCTAAAATTCCCAAGCTGGGTAGCAATAAACAATGTTAAAAAGGTTGGGCAATGAAACCCCCATCTCTTTTACCTTGATAACATTAAGAAGTAATACCACAAAGCAGAGCTGACTCACCCTAAGGGTGCAAATGCTCATTTCTTAGCCGACTTCAATTATCCTAACTTTCTCCCGTGGTTCTTCTTCCTATGTATATGTTTAGCCTTTGTGATACACCTGCCTGAGGATGAGGGATTAACTTCCACCCCTCTCTCTAAGCTTGGTTTGGACTTTAGGTTTAACCGTCCTTCAGGACCAGCCTGGAGCTGAGCTTAACAATGATGCCCAAACCCCTCATCCCTCCTGCAGTTTCTCTCTCTCTCTCACACACACCCTCTATTTCCTCATTCCAACTCAGACCATAAACATTTCACTGGGATGTGTGTGTGGGGGGGATAAGAATCAAAGACAGATGGACATCATCAGTCCCTGACCTTCAGGCAATGCCGATTCTACACTCAATGCAATGTTTTTTGTTGTTAGAAGTATAGTACTACCGGTGGTGGAATAAACAGACAGACAGACACTGCAGACAGACAGACAGACACACATTATAAAACATGCAGGTCCAAATATCTTTGATGAATAGGGGTCATTGTGTTACAGCTGTTTATGCTAATTACTCCAGTTTAATGAGTTATTACGCCAGGTGTAATTCTCTCACACAGCCAAATAATAGGATGCAAGGACACTAATTTCCAGATTCATCATTTCCAGCTAACAACTTCTAAGTGTTCATCAGAGCCAAACAAGAATCCCTTATTGTAATTGGAGGGTCATTCGTGGTGGATTTCAATCTCTGATGTATTCATCCAGTCTACTATCAGGACTTTACCCTCAAGCCTCCATCTCTGTGATGTCAATACACCCAAAGTGATTGTGAGCAGAGCGTCGTGACGGAGATGAGAGAATTGTGGGACGTCTTCTGCTGCACAGCAAGAGCTGACTTGTCAGAAAGAGAAACTAACAGGCCGCTGTTGGGTGCACAAAGTCCTCTGCAGACAGATGGGACAACAGAGAGAACTAGTTTTGTTCCCTACCTATTTTCCTCTCTTATGGATGCCAACATATGCTCAGTGGTTTTGTCTTCTCAACGGGGCTCAGACACAGGAGGGTCTCACCAAGATCTTGTTTGCCATATCTGAAGACTGAGACCAGAAACTGACAGTGAGACACAGGCTAAACATCCTTTAGGTGCCTATGGATTGGTGTTTCATGAAAAGCGTTGCAGTCGTCTACATAGGCTGATGACTCCTTTGAGAAGTATCTTGTGACTTATCAAACGTCAGTGAAGCTAACTCGTGACTTTTACATTTAATTGAACAAGTTAAAGTTAGCTCAGTGAAATTATTCTAAAAGTCGTCAGGGACAGGCAGAGACGTGTGGCGCTGTCATTTCCATCATCAGATTGCTAAACTACTACCAGTCCCCCGTGATTACCTCTACCTGTCCTTATCAGCTGAACACTACGTACCCATGTAACCTGCTATTCGCTGTGGCTAGATTTGTGTTTTCTTATGGAGAGGTTTCTGTAGATTTTAACCTTAATCCTATCAGCTAATGTGAAGGCACTGATCCGCGCCTGTCTTGAAGGTTATCTGTGCATGTTTCACACCCACAGGCATTCATTATTTACATAGCTGCTCCCCCGAGGCACCAGCCACCACAGGAGGTGTAGATGGGAAATCTACCTTCCAATCTGCCAGCGACACATCCATATCTATACTGCATGGCTCACTGACTTAGGAGGATGCAGTGTCAGGATTATCATCCGTTCCCTGGAAACTTCATCATCATCGGCACCGGCAGCTTCAGCGGTGGCATCAGGAAGCTGTGTTTGCCTTTTAAATCAGGGGTTCCCCAACACTGGAGCCTCAAGGGAGACATTTTTAGACAAGTTATATGTAATGTAACAATGCTAACAATAACAACACTCATTGTGGGCAGGCTTGAGGATATAGTAACCTATAGCAAGAGGACTGTCCTGCAAAGAAAAACAACAGCAAATCCCCAAAAACAATGTTTCCGCTCAAGTGACAAAGCCCTCTCATGGCAATAAGAGTCACGAGTCTTGTCTTTAGGAGCAAAGGAGGAAGTTGTGTGGTGTATAGAGAAACAAAGGCCACACAGGGAGGAGGTGAATGAATGGAAAGAAAAAACGTCAGACTTGTGAACACATGGGATGATTGTTTGTTTATTGTTTTCTACCTTGGTTTCCTAAATGGTTATTTCTGTAACCATTACAACAAAGGTCTGCTGACCAACAAACAAATTAGGCGTTTTTAAACAAGAAAATTTTGTTTCCCTAAACCAACCCAAGTTGCTATGCCTAAACCTGAACAAACTTTAGAGCAGTAGCTGTGTCGGAAAGTATGTTGGTATGGACAAATGATATTGGTATCACAACACAAAGTGCTTGTATGACTTCTTTTCGAAGGCATGGACAAAAAACCAAATCCTGTAATTCAATGTAGGGGCATTATAGATGAGAAGAGGCATGGAAAAAAAAAAAAATCAAAGCACGTTGTGTAGGCTCTGAATTTAAATCACTTGTGGACGTCAAACAGCATCAGGCTATTCATCTCCAGGAGAGAGGAACAGACTGAGAGGATTTCAGTGGCAATGTTTTGAACGCAATATATGCTAATAATGCTTGTTTGGTTAATGTCTAAATCAGTCATTCATCAAGCATCCACACAGCCATGTGGAGTAAGATAAATGTAACAGCAGTTGGATGCAGCAATTTCACAGCCTTATCACATAACCCCCTGGATAATTAATTCTAATGACACTTTAATTCTGCAACACCCATCATGATAAACATCAATGCACAAACCTACTCATACGAATGTGCTATTGAGTATAACAGTGACCTTTCCAGACCCCCTGGACCTCTGAAGACGTGTGGGAAAAACACCCTAAACACTCACGCCAGCCCTTTAGTGTGCAGGGCTGATTTGATATAAGTGTGACAGGGGTATTTATAGAGCACTATAGAGCCTGGCTCTCCCCTCCTTTCTACACCATGAGCCCATTCCAGCCCAGACACTATTGGCAACCCTGCTCACTCGCTGGAAAAGCCATCATGTCAGCACGCTGGCAGTAGATAGCATGTTGTGCTAACAGGTTTGGGGGTCCACTAGAAGGAGCTCAATTCATTATGCAGTGACAATATACATCCCTTCTTTGATGCCTTATTGCACACCACCAAGAAAATCTGTATTAAAATGTCACTGTTTTCCTTTTTCAATCTAATACAGACATTAGCTTTTGCCACAGTCTGATATCTTAAGCTTCCATCAGCAAACTTGTGATTATTAGCTTATACATAGTGATGCAATCTTAAGAAACATTGAAAAAGTGGTGCAAAAAGTATTACATTTATGCAAATTTTGTTTGGGCCTCCTTTTAGTTTAAATCAGAAAAATTCAGATATATGTGTGTTGGCCTCATGGCGTGAAATGTCCACACATTTATTTATGGAGCTGTACTCGATTTAAGTGACTGGTGTGTGTGGCATTAATTACAACATGCTGGACATGATTAAAAATGCATCACGACATTCAGACGTTAGATTAGATTAGCCTCCTATTCGTGATCCGTAAATGCACCTGGACCAAAATACACTTCAGTCTTTCAATGCACTACAAAAATGATGCTGTTCTGTCAAAAACCATGGTTAGTCTTGGTTTTGTCTCACAGCGTAAACATTAAGTATTGACTATGTGATGTTGGTAGGATCACTAATGGCATTACCTTTCAAAATACTTATTCATCTAGAAAGGCTAAAAGGAAAAAAGATTAGGTCAGTTAAGTACTAAATAAACAAATGCAAATTATTAAATGTGTCTTTAATAATCCAGTAACAATCAATTCAAAAGAAGATTTGCAGTCAGGAGCTAATCTAAGGCCATTTCAGCGCTCTAGACCATTAGCAATGCGGCTTATACAGCCACACCTATTCAAATGCAGCATTTTTATTCTAACAAGCATTGGTTCAAAGAGCCAAGGACACCAGGAAACCAGTCTTCATGTCCCTGGGTTTGGCCATTAGGATCAGCACATCATCAGCCACACCAGCGGGGAGAGTGAGATAAATCCAATAAATAAGTTACAACACCCCAAGCAGATGTTTACATAAACATCATGTACAAATACATAATGTATTGCCCAGTGCCCTCACTGCTCCAACAGAATTCTCCATTAGGTTTCCAGGTGTTCCTTTATAGTACAGCGATACACTGCTTTGATCAGCCTATCAGAACAATTCCCTCTTTCATCTTGGGAAATATGATTTGGTTAAAGGGAGATTTTGGATCAAGGTTCTGCCGGAGCCTGAGCACGTCCCTCCCTGTTGTTTAGTATTCATGCTGAGCATGGTAATCTGGTGTTGCTTTACTAAAAGTCATCGGCAACATCAATTTCTTATTAATACAGAGTGCAAATATCCGAGAGGAGGGAGTTGAGCCTGAGAAAAACAGCAGAGTGAAGTGTGGCGGAAAAAGTGGGAAAAAAATAATACTGGGGGAAATGGAAAATATGAATTTAAACTTGTTGTTGTCCTCTAATTTACAACTCAGATTTCAAAGTTTTGATTTATTACTATTCAAGAATTTGATGCTCTTTTTTTTCTTTTGTTGGAGGCATGTCTAATGACATTTAACAAATTCGTCTGAGCAGTTTGGCAAACGAATGACTGCAGGGCCAACTTTAACTATTACTCATATCATCAAGACAAATTCAGCATCTCTAAAAACTGTCAGGCACCAAAAAAAAGAATATAATGTTTTTTTTTTTTTTATTATTCGGTTACTCTGGTTTAAGAACTAAAGCAAGCTTACCTGCCAGTAACAGTCTTAGCAAAAATCTATAGTTTGCTCTTGTAAATGAAAGCAATTTTCCTCCCTCTGCAAACAACAGTGGTTTAAGCACTTGTGTTGATTCAAGAGGCTATGAATGGAAACCCTGTGGCAATACAACGGAAAAGAACTGAGCACGACAAACATAAATGTACAGTTTAGAAAATCAGTATAATATAGGACAAACTGCTGTCTGAGAGGGTTTCCTTATCTTCAAGCAGAGTGGGATATATTGTGTCTGTCTAAGAGGAGGAAGTTTGGTTCTGAGATAAGAAAGGCCAATCAAAAGTCAGGAGATGAAAGGTTTGATTCTCGTTATAAGCTAGTTGTAGTTTTCCAGAGAGCAACTGCACCGGTGTTGCCTTGGCTGTAACGTCTGTAAGGCAGAGTTGAACCACGAACTTGCACAGTGGCTGACCTTGCAATTTGACCTTTCCAATGAAATGGGTCTTGTGTGTATGTGCTGTTTTTGTGTTTTCTCTATAGCTGGGAAATATGAAAAGTTGAACTCCTGTTTCTCTGCTTGATAGGGTTAATAAAGTTGTATTCCCTTTTATTCTTTACTTTCTGCAGATCACATCAATGTAACTTGACGGCCTGAACTTGGTCTGGTTGCCACTGACTAAGAATGGTCTAGGTTTAAAAGCTAAATTATTTAGCCAGCGAATCTAGTTGATAAATGTTGGTGGTGCGGGTCAATACATTACACGGATGTG
Organism: Rachycentron canadum; assembly: GCA_038496675.1. Taxonomy (NCBI): domain Eukaryota; kingdom Metazoa; phylum Chordata; class Actinopteri; order Carangiformes; family Rachycentridae; genus Rachycentron; species Rachycentron canadum. The sequence goes on from CM076651.1 coordinate 6,969,760, forward strand.
TGGACCAACCCTTTTGTAGGATTTATTATGCATTAGGAGAGATAAAGGCCATTGATTGTCTTCAACAAGGTCACAATAAGGTCTCTTTCTCCACTGAAAGGGGTCTATCTCTTGCTAGCAACAACTTTAGGCCACCATTTGGCGATACCACACAATAAGGTTAATCAAATCTGCGGGAAAAACCCATGAACTGTCTTACGTCTACCAAGGATACAGAGCGATAATGGGCTGTATTTATATGAAGGGATATCTAACTTTTACATTATTCATGGCGCTGTGGAAAATGCAATGGCAGTGCTAATATAATATTGACCTAACCCCAACACTACATGAATGGCAATAGAGGCACGGCTTAACACACATACACACATGGTGGAAACTCTTCCTGGAACATGTCTCTTCCTCTTATGATCAATTCACATACTATACATGATACTTGGAAACTCAATACAGAAAATGGTCTTCTTAAAGGTCACAAGAGCAACTGGTCACAGAGAGAAACAGAGTTGTGTTCACACACACACACACACAAAAAAAAAACCTATGCTTTATCATCAGACATCAAAGCCGTGCAATGAGATTGTTTTCCGTCAAGAAATACTCAGGGGATGAGTTTTCTCTCTTAATTTGCTGTTCTGTGTGGGTGGACAAGAATGAATGGAAATAAAATAGCACTTGAAAGAATTAATGGTTTATCAACCCACATCTAATGAAGACGTGTACGTGGCTGACTTTATTCTAAAGCATAATCTTCTCCCTATGATAGCAGTGAAGCATCAATGTGCGGGCTTAAGACTAGATCAGATTTACATTCAAGTCCCCCCCCCCCCCCTGTCTCTTATACACAT
>CM076651.1:6970968-6988735 GCA_038496675.1 Rachycentron canadum
TGTATAAGAGACAGCCCCCCAGTCTGAAGACACATAAAAAGCACAAGAAAAATCGTCACTAGGAAACAAACATAATCATCAATCACTTCTCATTCAACCAGCAGCGAAAACTGTCTTTCAATTTGAACAGGGGGGAAGAAATAAGGAAAATACTGAAGTGATCAAAGTTTGACTGTAAATCCCAATGACCTATATGAACAAATGTATGCCTTCAGTGCAGAAAGTTGGCGAGTACAAACATTATAAGGCAATGCTGTGCACCGGCCCCCAACCTCCTCCTCCTCCCCGCAACTTTTGTGCACTTCTCTGCAGTGGAGCTAAGTATACCGACCCATACTGCAAAATAATTACGCATAAACATTCATATCAGGCCACAAATATATCTCAGCCTACTTTGCCATTATAAATTTTGCGATTGGGATGTTTTGTCTCAGAGTGTCACGCATCATTGGTTTCACATAATATAACCCAAGAGTCACTACGTGTAATGCAGGAAAAACAATTCGCCGGCTTGTCTTATTGAGAAAGTCAACATGTCATGGGAGAATCACAGCTGAGCTGAAGCATTTATGCCTCCAGTTCAGAAGAGATTTCTAAGCATTTTCATTGTTAGATAGCATCAAAGCACTTTCACTCCTTTCTACTTATAGTATATAAACATGACTTTGAAAAATATCCTGCAGTGGGAGAACAGCAGAGCCACTGTGGGTCCATGTTGCCTCATCAACAGAGATTTCAAAAGGTAGTGCAGAATTTCAATGGTGCTTCAAGGTTCTGCTAAAGGACAGGCTGGGGGAGTGGAAGGAAGGGGAGGGGAAGAGGACAGGTTATTATGGACTCTCGAAATACACTGTGTTGACACTTCAACCTTTTAGGCTCGAGCTTGAGAGCAAACGCTGCTGTCTTTCAACAAAAAATCCACACCAATCAGTGCAAGGGTGGGGTGGGGGTGGGGAGTCAACCAACAATCCCACATGACTGCACTGCATAAAGCTACAACTATTATGAATTACAGCTATTCTGATCCATGGACTGTCTCTAAAAATGAAGGCAGGAAATTCAATTATGCAGAAGACAAACCGACAATATAAAAGACTAAAGAGAAAAGATTAAAAGATGAAAAAGCACTGGTCAGGCAAGGTACAAAAAGCTATAGCAAAGCGCGTGCAAGTCAGAGTGCTGTGTCAGACACATTGGCTATCTGTAATGTACATTCATTCAAATAAGTTTCAGGTTCAGCGCTTTACAAGCTCTGAAATATAAGGGATTAAACAAGCTGCATATCTTGAAGTAGTGCACTGGAAATATTTAGCGTAAAAAATCGTGTCAATGTAAATTTCTTTTAATTAAAACTCTTTCATATCAATTGAAAGGTTTATGCCAGCTCTCCCAGGCTGCTCCCGATCTTTCCCCACTTTGCTTTAAATCATATACTACAATTTGTACTATTGCTCCACTTTGTAGCACCTGGTACTGAGTACCTCAAAATCAACTTCCCTGCAGCAACTCTACGAGCTACACAGACCACTCACATGGGATAATATACGCCCCACTCACTCTGTTACTCATCATTTCAGTGTCCACTTTCTTACACGTTAAGTATAATTCATTCCTCACTGGAAAACTATTTTGTCCTCATTGGATGTACGCCTATTCTGGAAATAATTTCCGGGCAGGATTTGAGACACTGCTGCACAGAAGATAGAGACGAGAGCGAAACAGAGGAAGAGCACAAGGTGGATTTTGTCGTTCCTGTTCTGCGTACGACTTCAAAGAAGAGAGGATTGCTGAAAACTAACAGAATAAATGACCTATCACTTTAAACAAGCGTTAGAAGACAAACCTACTGAGAGTTTCCTTACTCTGCAACTTTATCCTTGCTAAAAAGGTTTTAAAGAACTTGTTCAGTCCTGGATCTGGGACCTGTGGGATGGATCATTATGTCCTTGTCAGCTTTATTTTTCAAATTCAGCCAATTTTACTGATGTGTAAACATCTCAAAGAGAAAAGGGACTTCACATGCTGCCCAGATGTACAAAAGCCTCAAGGACGCCCAACCAAAAGGACGTCTGAATCCTGCTGGACCAGGCTCCTATGAGCTGCCTGAATCGGCAGCTTTAATAAGAAAAAAACAATCAACTCATGGGGAACAGCTTTGCTACTCTGATTCACCGAAACACATACATACAAAAAATAAAAAGATCATGGCGGCCAATGCTAGAGTAATGTTATAAATTAAGATGTATATCAACCATAGAACTGATAAACAAAGGCAAACCCCTAAGTTAGAAATTAGTTTGTAGGCCTGCAGGTGCAGATGTATAGACCAGAAGAATATGGTTTTAAAATTTTAAGGTTGATGATTTCGTATTTCCCTTTTTATAAAAAAAAAAAAATTAAAAAATTAAATTGCATCTGCACGTACATTTCTAGAAACAAGACTCAGATTATTTGAAGATTTGAGACTGGACTCAGTGATTAGACGCAAACACCTTGTTAGTTAGTCCCCCATGCTTCTGGAATAGCCAGGTTTTAAATAAGAAAAAATGACAGCCCAGTCAGCTGTGCATCCACAGCTGTGTCAACCTGCCAAATGCTCAGGTTCCTCGTCATTTTATAAATGCTTAACACATACAGTGGGAGAGCTAAAAATAAAAATTTAAGATGGATCGAGTGTGGCTCCGTTAAACACAGGTTTCCCCCAAAATTGGAAACCTGCAACCATCAGCTTAACAGCCTCTTTGTTTTGCAAAAAATGATCATTAAAGACATTAAAGAATGGATAAACACAAGAAAATGCTCGCATTTTAAGACGTCCCTGCTGCTTACAAACAAGGTCAATGATAGCCCTAGTTCTAGTTCCCCGCCTTTGACAATGAGAAAGGGTTTAATCAGATGAAGGCCTAATACAGCAGGGCTATAGAGGCACTGCAATGCCTGGAGCCGTCCATCAGATAGAAAAGGGCATGATGGGCTGGGATCCAAACAGGCCCACAGAGAATCCCAGCCTGCTGTTGTTGCTGGCTCTTCATTCTCAAGGACCTTTAGAGATCAAAGACCAACACACAACAAGAGAGACAGCAAGAGAGAGACGGAGATAGAGAGAGATGGACCAAAGAAACTGAGTAGGGAAAGCAGGAAGGATGCCATGAATCAGAAGAACCCATGTGGCCTTCCACTGATTACCCAAACGCCAGGCCTCCTACTGAGTCCAAAGAACAGTCAAAGGGATTTCCTGGAGAACGTCTGTGATTCATCCACTCTGTGTCAGGGCAACCTCCTCCATCCGGTGCCAGATGAAGTATCTTCCGACCGAAACTCCATCCTAACATGTTATATTTTGTAGCGTGGAAATGATGTGCTCTTTTGATACACTAAAAAAAGATCCCCTTTCCTCTGAGGAATAGTTGAAGTAGCCTCTCTCCCTGCTTTCACTCTCTCAACAAAAATAAAAAGATACATGGTGTTCTTCTGCCGGCCAGCGCAGTTGTTTAACCTTGGTGAAATACAAAATGGGACAAGCAGCAGAGCCGAACAAATACTAAGCTACATGAAGCGTTACGAAACAACTTAGAACATCTAAAAATGGACAACAAAAATACAACTGAAAGGGCAAGTCTCCCAAAATATGAACTCAGCCTGAGCTCAGCTCAGCAAAGGCACAATTTTATTGTAGATTTCCACAAGGAGTTCAGCCGAGATCATGTTTGTTCAGATGGATCTACCTCATCAGAGGTAGGAGGGATGTGCTGTGCTTAAAATGTATGTTCAGTTAAGTCAGTAACTGCAGAGGACGGACAAAGTACCAGGAACATCCTGTGATACAGTGTAATGCAATCAAAAACTACAACCTTAAATAGAGAGCGAATACCGTACAAACTCATGTAACTCTGAAATGAAAGTGTATAAAGACTGTAAGCCGTGTTGATTCAGATCTTACACTATGTCAAACTTGTCACGCTGCTCTACACAATGGACTAATGACAATATGTGGGAACTCCATGATCCTGACCTGATACTTAAAAACCACAATCTTTCCGGCAACGAAACGGAAACGGAAATCTGTACAGAACGTTAATCTTAATTGTGACTTTATCTTAATAAAGCAGATTTGACCGGATTGATCCTTTCAGTACGTACTAGCAGAACCTACAGTAGCATGTAATGTATAGTATTGAAAAAGGGAAATGTGTGTGTGTGTGTGTGTGTGTGTGTGTGTGTAATGCAAGGTCTTTTTACACATCTCTGCAAATGTGTGATGTCAGTGTTAACAAACACATTTACAAACAAATGCTAGAATTATGGATGGCACCTTAGTCGTCACAGTGAGAGGCTCTTTTGGAGCGAAGCTGCTTTTTCCTGCGCTGACAGCACCGAGTGTGAAGAGATGTCTGACTGATAAGGAGGCGCAAAGCTCCTAAGTACAGGGGGGGGCGGATTTACCAATAAAAAGACAAGTGGAGAGCAGTTAACGTCATCTGTTATTTCAAAAAAGACTGTGGCATCGCATGTCTCCAAGTACAGCACAGTCACTCTATGTTTCGCAAACACACAACCGTTGCCACAACAGTGTGCCGTCTGCTGCACCTACTGTCTGGTGCGTGTTCAATTGTTCACATTGCTGCCTTTTTATAGTCGGGGTAGAAAACTTTATTCCCCACATAGATTACTTCACCTGCAGCACACGGCAGAACATCAAACTGCATCCTGTTCTCCTCTCGCATCGTTTTCTAAGATATGATGTCAGCCTGAAGAATTTGATTGTACAGGCGGCGGTCCCAGAGCATTAAGCACACGGGCTGAACAATATAGCACTGGTCATGAACAATACGTTATCTGAAGTAATATGCATAATTCAGAATCGAGTAATTTTATAGCTTACCAGTTGCACAAGCAGCCTTCTTGTAAGCTGCAATCTCCTGACACACTTCTGACAGGATGTTAAACCACTCTTTTTTTTTTTTGTATTCCACAGGGTACAAATGACAAGAGTAGAGCTGGCATTAATTTTGTTTGCAATCTCTTTCCATGCATCTTTTTTGTCTACTCTTGTCACTTGGCACTCTTGTGGTACTAAATTTCCCTTTTATTATATGTTTCCTCTGATGTGCCTCCTCTGTGAGCAGCAGATTTTCCTCCAAGCTCCAGTTTGGTTTCCTTTTTGTTTCCATTTTGGACAGTTTGCTATAATTTCTTCTGGATTTAAATGGTTAGAGGCTGCTTGTTGTTAATTTCATATCAGTTAATTGCTGCTGGAGATTAGAAAGAAAAATCAGACAAATTATATTTTTTTCATATTCTTTTTCCTGAATATCTTATTATAAATTTAAGTTATTTATTTAAAGAATGAGCAAAGTTCCTCTAAATGAAAAGCCAGCTCTTTTAAAATATAAAAATAGAACACTTTCCTCGATCATAAAGTTTATATAGAAACACCAGTGAATCACAACACACACAAGTTACTGACAGTGAAAGAGCACAGTCCCATCAAAATATTGTTTTTATGGGCAACTTCTCTACAAGGGGACAAGACATGTTTTTGCTCCTGCACCATGAATGAAAAACAATACTTTATTATATACATAGAAAACATATCAGTTTGCAAATACGCATTTAAAAGTTCCAAGAAGCTACTTAGATTACAGACGGGATCATGGTAGTAAATATGATAATACTTCTGCCATTCAATCCCATTCATGGCTGGAAGAACAGAGGTATTCACTCATACAAACGCTTACTGTATAAGGAACAATATAACAGTTTATTGAAGCATAGATGCGCACATCAAATGCAGAACTCATTTTCCTTTATCTAGTAAATAAAGTTAAACTCCATTACAAAATGGTTCCGCACAGAAAACTCCTGACCCAGCAATTCAGAGAGAAAGTTAGAAATCTTTCCGTCTATACCTGAATAGCTTTGCAGCTCAGTGAACACATGAGGGAAAAGGGAGACAGAAGATAAGAGTAAAGGGGGGAAACCAGAGGAAGAGAGAGCTGGAAAGAAATCAAAGACACAAGCTGGGTTCAATTTAGAGGCTTCCCACAGGAGGTGGAGTGACCTGTATCTGCTACAATAGAGGTCATGCAATTTTGAGTGGATACCCCTGCCTTCAGATGATACTGAGGACCCCTGCCTTGATGTGCGCATCCAGAGGAAAAAGCAAAGGGTCCCTATAGCATGCAGGACTCCCCGAATGACCTGACTGGTGGGTTCCTATTACAACTGCCTCGCTACACCGTAGCCTTGCAATTGACACTTCACAGTAAGCCACAACGCTGGCAATCAGTAAAGCTATCAAACTCACAGGAAGTTACTATGAAGTCAGCCATCCAAAGAAACTCCACCAATCCCTTATCTTTCTGTTTTCTGCTTTCATGAGCCAAATGTTATGAAAAAAAGGCACCATGAAATATATTTAGTAAACTGAAATTGAGTGGGAATGACAGTAGATGAAAGTATATGATCACTCCACACAGACTCGACATAGGCATAGATTAGCCTGGGTGTTCCTATTAAAAACACTTTGAAAAGAAATGGTGAGAAGTTGTCATTCTGCAAACACCGTGGCTGAATAACTGCGCTCTCTGAGCAGCCAGAATAAATTGTGCAGGCATTTTGCCATCTAAATCTCAACCTGAGTGGTTCAATGAAGAGCTGATATAAATAAAACCTGAACCTTGGTTAACAAAGATCCCCATAGGATGCACTGCACATGCTCCATTTAGTGACAAGCTCGCAGCACCTGTTACTGAGGCGACGTGGTGTGAATCAAACCCAGAAAATAAATATGAAAAACAAACAAACACATAAACAAACAAATAAACTGGTATATGGACAAACATGACCTTTCATTTCCAATGATTGTCCCAGAGAAGCTAATGAACATTTCTCTAAACATTTGCAGTTGGTGGGAGTCATTTTAATTACTTTCCACAGAGAAAACCATGCATGGCAAGGAGCTCAAATGAAGATAAACATTTAATCAAGCATGACCTTGTGTTCGATTAGGTGAATTCTCTGAGCGCTGACGTCCATGAAAACAACACTGACCATCCAGGTTTGGCAGAGTAATGACAGAAATGTATCAGGACTGGCAATAAATAGTCAAATAAACAGTACCTGGTAATTTGACCAGGGCAGTCAGATCTCTCTAATATGAGTCATACTAATCCATAGGAGAAAGCTTTTATCCAGCTAGTGTTTTAATGAGGTCAGGATATTCCAAAGGGGATGCTTCAGCTTACCACCAGGAATTTCAAACCAAAGTCTTAGGCCTGCGGAGCACTCCACGCAAACTCTAATTTGTTTTGTGTGTGAAAAGCTGAGCTGGAGTTGAATACAGCGCTATGAATAAATGCAGGCATGCTCACAACAACATGAGGTCTGTCTATTAAATAGCATGCACACCAAATGGAGGAGTTTGCACAGGGTTTCCTGCAGTTTCCTTTTTCAGTTGCATAGCCTGAAATAAAGGGCGCTTCCGCTAAAGCCAGAGGAAGCTAGTGTGTTTTCATTTAATACATTGTAAAGCGTATTAATCTTCAGGGAAACTGAGCAAACGCCATTTATTTAATGTCATCCAGTAACAACATTAATAAAGAGATGAGTTACCTAATTCAGCTTGGCACTGTATGTTTGCTTTGCAGTAAACAGAACAGCATGTCGCAGGTTTTAAGTTTATATAGACCGGCGGGACTAGTATCATCAGTGGGATGTGATTAGACGTGAGGCAGCACTTACCACCTCCGCCAAACATGGTTCAAGTCATAGTTGGGGGAGTCATGGTCAGAAGAGAACAAAGATTTTTTTGCTGCTTATAATGTAATAGATCTGAACAATAAATATGTATGAAAATTGCAGCAAGTTCAGTAGTTCTAGTGAAACCTGCTGAGCTGAGGAAAGCGCACACTGGATGATGGTGGCCTAGAGATACAACTGTGGACAGAAATCAGGTAAGGCTTATTAACAGACAAAAAATGACCCTTTCATTGTAAAAGACCTCTATTTCACAGGTGAGATACAGAGCCATTGTCTTTATCCTTTCATATCTGAAATGAAAACATTTTAGTGAGAGGAAAAAAAAAAAAAACACTGAAAGAGGCATTACTGTTTTCAAAGAACAAATGAATGAATAAAAAAAAATTCATTTCCCCTCTGTAATTGTATTCAAGGGAGCGTATTGTTGTGTAAAATCATAGCAGCAGGATTCAAGATAGCACAGTGGCATGAAGCAGGTTAACACAGATTATGTTTTAGTGGGAGCTAAAGAGTGAATGATTAAACTGCACTACATCCAATTGTGCTTGTCATTATAGCACTTATCTTGAGTTACTGACAGGCTCTGAGGTTTATCCTATCTCACCTTTAATTTCATTGGGTTTTTGATCACTCCGTCCCTGCCTGTTCCCACCTCTGCCCGGTGAGTGTGCTAAGTGTTTCTGTTGATGCTCCTGCTCTGTCCTGAGCGGTGGCATATTGCATGCAGACACCATGCTGTGCTGCTGCTGGTGGTGGCGTGAGGCAGAGAGGATTATTCCTGACGACAGGGGCATTAAATGTGTAGCAGGCCGGTGGAGGCCTGAGCTGATGCTCTCTTGTCTGTTTTGGTTCAGCACCAGTTCAGAAGCAGTCTCCTCTAAGCTGAGTGGGAGCTCACAGTACTCAGAGCGTTGTGCCTTTCATTAAAGGCTGTGGGTGTCACACCAGCTTAGGCCCAGCGTCCTCCCTCAACCAAAGCTTCATGCTGTACTCCTTTGCCTCTGCTTTTTAAGACTGAGTGACTAGGAATATAGTCACTTCACCAAAATTGGCAAATTTTCTGTTTGTCATTGCTTTATAATGTAACACATTTGGGCCACTTGTTAAAAGTCAGCAAGGTTTATGTCTACAAGGTGGCTAACACTGAGGGCTCTAATCCGGCACGTTGCAGCAGAGAAAATATTGCTCGCTCTTGTCCTCAAGATTCCGGTGGCAAGTCATAAAAGCTGTCATTCAAACTCCATGCCCACAAGAGCTGCTACAGAAGTACATAGTTGAGGGGCAAACTCAAACTGAATAGCAGAAAAGTCTAGCCAAAATAAAATCAGCTTCTTTCTTTGACTGTTAGTTTCTCATCAGGTGATACGCTTGCTTTGAATCTTATAATAATACAAAGCCAAAGTGAACCAAAGACATCTTGTACACAGCATTGGTAAAATCGCAATTCTCCAGCACATCTCAGAGAGTCCTGCAACCCTCATGCCAGCATAACCGAACATCAGCCTGACTGTTTGATCTTGAAAGGGATATAAGCCTAAAGCCCCTCCTGTGTGAGATGTCCTTCTTTAAAAAGATTCTAATCTCAGCCGAAATGTCTAGCAAAATAGAGGTCATCGTGCCAGAGCACCAAGCAGACAATTGCAGCTGGCCACAGACCTGAAAGGAATTCTGTGTGTTTGCGTCTCACCTGAGAGACATGGGTGCATCAATGGCTCAGAGTGCAGTTACGCAAACAAGGTAAATATAGACTTCTGGAAGTACTTCTATTTTCCTGTGCAATCCCACTATTAAGTCTCATTGTCTCATTTTAACAGATGAGAAATCACAGAAATGTCACTATTATTTCTACATAAAAATGTTATTCCAATCATAACCTCCTTTTGTATTTCTTTCAATAATACCTTGTTTTTTCTCCACTACACTTGCTTCGTAAATTCTCAAGCACTGCCAGGTGCTTCTCTCCCATTGATAATTTGAAGGCTGATAGCATATCCGTAACCTTGCACGCTGCTCATGATTCAATGATGAGAGCACCATTCAACCTTCTAAACTCCCATCCTCTCCCTTGAATTTTGATTCGATTGGTTTATCTAATTTTCCAGTAAATGCTTGAAATGTATTCCTGCACACCTCCTTCTCATGAAACTACACAGAGGAATCATGAGAATGAGATAGAAATGAATAGTTCTGCATTAGCTTCACTTCACCTCACCGGCAGCACCACAGCCCCCACTCGCTCTCCTTCCAGATTAAAGTTTCCAAGCAGCAAGTTGTGTCCTCAATCACCGCAAGTAAAATGAAGTGTGTACCTCTTCTGAATGAAAGTGAAACAAAATTATCCCAGATTTGAACAAGTAATGTACAGCTGCAAAAAGTGGGTGGAAGGAGGAGAGGAACAGTAGACACTTGAATGAATATTCCTTCATATGGTATGTTGAAGCTTTCCAGTAGCTTTGCAGTCAGGTCAAAATACAGAGAATGTCTTGGAAATCCACTGCATATATGAATGTGCACAAATATAGATATGGATAGATACATAATAACCTGGCAGCAGAGACGAGAGATAGCTCTGAGTGTTAGCTGGATTATTATAAAGCTAAATAAAGATTTGCAAGCTGTTTTGTACGAGTCCTCTCCATAACAGTGCACACTGAAGCTGGAGAGGCTTCATCTTAGCTAACATAATCAATCAGTTAGTGTTTAAGGGTCAGGGTTAGTCCCAAACTCAGTGGTTAACTTTACCATCAAACAGGTCTTTATACTTACATGTAACAAAAGGCAGTTACTGGGTAAAAGCCCCCTGATGTAAGCTATACTGCAAATAGCAGTAGCTCTGTCTATAGCAGTCAATAATATAGTAAATCAATCATAAAGTGACCAGTTCTCAGGCAAACAAACAAGTGCTCTATTTTACGGCATCACAGGGTATAAAATAATTTTGAGCACCGCCTGTTTCTGTTATCAGTTAAACTGCATTTTTCCAATTAAATCTTGGGTCAATAAAACACTGGAAGAATTGATTATGTCACCTCTGCTTCATAGGTGACATCTTCACATGTCTTGTTTTGGATGATGAAAATAGTTTTCTGATTGTTTTTCTGTCAATTAACTAATCGATTAATCAGTTAATCATTGCGGCTTTAAGTATTTCACACAGTTAAATGAACCCGTGGAACTTGTCCGTTAGAGAGTTATGTTACACAACAATAATAGTTTTCAACGATAAAGTGTGTAGTGTAAAGTATGATCTAAATGTTGCTATGGAAGAAAAATAACTGTGGTATATGTCACACAATCAATTTCCTTTTTGCTCAAATGAACATTAGCAGCTCTAGCCTACTAGGCTACTGAGCTGCCTTAAATCTAAAAGGTGGGAAATTAGTGCATTGAGCATGCTGAGCTAGTGCCAGAAATATATATAGAATTGATGAGGTGTCACTTTCACTAAGAGTCACACTATTGCACCGACAACAGCCTCTCTGATCCCTCCCTCCCTGCATGTCTGCCACCAATGAGGCACAAACACTCTGATTTGCATGGTCTGCACAAAAAAGAAACGTCCTTGATTTTAGGAAAGGTTGCATTGCTTTCTTCAACCCTGGAAAACACTATTGGCATTCATACCGCAACACCACTGGAACCATCTTTTTTGCTTATTTTTTCCAATATCCTATCAGCACACCAAACATCCACTGAAGAATCTGTAGCCCAGTAACACAAGTGTTTCTCCTGAAATATGCCTGCTATGATTTAATTTGGTAAGAAATGACAAGACATGCTAACAACTGTGGCCGACAGCATTTATCCCCAGCAAATGCTTAGACTTACATTTTGAGATCAATTTCATAGCTGTGTTAATTAATTTAGACTGCTAGCAGCACAATGCAGGTCAAACAGGGCAAACAAGTTACAACATCAGCCAATTAGAAACACACAAGCATTATTCATTTTTTTCATAAGTAGGGCAGGGCTAGTGCAAAAAGATGTGACAGATTCAGACATGAATGGAGACCGCAAGTGATGTACAGTAAAAGAAGGAACTATGGGTATTTCCTGCTGTGTCAGTCACCACTGTAACTTTTTCTACGTCTTTACCACAGATAAATTAATCCCTTAGGCTATCTTCTAAAATATATCAACTGCACAAAGTGGGTGTAAAATAATATTTAACTGTATGTCAAAGACAGATTGTGTTTTTGAATATCCTGTTCCTTAGAAACGAGCCTGTCTGGTGCCTTATCATCTGGTTGTTTTTCAGTCAATTAACTTTCATCACTGCAGATGACTATATTTATATGGTCACAATTTGTTAATCAAAAGCATGGATGGTTGATTTTTGCATATTGGTTTTAAGATTTGTCATGGAGTGTATTTAGGTCTAATTACTATCAGTTATTCTGTGAAAAGAGGAATCTTTTTTTCCCATCTATCAGTAGTGGAAATGAAAGAGATAAATTTATCAATCTGTCCCCTGAGAAAAGGGGCAGGTTGGCAAATGAGATCTGAGGCAAATGAAGTAACATAAGTCTCTGCTAGGGAAATACAATATGACAATTTTGCATATGATGGTCAATGCAATCAAAGGCAAATCAATTACTATGTTTATACTGTATCACGGAGATTGTTTTAAAAAGGTAGCTTTGCTACAACACATGCATTTTATTTGTTTTGGATTTTTGATTATATAGAAAGAAAAAGTCCCTCTCTTGTTTTCCATTTAGGAAATCAGACCAAACAGCAGGTGAACAGATGTGTGTTTACATCCCTGTAGTAGATTTACACAGCTGTAACGAATGCAGCAGTTCACCTTGTCAGCAGACTCTGAAATGGTACATTCCTTTAAAACACCACACACATCAAACAAGACATATTATTCCAATACTTTAAGTAAGGAATAGAATAGATTAAATGCTTAAAAAAATCATTTAAATAGCTCTTTAGGTAAATATAAACTTCAAAAAAGGTAAGTAAATGATGTTTGGGTTTGACTTTCAAGAGAGAAAATGTAAAGCGGACTGTTATCTTCCCTGATACAATGCAAATATGAAATTCATCGAGAGGCCCTTGTGATGCTTGCTAAATACAGCAGGAGTGAGGTCTTGTTGAATAAAACTCAACATGCAATTGACATTAACCTTTGATTTGTGCCAGACAGGGTTCCCTGGCAGAATGAGTACTGGCAAACCCATAGTAAACATAAACTACAGCTGTCTCAGTTTAAACACCGGGATAGAGGGAGAGACTGTGTTGTGGTTTATTCTTGTATTTGACCTCAGAACATACTGTCTGGCAATTTAAGGTCGAGCTGTCCATATAGAGCACAGAGAGGTAGTGACTTTTGTATGGCAGAGGAAGCTTTGGGCCCATTAAAACAATCAATTTTAAAATAATTTCATTTGAATTATTGCAGAGATGATGAACACAGAAATGTTGTACTGTAAATGCTATATATAATACATATATATATATATATTATATAATGTAACTATAAAAAATAATGAATGCTCTAAAACCTTTTGAGTTAAAACAAGCATGACGAATTGTCCAGTAGTTGTAATCTGAACCAGAGAACCAACGTAAACGTAATATATTCAAATACATTCAATGTGTCACGAGGTAACAGGTTCACCATTATCATGTGACATGTTTAAACACATGGCCGATGTGAGCAGTTAAGAGATAGGGGGTATATTCTGGTGGATTGGGGAACCTCGTAGAAAGCTTTGAAGACAGTTCACATGACTCACAAATCTGCCTGAAAAGGGCCCCCGGAGAAGAGCGTGTCGTTTGGATGGGTACCTTTGTAAAGAGATGGACTGAGACGAAAGTGGTACGATAAGGAGCGGTGGCCTTACCTCATTAGTGTTCCACCGGTGTCTCTCCTTTGGCAGCGAGGTGCATTTTGGTAGACATTCAAGCAGCTTCTTGGGCAGGTATATTTTCAAATGTCCATGTTCATCTGCAACAAGAGCAAGACAAAACAGATTATTTAGCACAGGCTTCATACCTTATTGACTTGCTCGTCTCCCTCTTTATCAGTCTATCAGTCTCTCTGCAGCAAAACGCTGACTGTAAAATAACTATCTCCAACTGAATTAGGAAATTAATTTAAAAAGAGAGTATTGCATACATTTTATTTTGTGCTTGGCTAAATTATTTTACTGTGAAATGCATTCTATCAGGGGAGTTCGCCAGAAATTTTTCACTGTCAACTTGTAAAGGCTGTGTCTATTCATTATTTAGACACAATAAACACCCTTGAGTGATTTTATAGTGTATGGGGATTTAGTATGGGAATCTGTGTGCTGCACACCAGAATGTGGTATATTATTAAGGGAAATAATTACAATTACCAGGCCCAATGCTTACATCACAATGCATCTCGTTCAAACCATAATTTACATTACACAATCATTTCACAAGCATTGTAAAACAGTACGGTATAAAGACACCCTCTTGCACAGATGCATTCAAATGTTCATTTCATTCCGTTGCTTTCTTCCTGCTCAAATATGCAGATGGCTTAAGTGTAAACAAACTATATTTGTTTAGGGAGACAAAAATGTGTTGCATTTATAATAGCTTGAAAAAAGCTATTATAGTTCTAATTTCTTTCAGAACATAGTATATGGGCTTATGTGGAAATAATTTTAATAATTTACATATAAAATGAAAATGTTATCATTAACAGCGATTTTAAGTGCAGGAAATCTGTGATTGTCAATCACTGTGAAATGATAGAGGGACCTTTTTACAAGGGAAGTACTCCAGTGCTAGTCAGAAAAATGTGTATGGTATATTATAAAGGGTGAATAGACATACATCAGATTGTACCATTGAAGAAATGCCAACAATATGAGCTTCTCTTTTCTCTGTAGTGTCTGTTGACATAGACAGTGAGCTTCTAGTCTTTTGTATATACTACACGTCTAATACATTTACAAGCTGTAAATCAAGCCACAACTGCAAATCTGGGACGTAGAGTTAGTTAATCCAGGTAATGTTCCAGCATGTGTAAATCCATTATTCACTTTTAATGGGTGTGGATTTAATGTGCATAAATTCACAGAGGGTAATGCAAAAATACTGCATTTATGTGGAACACAATTTAGCTTGAAAATAAGTTACAGCTAAAAACCAAATATCAGAGACCAAGCATCATCCTTTCACATTTATAAAACTGCAGGTTGGGCTACCAGGGAGAAATGGGCAAGTAAGGGGGAGAGACAGAGAAAAGCCTGAAGATGAGTGCTGACTATGGATCCCTGGGGTAACTGATGTCACTGGTTGACTGTAGAAAAAAAAGAGAAAAAGTTCAACCAAAGCGAAATACCACTTTAAAAGCCAATACAAATAATCCAGTAGTGCACTTGATTATGAGGATATGATAAGAGTGTGTGTAGCCTGCTGTACATCACAGGGAAGGAACAGAGTGCTACTGCCCAGAAACCTCAGTGAGCACAGTTGGTCCATGGAGATGGAGCTGGCTTGGAGCCTCTGAGCATAACACGTAAGGTGGAACATCATTGCTCCCAAAGGAAGGCAGAAGAAGATCTGTAGTATTTGCCATTTCCATCTGTAACTATAATTCTGCATGTAGTTTTATATCAGCTGCACAGGTATCTGTAATCATTCGCTATGCCCAATTAAGAATCACATACAGCATCTGCTCCTTGGTACCACCAGAGCGGTTTCACTGTCAGGACTGGAAAACACGCTGCAACTGAATGATCAGAAGCACCAAAGGAATAAAAGGGAAGCTGATTTTACAGCAGACTTTTCATTACGCAACAGAAACTTAAATTAAGCAATAGACTGTAGTCTCGCTTTAATGCAGAGCCACATATTTGTTAAACCACTAAAAGGGTCGAGAAGAGCGAAGGGCTTCAAAATTGAAGCCCACTCACACACAGAAAATCACACTCGATCCGCTCTCAGAGAGAGCGTGGGTCAGTGTAAAGTTTTGGCCATCTCCCATCCTACAACATGTGCTCTGAAGATTCGCTCTTTGCAACTGACAGACAGCAGTAGAAGCAGATACATATGGCAAGCCTGTCTCGGCACAGATTATTCAGGATTCAGCGCTGCCCTCTGGCACAGCTTCCTATGACACCATCAACACCAGACAGAGCTGGTTTGGAATATGTCTCAAGCATGTTGAGGATTTTCTCACCAAGAGAGTTGGGATAGAAATCTACCGCAGGAGGATATGTCTGCTCAATCTGCCAGCAGGCGGAAATACTTGGGATGAGAACATACAGCATAGAGGATCTAAACTACAGCAATGCAATGCTAGTCTCTCGCTTAGTTTTGAATTCACAACCTTTTAATTACAGCGGTCATTACACAGCATGTTTTTGTGCAAAGTATTGTTGGCTCTACAACTCTCTGCCACGGACCACTGAATTATGCAAAACGCATCTCAGCTAAGTATGCTGCGCACATGAAAGGTGACACAACTGCCACATAACTGCATTTTACTTTGAAATGCCAGTCTTGTATTTGACAGCTAACAACCCCCCAAGCAACACAGCACCCTATGTAAACCCTGCAAGACTAACAACATGTTAACTGGGTTTCTCTTAATCCTTTAACCTTACATGGACACTTCTCAAATCAGATTACTGAGGGATGTTCAGATTACTAATGTGCATGGAACGACACTGAATGTTGATGTGAAAACACTTAACTCAGCCTGATATATAGTTGGGCATTAGCTTTACACTTGACAATTGTGAGGTAAAAGATACATTTCCACTGGACACATTGCATGTGAAGCTGCACTGTGAACTTGTATTTAAAAGCCTGTGGTTGCACACGTCAACCATGGATGTGGGTCACGCTTTCAGGGAAAAAAGTTTTAATTCTCCCATCTACATCTCTTATCAGTCTCATCTGCAAACTGGCTGTGATGAAATAAAATGTCATACAATGGCACATCCACATGTAATGACATAGCCTATAGCATAACATTTCATTCGTTTGTTCATCTTTTGCATGATAGGACTTTCACAACACACATGTATTCTCTGTTCTATGAGCTGATAAGCTAATGTTAGAAAGCCAATCAAGTCTGAGTTGCTCTAACGCAGGGTAACAAAGGCTGACAGCCATCATCAGAACTCCAGCCTAAATTGAGGGGACAGCCTGCATTTGTTTACATTTTGGTAAATTTACACCATTAAACGTATGCTGACTTAGCTATTACCATTTTTTGTTTGCAATGCACCCATGAATGGACAGCTATCTCTCTTCTCACGCAGATTCTATGCAAATGTACGAACATGTAGTCACAATGGAAACTGATATTCTCTGAAAGTATAAGTCAATCGATATCTAAACATATAGGTGTATGGCTTTTGGTGCAAAGAGGTGCAATTGGGTTGTGGAGAGTTTTTAATCTATTAGTAGACTCCATGCGATGTATGCCACATCCATTGCTGCTGCTCCAGCAGACCTTGTTGATAATCTGGCCAAATCAACAGGATTTTCAGAATACTAACGCCGACCTATCCCTTTCACCTCAGGTAGCCTTTGCCTCAAGTCTTGAAGTGGGCTTTAAGTGCTGAATTACAATTTTCCATTGTTGACATTGTAGGTTAACAGCGTACAATGCATCGCCATTTGTATTCCTAGTCTCCCGTTTGTAAGGCAATGCTGCTGCACAACGATTTTAAACATGCGTCAACAAGGCAACCGTGCAGAGGTTTTCTGGCCGAGCTATCTTGACTGGCCAAGTCAGTCGCCTGACTTCAATCCAACTAAGCATCTGTTTCACTTGCTGAAGACCAGACTGAAGGCAAAAAGCCCTCAAAGCAAGCAAGGAGTGAATATGGCTGCAGTACAGGCCTTGCAGAACATCACCAGGGAAGACGCCAAGTGTTTTTTAAATGGATCACAGAATCCAGTCAGTCATTGACTGCAAAGGATTCGTGACCAAACATTTAACATAAAAGTTTATATATATATATATATATATATATATATATATATATATGGTCTAGAC
>CM076651.1:7004077-7037696 GCA_038496675.1 Rachycentron canadum
TGTATAAGAGACAGCCCACCACCCTTCCCCCTCCCTCCTCCTCCTCCTTTTAAAAAATACATCACTTCTGTCTCGTAAACACTATTCGCTGTGGATGCCAAAGAAAATTCTCGCGCTTCAATGGGGAACTGAACGACCCCTCTCCAAGACGGGGGGGGGGGAAAATAAAAACAAAATAATTAAAAAATAAAATAAAATAAAAAATAAAATAAAATAAAAACTTATACATTTTAAAACGGACACGTCTAAATGATGGCCACGACGCCTTCAAAACAAGACGCAAATAGCGGTCGCAGAAAGGAGCCGTGTTGTTCAGATAAACTAACACAACCGAGTCGCTTTTTTTTTTTTTTTTTTTTTTTTAAAGCTGGGTAATAAGGGAAGAAGTTAGTCGATGCCAATGACATGTTGTCATTAACTTAGCCCTGTTGTTAACAACTTGAATTGCTCGTGATTTGACAACGATGCCAAGCCAAATGTACGGTAAATACGGTACTTTTACCACGCTGACTATTTGTCCCCGTGGCGTGCTTTAAATGTGGGCTACGATGGGAATAGTAGCTGGCTAGAAAGGAAGCTAATATTAGCTGGCTAGGTGATGTCTCCACGTTTTAGCTGTCTATTCGGAGGAAAATAGCGGAGCCGTTTTCCGCCCGAAAATTTCTCCACTTGTCCTCACGCGTGTCTCGTCTCCGCACGGAGTTACAACTGTCCTAGAAAAATCACACAGCGGTCATACTAGTAAATTAATCCCATTATATTTCTCTTACCTTCCGGCTTGTTTTCGGCAGCCATTTCCCCTTCACGCGCAACATCCTCCTCCTCCTCACGACCGTGGGTACCACGCGCGTGCACGGCGAGGACAGCACGAGGAGGGACCGGAGGAGCAAGCGGCGAGTCGGTCCGACCGAGGCGAACTTACCATTGGCTGTGAGGCGGTGACTGACAGAGAGGCTCCGGGATGAAAACACATCTCCCCTCACCTTGGCACCACCAGCCGTGTTTCTTTTTTTTTTTTTTTTTTTTCTTACAGTGAATTTAAAACAGCTTCAGAGGCGCTGCAGGTCTGGCGTGACGCTTTTGATAAAATATGGTGACGCGTTGTTACATTAAAAATAAATAACTTAATGTTCACCAGGTGAGGCTGTGGCTTTTATCCTTAATTAAAACTAATGACGTTGTGAATATTAAATGTGTGTCTTTGAGCTGTCCCACCGAACTCGTTTAACACTGGCTTTCCCCGAGGGACAGGGACATGTTAGCCCTAAGGAAAAAAAAAAATGCCCTGGGTACAGACAGGTACAAAGCCCCCTACCCCTCCCACATTGGACCACCCCCCCAAAAAAAAAAAAAAAAAAAAAGAAAGAGATTCAAAAAACAAACAAAAACAGCAGGGTCATGTCATTTATAATTATTTTCTGTCTCTCTGTGGTCATTTTGTGTCATTTAGCTGAGCTCTGTGACTTTCAAACAGGAAGTATAAACAGCCACTTCATACAGAGGCTCTGGCTCAGGGGGCCCCTGACCTCTTGGGCCCATGGGTCTGCAGTGAGCAGGCCTGATCAGTAATCCATCCACCGAACTAATCTTCAATCACTGGGTTAATATTAGGCTGAATTACTAACTGTTATGGCTTTCATTATGGCTTTCATTACTTTTTTTTTTTTTTTTTTTACATGTCTTCAGAGATAAATTTGTAAAAGCTATAATTGCAGTATTTCATACAAATGATAACAGGATAGAAATTTCATTTTTACATAATCATCTATTACAGTAAAAGATTAATCAGCATTAATCTTCACATGTATTGTTTTACTTTTATTCTTTATTTTACAATATTTAATCCATTCATTAGCAGTACTGGTTCACAGAGACCCCTGGGTACAAACAGCGTATTACGAACAAACAACTAAACATTTGAGGCATATCAAACACTAGTAACAGTCTGCACAGTCTGTCAATCAAGTGTCCAAACGTCAGTTTACATTTGAAAGTCTGAGGGCTAGTTTGTTCCCTTGTAAACATGTCTAACTGATTTCAAATAGTGGCACTATGATACTGAAGACTGCAGGCGTTTCCAGGAGTTGTGGATCCCCCCCCCCCATGTGACAACAGGGGCTGGTGGTGGAGTTAAACAGTTCTGTCAGGTGGTGTGGGGGTCAATATATGGTGCAGACTTGACGACCAGTTATATGAGTACAATCACTTTAATTCTGTCCATTATGCTATCAAGGTTTGAACTCAAACTATCATTATGGTGCAGTTACATAAGCTTGACAATAGTATGGCTACATTAAATGACTACAGGCAATCTAATTACAGATCACTGTGCTTCACAGACTTTGCTTTTGGCACTTGTGTGAACTTCAGCACTTAAGGACAGCCTTCACCCTGTATTATCAGGCTGGTGGCCGTCAGTGCTGAAATGCAGTGTATAGTATGAGGTGGTGGTGCTGAAAGGACAGCTCCTCTGCTGCCTGTGTGTGTGTGTGTGTGTGTTTGTGTGTGTGTGTCTATGTATGTATGTGTCCTTTACAGACAATGGCTTTGTGTTATTGCAAAGAAAGCAATTGTGAACTAAAGGAAGATCTAATCCACTGAAGCGATTTTCTCACCCCTTGTCTTAATTGTTCCTAAATTAATATGATGCAGACAATATCTCTTTGGAATTAGGCATGTCAACAATATTCATTGTTTACATGTAGAAATCTAGATTATGCTCAAATATGTTTTCCTCTCTTTACAACTGAAAATGAAGCAACCTTGATATAGTATCTTACATTTAGTCAGATTTTAAAATGAATAAATAACATTCAACAAACATTTAATTTCATACTTTAATTACAACTGTTGCACGGCTGCAATGTGAAAATACCACTCTGCTTTTGGAAACGTAAGTCACAAATTTTCGAGTTTATACTTCCAATTAATGAGAGTTTAGAAACTAAAAAAATCAAATAAATAAAGAGCAGCAGCCGCACAGTGAGCTGAGCAGGGGCGGCGTGTTGTCGTTCATCCCCGTCGCAAGGGGGCGACGGAGGACACGGGGAACCGTTTGAGCGGAGAAAATGACACGAAGAAGAGATGACCGGGTGTAAACATGGCGTCTGCCTTGGACGATGATGAGATCTGCAATGATGACTATTATTCCCTGCTAAATGTCAGGCGAGAGGTACGATGTGCCGCCGTTATCGAAACAGACGCGTGTGCGCCTGCATGTAGCTGTTGCCTCGCGCGCTTTCTCTGGCTAATCTCTAACGGCCGCTCCTATAATCTGATTTGACGTTAGCTAGGTGGCTAGCTTGTGACCCTCGACATTGATTTCTGTGCTGTGACTCTCAGGCTGGAGACCTGACAAGACGCGCTACAGGTTGTTGGAGTTACGACTTTACACCCACGGGAGTTGTCGGTCGACGGAGCAGAAACAGGGGGACGGGTTTAATACGGGAGCTGATGCCAACCGAGTGACATTTAACGGACGTTATTTTCAGTTTGAGGGTGATCTCTTGGGCAGTTGCTAATGCTACAACTGAGCTCCAATGTTTCATCATGTATCTGACACTGGAAACACCTGAAAACTCTTTCTGTCGTGATGCGTCTAATTTGCGAAGCACGTTATTCTGAAATTCTCAGATTTTACGTCCTTACACATTCACATGCTGAGCTGCTGAGAGTGATTTTTGCTTCTGTTGTTTAATGTTATAGCTAATGATACGTTTTCATTCAACAACACACGAGCAAGTGTTTTAACCACTGAATGTTACAGTTGTGTGCAAAGGTTTGGGCAACTTACATATGATGTTGAAGTTTTTGAAGTGACAAGATACAAAACACAACCCAACCTGCACCAAACAGTCATTAAAAATGATGCTTTCGTCACATTTTTATTGAATTAACCTTTCCATTATTTGCGGCATATTCAAAAGTCAAAGTTAGTTAACATTAGACAGTTGACGGTTTAAGTCAAAGTTAATTAACAATGCGTTAACGATTGGAGAAATGCTCATATTCACTTCTTGTCACTTAAAAAAAAAAAAAAATCAAAAATATATGTAATTTAAAACACAGAATCAGTCACTGCCTCTGTGTCACTGATTTTAAAATTAATGAAAATTGTTGGGTTATCAATGGGCTTTATTAAATGCATGTGAACACATACTTAAAAGGTATTTCCCTCAGTCACCACTGATGTGATGAGGTCAGTACCTTTTCCTTTGTAGCATATTTCCCAATAGTCTCCTTATTTAAGCAGCAGTAGGTTTCTATTCAGACTGCTTTGCTGCCAAAACCCACGTAAAAAGCAAGTCATCTAAACCCTGCATGGCATCACAGCATAGGTGGTAGACTTTGCAAAGTTCAAGTAAGTGCTAAGTGATCTGTAAATGAAGTTGGAAGTAGGTGAGTTCAGCTGTAGCAGTTTCATGCTGTGTGTTTTTTAATCTTGTTTTTGAAGTTTCACTACAATTTATTTATTTATTTATTTTTTTGACATTTTTTCAATATTGTGCTTCAGGCAACACAGGAGGAGCTGAAGGCAGCATACAGGCGATTATGCATGCTGTATCATCCAGACAAGCACCGGGACCCTGAGCTAAAGCGACAAGCAGAACAGCTGTTTAACCTCGTACATGAAGCTTATGAAGGTAAAAATAAAGAAGCTTAGTTCACATCGTGCAGTTGACTGCTTTTGCTGCTACATGTGATGTAATAATCTGAATCATAATAATTTGAAACATAAACTATATTGTATGTTAATATTAGTCGCGGTTGTCTTATCTCTTTCTAGTGCTCAGTGATCCACAGTCACGCGCTATCTATGATATCTATGGCAAACGAGGGCTTGATGTTGAAGGATGGGAGGTAAGCCCAAAATATACACTGACACATCTGATACAGGCGGAAGAGCTGAAGCCTCATGGGTCGAGCTCAGTCGAGTTCTGAATTTCACAACCACAATTTTACAACAGTGTGTGGGTTTCATTAAAGTGCAAACACGACCAAGTGTCAATTATCAAAAACAAATATGAAACATTTGGTGTTGTGTTTGCAGTTTTTAACTTTGACACACATACAGCAAGATGCAGACCAGTGTGAGAGTTTCAGTGCAAGGCCATCAAAGTTAAAACACATCGCACAACTCTTCTCCAGTACACCAAGTTTAATTAACCTCATGCTGGCTAATTAATCGTGCGTTCAGCTATTTTGCCTTTATCGGAGTGGTCAGGGTAGTGTGTTTGCTATGGTTGGCTGCTCTTCAGTGGAATCAAGACTTTTTTAACACCTTTCTCTTTGGAATACATTTAAGCCAAGTTTAGTTTGGATCTGTTTAGGTCTGGCAGCTCCTTGACAACTTTAACAAACCACTGCATTTTTAAATTAGACACGTCTTAGGCAGTTCAGAGAGAACTGTAAAATTCCAGTTTTCAGATAAATGTATGTTTTGACCATGTTGATAGCAAGTTAGCATTCAAACGTTTGCATTTGATGTTCACTATGTTTTTAAAAATGCCTCATGGCATGAAGCCCCCAAGACTATGCTCTCCTATAAAACATCAGAGCCAGTTCTAATTTTGCATTCATCTAAAATCACTGATGCATGGCAGTACAATATATGACACTTAAATAAATATTCACACTCAGACATGTGGGAGAGTGAAATACTGGTAAAAGTTTTTGGACTATATCTTTTTATCTGCAACCTCTGAAGAACCCAAACCACCATTCGCCTTGCATCCTAATCGAATCTTCTTACTCCAGGTGGTGGAAAGGAAAAGAACCCCTGCAGAGATTCGAGAGGAGTACGAGCGTCTTCAGAGAGAACGAGAGGAGAGAAGGCTTCAGCAAAGGACCAACCCAAAGGTATTTTCACGGGATAACAAGCCTCATATTGATGTGACTGTAATATCAAAAGCTTAAAAACCTTGTGCACATCATGTACATCGCTTTTGAATACAGCATTCATTCCTGACCGTATTATGTGCAGGGAACGATTAGTGTGGGCATTGATGCCACAGACCTCTTTGACCGATATGAGGAGGACTATGAGGATGTGGTCGGAGGTGGAGTCCCACATGTGGAAATCAACAAAATGCACATATCACAATCCATAGAGGTGATGAGTTGCTCAAGCTTCCAATCTTCAGTAATATGCTCTGTTGTGTGATTTGGATGTCAAGCCTGTTTTATGTGTCCTACTGCAGGCTCCACTTACTACAAAAGACACAGCCGTTTTGTCTGGCTCCTTGTCAACCCACAATGGAAATGGAGGTGGCACCATTAACTTGGCCTTAAGAAGAGTCACCTCAGCGAAGGGGTGGGGAGAGGTATGCTGCATTCTCACCATAGACATTCATTTTGTAGTGCATGCAATGACCAACATGGTTTCTTTCTCTGCCTCAAAAACAAACATACAACTGTGTGGTACAAGATGTCCAGCATTATTTGTTATGTGTGTGTGTACACAGATAGAATTAGGTGCCGGAGACACCCATGGTCCTCTCTTTGGAATGAAGATTTTCCGAAACTTGACACCTCGATTGTAGGTGTTGAAATGCAAATTGTTGTAATTTTATTTCTTTATTTATTTCTTAGTACAACATGAACAATAAAGCTTTTTTTCTTTTTCTCTCTCTTTTCCTTTTTTTTTTTTGCCTCAGCTTTGTGACCGCTCAGTGTGGGCTCCAATTTTCATCCCGCGGTGTGCGTCCTGGGGTTACCACAGTGCTGGCCCGTCACCTAGACAAGAACACGATGGGCTATCTGCAGTGGCGATGGGGGATCCAGTCCTCTATGAACACCAGCATAGTCAGGGACACCAAGAGCAGCCATTTCACCTTTGCAATGCAGGTTAGCAGCCAACTCTAATGTCAGCCAAGACACTTTTAAATCAACAGTTGTCAGGGTTGTATCTGATCATTTACTTTTTATCTTGCAGCTTGGCATTCCTCACACTTTTATGATGATGAGCTACCAGTACAAGTTCCAGGATGAAGATCAGACAAAGATTAAGGGCTCAGTAAAGTATGTTGTCAAATTGCAATATTTGTTATGTGTAGAATGTAATCAGTCTGTGTATAGTAGAGGCATCAAGTAAACTTTGACTGCAGGGAAATAGGGAATGACAGCGTCTTTGTGCTACAGATCAGGTTTCTTTGGGACCGTGGTAGAGTACGGTGCTGAGAGGAAGATCAGTCGACACAGTGTCCTGGGGGCCACCGTCAGCGTGGGAGTGCCCCAAGGTGTTTCCCTCAAGATCAAGTAAGTGTGGCGGAGAGGTTTCCCTCACATCGCAGCTGCCACACCACCAGCGTGAGTCAAGAGGCAACATCATCAGCCAATCAAATGACTCTTCTACAAATTGTCTCTGTGTTGGCGGTGCATCTTTGAGGATGTACACACAGGACTGAACCCATTGACATGCTAGGTGATTCTGGGGTAGGATTTAAAAAACAGTAAATTCTCTTAGAAACAATCAGCACACGCTTTACTGTCCTTTCTCATCTAGAGTCTGGAAGATATTTTCACTTTGTGGCATTTTCAATTTTAGGCTGGCAGGGAGTATGTAGCTGAGAGAGTAGTAAACTTTTGTTATTTTTGAACGTGATCTTGCCTGATGTTCCATTTTCAGAAAAACTCCCACAGAGCTTACACGGAGTAACCAGTTTTTGCAGCTAGTTAGATTTAAATAATGAAACCGACTCTGTCTGCAGACTAAACAGAGCCAGCCAGACCTATTTCTTCCCGATTCACCTGACTGACCAACTCCTGCCAAGTGCTGTATTTTACGCCACAGTTGGACCATTGGTTTTTTACCTCGCCATCCAGCAGCTCATTATTCGGCCCTACGTGCGGGCCCAGAAGGAACAGTAAGAAACCTTTGCTTTAAGTCGATTTATTCATGCAAGAAACATAGTTGTCTATTGTTACGGCTGGATTTTATGAGCTAATTTTATTCCCCCATTTATGTTTTAACTCAACAGAGACCTGGAGAAGCAGCGGGAGAGCTCGGCCTCCAATATTGCCAAGAAGAAACAGGAAGCAGAGGCTGCTGTGAGTATTTTCCAGCCTTACATGTAGCTGTGGATATTATCCTACATTACGCTTCAGTGTTGGATAAGAGATGCAGGTGTCGTGGGTGACTGTCAAGAAATATTAGAAGTCCCACAACATCCAGACAAAGGGGCTGAGATGGGATTAGATAAAATGCAAAGTCTTATTGGAATTCATTAGTGTAATCCATATGATGTGAGATCTCATTGTTTGTGTCTGTCTCCTCTGTGTGCCTTTTTCATCTCTGAAGGTTTTGCTCATGCAGGAGTCTGTACGCCGGATTATTGAAGCTGAGGAGTCTAGAATGGGTAAGATCAATAATATTTAGGGGATGAGCTTATCCTGGGAATAATGTTTTTTAAGCAGGATGTGAAACTGTTTGATTCTCGTAGATTCTGAAGGGTTTTTGATATATTCTAGGTGAAATATGTTGAAAGCTATGCCTGATTGAATGTTGCTCACTTCCAAGTGCAATTTGTGAGGTACAGTCTATTTTCACTGTATAAAATAAAAGTAGTTTCCTGTCGCTGGTGTTTAATTCTCTGCTACCTATGAATTCCCATCTCACACATCAAAAAAAAACAAAAAAAAAAACTAAACTATAGCAGAATACATGATTTAAATGATCTTCCTGGGTAGTACGCTGAACTTTAAAGGGACTGTATAGTTAGAAAAGACAAAGCTAGTGTGAGATTTTGTGGACACTTATGGTGTCTGGGTTGATTTTGTGTGACATGAGGGTTGCTTTTTAATCAGGTGTAAAATAGCTGATGGAGTAACAGAGTTCAGCGGATTTTTTGTTTTTTTGATGACCCTCCAGCTTCCATTTCTACTGGGGCTTTTTAGTTTGCCTTTGATAAGTACACTAACAAAGAGCTCCCAGCAGACAGTATCATTTTCGCCTCGGGGAATTTGGCAAGTGATAATTGGTTGATGACACCTGTCACTGTCGAGGTTGCTTTGATTTTTAGTATCATCAGAGGTCCCTTAGACTTTGCATATATAAAGTAATAGTTAATAGCTGTGTGTGTGTGTGAGTGAAATGGCAAACACACAGCTGCTCTTCTTTATTCAACCATTTCATTACAATGAAATGGTTATGGTACTGTTTATGCAGCTTGCAATTAAAATGAATTGTGCTGTCTTTTATGCTAGGTACTAGCAAAAAGATTTTAACGAAGCAGTCTCAAAAAATTCACTGGTTGTGTAATAAATAAATCAGTGTGACTGTGACTACGATTGCAGGCACACAAGATTAAAGTTGTACAATGTTGAAAGTGGGGTATTTTGTTGGACTTCTAACGTCTGTCAGTTGGTGGCTCATTTGAATTTTGAATCATGGTAAAATATCATGTTAATACATTACATTTCCAGTTGATTAAATCTATCCTGGATGCTGCTTCCTCTGTCAGGTCTCATCATCCTCAACGCCTGGTATGGCAAGTTTGTTACAGACAACAGTAGAAAGCATGAGAGGGCAAAGGTCATTGATGTGACCGTGCCATTGCAGTGTCTGGTGAAAGACTCGAAACTCATCCTCACTGAGGCCACAAAGGTGCGTAAATTAACCCAGATTTCGAAACCCACAGAATTTAGACAAAACTTTAACAATAAAGGACATTTTTATTCAGCTGTATTATGTACTGCTGTCCTCAACTTGCTGTGCGATGATTCATCCTGCGGCTGGTGCATGACCCGATGTTGTTTCTCCAGTCTGGACTCCCTGGCTTCTACGACCCCTGTGTGGGGGAGGAGAAGAGCCTGAAGGTGCTGTATCAGTTCCGTGGAGTCATGCATCAAGTCCTGTCAGGAGACACGGAACCACTCAGGATACCAAAGCAATGTAAGTCCCTTGGTCTACTATATAGCACAGGGACTCCCTCATAGGGTGGGATGTTGTCTTTGTGTTAATTACTGTAGTCTTTAGCTCCTTCAGTGCAGGTTACTGATCTAGTAGATTCTATAATGTCTTGAATTGTGTCACTGGCCCCACTTTTAGTGTAAGAAGGGAATTTTATCTCAGTCCTAAGTCTTTGTAGATGTGTTTAACGTATCCAAGAATATTTTGATCTTATTTGAGAATATCTCCAAAGATCCACTGAACCATGTTGCCTGTCACCTTCATGTGCCCCACAGCAGCATTTTTTTCTGACTGCTTTGTTGTTCGTTTCCCACTGTACAGCTCACAGGATCGACGCCGACACATAGGAGCTCCTCCGCCAACCAAAAAGACTCATCTCTCAGCTGTTTGACAGAAGATGGATAAACTTGTTTTAGATACATCATGGGACTTAAGTCCTTGTTATTCAGAAACTGCGCATTTACCTTTTCGTCTTTATATTCATTAAAATATGCAGAGCGGAGTAAGAGCTTCACAGACTGGGCTGATCATAATTCAGTATCCACAGACAGGGTTGTGGCCTGCTTGAAATTCTAATGTGACACCAAAATCAATGGCTATCATCCTGCTTCCCAGGTCTTCTAGCCTCCTTGGTGGCCATTTATTTTTGGTATGACTTGTAATCTATGATCAAGTTATATGTACTGTATTGTACACAAACTGCAGTGCCTATGTGATTGAAGACATGAATGCACCTCTGTTTATTTGCCATATTATTAAAAATCAGTCTCTCTAATGTTGTTTAACCATTTTTTTTAATCAATAGTAGTTTCAATACTTATGTTTGTCTTAAATTCAAGGTATTAACTTTGAACAGACTCAGGAAAATGTGATAACCAAAATGTGGGAATTTGAATAATATTATCAATGTGGTGGACAAACGGCTGCTGATATACAAAGGAGGTAAAAGAGTTGAACACATTTAAATATATTTTACATGCTGAGAAACTGGTCTCATCCCCTCAATACTTTTTTGAGCTACCCTACTTTAACTTTATTTTAGCGTTGTGTTAATAGAAAGGAGCTGGATTAACAAGAAGCACCACAAGGCCAAAGATTGACTTTTTTTCCCTGTGAAAAATGCAGCCCTGCTTTTTCAAGAATCAGATAAAGTGAGTCATGCAAAGAAGTCAGACAAAAACAGCCTGACAATGTATCATGGGCCTCCTTTGAAGACAATGAAGATTCCTTAATCAGGTTAATCTAGCTTTATCAGTTTATTATCCTGAAGAAGCGTCCCTGCTCTTTGATCTTAATAAGTCACCTGATTTTTACAGATACATTATTTACAAATGAATCAATTCCAACTTGTCAGATCATTAGGCTTCTGTTTAAAGAGTGAAAGTTTTCAGAACAATTGAAATGGTATTACCTAACCAATCAGAGCAGATCAGCATGATTAAAAAGTCTTAGGCTATGTGACTGAAGGCCATTTTGACAAGGGACACAGTGAAGACTGCAGACACTGGTTACTACAATGATGGTGAGTATACATGACATTCCTTTGGTATTGTCTGGTATAACTTAACATTTATAAAGAATTCAGATGCTATAAATAATAGCCTTAACACAAAAAAGTATCTACCGATGCTTATTGAAGTGTTTCATATACATTTACACAAGTAAAATATATCCAGTTTCACTACTTTTTCCCCTTAACAGG
This sequence comes from Rachycentron canadum, assembly GCA_038496675.1. Lineage (NCBI taxonomy): Eukaryota > Metazoa > Chordata > Actinopteri > Carangiformes > Rachycentridae > Rachycentron > Rachycentron canadum. Next base: position 7,015,690 of record CM076651.1, read on the forward strand.
CCGAGCATTAAAACAGCTCAGTCACAAAAGTGTGAAATCTTTATTTTGAAAAGGGGGAAAAAAAAAAAATCTATTTCATTGTTTTCCTCCATCCAGACCACATTGGACCAGGTTTACTTAGTTAGTTATTGAAGCCATATAGTTTTCTATTTGTCCAAGTTATGTGCAGTGTTGTAAACAGTCTAGTTGTGAATCTGTGACTCTTCAGTTTAGACTACGCAGGTTTTGCAGTGTTCACGTTGGACACAGCAGCAGGAAACCTCTCGTGAAATCTAAGGAGAAAACACATGAAATGCAAAGCTTTTGGCTTTGTCAGGGTGCTCTTTCAGCACAACAAAGGCAGGTGGCGACGAGCGCGGCAGTGACGCACGAGTTTCCTTTAAGAACGGCTGATGAGACTGCGCCCACCCACTCAACGGCGTACACCGGGTGGGCGGCGTCGACAGCGGAGTGCTCGACCTGAGCGCACACGCGTATTTTTCTCTCTAGATCGCGATTACCGATGCATGAATGTCCCCCTGGTTCACAGTTGACATGGTCATTGACTGAATTGATGTTTTAACTCAGACTATGATCCGGTTCATTATGGTTTGAGCTGCTGATTATTTTCCCGATCAACTGATTGAATGTTTGTTTTGTAAAAGAAGAGAAACTTTAGAGCCAAAGTGAGACGTAGTACGTTTATACATACATACATATATATATATATACACACACACACACACATATATATATATATATATATAATTACAAAAATGAGCATCATCAATTTCTCACATTTAAGAAGACGGGGCTCGTGAACATTTGGGATTTTTACATTAAGGTGACGAATATAAAAATAGTTTACATGTATTTTTCCTGCTTTTCAGCTCAACTTGAATAAGTCGCATGACTTCATCTGGAGGAAAGAATCACATTTTGCGAGCTGCTGTTTTACATGAAGAAATCACAATAACTCATGAATAACCAGAGCAGACAAAAAGTCCAGTATTTCCCTCTAAAGGTCAACGCGGTAAAAACCGAAAACTAAAACATCTACCTCAAATTTGTAAACCCCCCCCCCGACCGGGATTTTAAATTTCGTGCTGGTATTTTTATTTTTTTCCCTGTAGTTTCTTTTACAGGCTCTTTATATATAATATAGTTTCATATCTTCGGTAAAGCGTATTTCTCCTGCCTCGATTTTAAAAGGTGCTGTTAACCTAAACCTACGGGTTCAAACCTTGAACTCACCTTGAACTAGCTGCTGCCGACTCGCTTCGCCGCGCTATCCGAGCGCCTAGCACCGCCCGCGCGTCTGGGCCCTCCCGGGGGCGTCCCGGAGTGAAAAACTAGCGCGACTTTTTGGAGAACGACAAATTGGGTGAATTCCGCGAACTGCAGCCTGGCCTGCACCGACGCAGGGAGATTAATTTCTGCCGTTATTATTTCTGAAGCCACGTTTTAAGTGTCGGCAGCGCTACACGTCGTGGCTGAGAGGTCGAGGGGAGTTTGTAGCGTCGGGTTTATTCCTCTGGCCGCTGCGTTGGTAAAAGACACGCGCGGGCCTGGGTTCGTCCCAGGCATGAAGAGGAAAGCGAAAGCTATGGGGACAACTCAGAGCCACGACACGGCCTCAAGTCGGATCGCGTCTCCGGCTGCAGCGTCGTCTGCCTCGTCTTCAAACGAGGGTGTAAGTCTCCCTCCTTTCCTCCCTCCTTTCCTCCCGCCGGCGGACCAACAACAAATTGGTGAGATCTGAACGCTTTGTGTTCAGATCTCACCAATCTGAGATCAAATGTTGTGTTGTGTTGTGTTGTGTGTTGTGAAGTGTTGACAGTCCGCAGCTGGCTGACAATAAACAATCCTCAATTTATTAGTCTTTAAAAATACCAGAACGTTGTGTGTAGTATAAACAGATTGAAATTAAGAATAGTAAATGATTTAAAGTACCACCCACCTCAACTTGACTTTTACAAAGTGGGAGAGGGGGATTTTCACACTACAAGATGCTCGAAATACATGACTCAAAAGTACAGAGGCTTAAAATGCTTAAAACAGTAATGATGTCAATGTATCTCTAATAAATTGTGGTGGAAGTTAATGTTTTATGTTAATAAGAGAGAGAGAGAGAGTGGGTGTTAAATAAATATAAATTGAAATAAATAAATCAAGAGTAAAGAAAGTGGACGAATTATTGATCAGTGTATAAAAGGCATTAAAAAGTGTGTGTGTGTGTGGGGGGCGGTTTATCATTGAGACCCTTTTTAGAATTGAACTGACTATTTAAAACTTCACCTTATCTGTGCCTTTTTTCCTCTCTTTTTGTTCAGTTGTTCCCTGTTCCTCTGGAGATCCTGGAGGAGATATTCATGAATCTTCCCCACGATCAGGTGCTTCATCATTGTCGGTTGGTGTGCCATCAGTGGAAAGAAGTGGCCGACAGCGAATCGCTGTGGAGAGAGAGATGTAGAAGGGAAGGATACCGCTTCCACAATGCTTCAAAAACACCCAAAGACTGGAGGTTGTTTTACTTCCTGTGCAAGAAGAGACGAAATCTTCTCAAAAATCCAAGAGGAGAACGTAAGAAGCCAGAACACCGATTTTACTCAAGCAGTTGGTGACGCTCAGGCCAGTTGGTCGACTGCTGAACGGAAAATCAGCTGCACAAGATAATCTCTCTCTTCTTTCTTTTTATAGAAAAAATGAAGGGCTGGAAAATAGAGGATAATGGTGGCAATCAGTGGAAAATCGAAGGACTTTTGGTGCCACATCCAGATGAGACAGTCCAGATAAACTTTGTGACGTCTTATCAGTGAGTTTTCGCTGTAAAATCGCATTCATTTAATATGGTACATTTATATTTTGTAGTCGCTAAAACATCCTCCGCTCTCTGCAGGATGTGCCGGAAATCCCAGCTGATCAATTTGGTGGAGGAAGGTTACACCAAATCAATCATGGATGACTTCCAGCCAGACATCAGAATATCTGATTGGTGAGAACATGACAATCACCTCAGATTTTACAGCATTAAACACCATGTTAGTAACAGCATTTAGTCAATACACATGAGCATAAGTGGGTCCTTTCATTCGAGTGCTAAAAATGGTTCCAAAAAGATTCATCAAGTGCCACATTAAAATAAAATCCAGTGAAAATATTGATTGACAGGTTGTATCAAAACCTGCTAGATAATATTTGATGTTATTATAAGGCTTGTGTAAATCCCAATTAATATGACATTACATGACTCATAAGCTCAAATACTACGCCCGCATGAAGAGGCATGCTATATTTACAATTCATGGTCTAATAAGCTTTCTCATTATAAATATCAATATTACAATATTATATTAGCCAGTTTGACTGTAACTGCACGAAGAACCCATAAATTACACCTAATATCTTTGTAATGTGTATTTAGACACAGATTTTACAGTCAAAAAAAACTTAGCTGTCTCATAGTGCAATGCAGACCTTGTATCACAAATGAAGATTAGCATAAGCTGCTGTGACTGTTATGCTTAAATGAATGAACAAACAAAACATATTTAAAACCCACGGGAATGTGTGTCCCAGTGAGCAGTGCTGGAAAAAAAAACCCCCAAAAAACTACTGACCCACGGTTGAACCTAATTGCTGATCGCAGTTTCTGTGTGCACATGCTGCTTTACATTAGGTATGCTCCGCGATGGGACTGTGGCAGTGAGTACGAAATCTGTGTGGAGTTGTTGAATGAAAAAAAGAGGCCTATCCAGACTTTTGCTCCTGAGACTGTCCTCTTTGAGCAGTGGAACGATCAGAAATGGCATCAGGTACGGTATAAAGCATAAAGCCTTAATTAATAGAATGAGGAGCATGAGAGGAAGCACAAAGTCCAGGGACAAATCCACACTTACTGATGTTTGTTTTTTCAGATCACCCATGTTTTCCAGAACTATGGACCGGGAGTGAGATATATTCGCTTTACTCATGGAGGCAAGGACACACAGTTCTGGGCAGGATGGTATGGAGTTCGTGTGACTGACAGTTGCGTTGAGATATGTCCATCAGACACATAGCTCATCTACTGCCTACTGCCTGCCTCTGCCTGAAATTCCACATATTGTCATATTTGCCTTATATAATCATCAGTAAGTTACCTGTTAATGTTGATCTAAATAATCAATTCAGTTACCTTTCACTGTAACTTGCTACTGATTGCTAAACAAAAAAAACAACTACTTTTCCCAAAGAGCATCGTACTTGCACTTTGCAGTGAAGGAAGTTGTGACGCTACTGAAAATCCACTATAATCCCTGAAAACACAGTGCAGTTCGTCACATTGGAAAGCCACATCATTTTGTTGTTATCTTTAATATTCTACATTTTCACATTTTTCTAACTAAATAATTTAACCCATCGTGCTTTTAAGTGTCATCTGGTCACTGAAGTTGTTGAGGACAAGAGGTTATGTTAGGTATCTTTGAAGAAGAGGCTCTCGCTGTCTGGCACTGATGTTTGTCTTTACTTCTTTGAATTGAAAGGTGTGATGATAACGCTGAAATGATATGACAATGGGTGTTGACATCCTCATTTATAACAGAATGAATGCTGCATTGCTTTGCACAAGAAGAAAGAAATCGCCTTTCTGATTACAATCCATATTATTACTGGAAGTTCTGATGTTGAAGGTTAGTAATAAAAAAACTTTAGCTTGTTTATGTATGTTCTTTTTTTATATCTTGTCCCTTGTATAAAGGTTATTTACTTAATCATCACAGCAGACAAAATATGTTGTATTTGAAGTTAGGTTTATTCATAATACTGGTTTATTGTGATGCTTTATCACAAGCAAGATACAGTACAACTTTGATGCCAAATTGAATAAAAATCATAGTCCAAGAAACTCATCATTTTCCTGGTTAATTTGATTTCAGTGTCATGTCAGCGTTTCTAAGTCTCGGTATCAATAATGCACACATTTTTATTCAGTCAATAAGTATATTCTCACTATATTTACAAATCAAATTCAAGCCCACCATCTCGGCATGGATATAGTAAATGACGAATGCAAATAGCTCTGGTTCAGTCATCTTCACAATCTTGACAGGATCTCAAACTATGTATAGCATTTTATAAGAACTGTCACAATGGGTTGCTATTTGACTTAATGATGCTGCAAAGAAGCAGCATGTTCAGTTTACAAAATAATTTAGCCTGGGGGTTATAAGCTGAAATGCACAGGCAAAGTTCTTTTATTGCAACTTTTAAGTGTTAAGGGCATACATCACCTTCTTGTTATCTCATATCTTACATAAAGTCAATGACAGGGAAATTGTTGTGCTCAAACTCCGTGCATGTCGTTACTTAAAAACACTGTGACTATTTGTGATAGATGACTTCCACCCTGTAATTAAAACTCAAGCTCCACGTATTTCCTCCATGCCTGTCAGGCTCTGTGGATCTCTGCTTTGTCAGGCGTCAATTTATCAGGTTTTCTTCGGGCAAACTAGAACTACAATGGAGCGTAGCCTAGAAATGTCATATTACGTCAGATAGTTCTCAGATCTTCTAGGAGACTAGGTTGACACTGACACCGAATGAAACGTAGCTTCAACTAAACCTTTGAAACTTGTATCAATTCTTTAAAAAAAAAAAAAAAAAAAAAAAAAAAAAAACCTCGAAAACAAAATATTTGAGTTTTCTGACTTTAGCTGGATCTGTATTGCTATAAAACTTCATCATCAGTGATGGAAGAAAAACAGTGTCAACCAAAGGCAGTCCTGTGTGCTAAGGTTGAATATATAGTATAAATGATTAACTTAGAGGAAATCACTAAAATCACAAGAGTAAGAAACAATACAGAATTTGAGCATCGCATTAACCCATCATTATAAACTTGTGTTTTACAGGGCACAGTTAAATACATCATCATACCATTTCATAGTCACTTCTTTCAGAATAGCACTTCTGAAAAATAAACTAAATGTAATGTGCTCAGACTGAAATATATTGATGTTGCCCTCAGTTTGTGGATACATTAAGTATTCAGTGTTAACATCATGTACGACCATTTCAATGGTATCAAATCATCACAAACAGCATCAAATGTTACTCAATCTTAAAATCGGGTAAAGCACATTGACTATGTATTTAGGTTAAGTCAGTCAGAAGGCGAATATTTCATGATATTTCAACTCATGTTAGAATGTGCTTGTGCAGGAAACCTCTTCAGTACTGTTAACCTAGATTTGGGAACTCGTGTGCGATGAAACTTAGAGCAGAACACATTTACGTCTTTTCTTAGGTTCAGGAGGCTCCAGGGCAGCCAGTATTGCCTCATCAAACACATTCTTTAATCCTTTCTGTGGAAACAAGAAATTAATATTCAAAACAGAGCTATGTTCCAAATACAAATTAACATCTTCAGGGAACTAATTGCAAAAGAAGGCTGAGTAGAAATGCAGCAGGGCGATCAAAATTTTCCTTTATTCAAATAACATTATACAAGACTCTCTTTATGATCAAGTTGTCTGAGTAAAGACAAAAGCCCATGGAAAATTTAGACGCTACAGTAGAAAAGAATGGTTTTTCTGTCTAAGACAGAATGTAGCATAAATGCTTTGTTGGGTACAACTGATGCTGAAGAGCTAAATACTGAATTTAGAACCGAATATCAATGGAAAAAAAAAAACAAAAAAACAAAAACAAACTCATGTCCAGTTACACAAACTTGCACGCTGGGTGCTGACAACAGAGAGGAGAAATAAAGATTGGCACTTTTGTCATATTAGGCAGCGTGGACAATTGTGATTGGGCCAAGTTGAAAAGAAAGCACACATGAACAGAAGGAATAAAGTTAATGGGCACAAAGTTTTTAAGTTTAAAAGAGCAACGTGATTATTTTAGTGACAGACATCTCTTTACAATGAGAAAGCAGCAGACGATCGAGAGGCAAAGCAAGATGCAAGAAGACATCAGAACAAACAGCATTTTCTCTTTCTCTGAGTTTCAGGGGGCTCTAAAGCGGCTAGGATAGCCTCATCAAATACGTTCTTCAGTCCCCGCTACAGAAAGAGGAAAAGAAGGGAGAAACAGACAGGCACACGACACAGAGTTAGATGGCGTTTGTAGCTGTTAGCAAGAGACAAGGCAAAGCATTTCCATCCTTGTTAGGAAACTTTACATTTAAACACACGCTTGCCACACCAGCTTCAAAGGTTGTTTAGTGGGAGACCTTACCTGTGTTAGGGCTGAGCACTCAACATATTTGACTGCCTTAAGGTCACGAGCCAGCTTTTCTGCCGTCTCCGGGGTGATTGGCTTCTGTTTGTTCTTGGCTAACTTCTCCACTGTGGAGGGGTCATCACGCAGGTCGATCTGAGTGCCTACCAACAGGAACGGGGTCTTGGGACAGTGGTGAGTTATTTCAGGAACCCACTGGGGGAAGAAAGACAAAACACTCATCAACAAAACAAACAAAAAGAACAAATGAAGCTCCACGGTGGATATTATGCATGATATTGCTATCAAGTCTAAGAAATGGCATTGTAGATTTGGGAATGAGGTTATTAATAGATGAGATGAAGAGAGAGGTGCAGAGAGGTGGTAATATGTTATTGATGAGAACATTTTACTTTACTGTAATGGAACAATTGATATCAGTTGTAAACATGTACATACAGTATATGTGGACATGTCAGTACTTAAATGTTTGTCCATATGATTATTATTTTTGTTTCATTTATCTGTGTCTTTTTCATGTAATCATGTTTTTTTTTTTTTAAACTGATTGTAAAAACCATGGACAGAACTTCCTACGATTAGAGGGTCAGTAACAAAACAGGATCCACAAGTTAGAGATTTTTTAAATTACCCCCTGGCATATCCTCTGGAAGCACACATGGATTATATCATACTCATCTATTGTTTAACATATTTAAAACAGTATCACAAGGCTATGGCTCCATTGTTTTCCTTGGTATCTGGATAAAAAATGCCTTCCAGTTTTTTTTTTTATGACATAAACAGCACTGTACATACTGAACAGCACAGTATGACCTGCAGTTAAAAAAAAACAAAAAAAAACACTGTTCTTAAGTTTTCTAAGCGAGTTTTATGACTTCTCAGTTGTGTTTCATGCTTTCACATGTTTTATTTCAATTATTTTATTCTTTCCAAACTGGTGATTTCCAAGGTTTCATTTAATTTCATCTCTTTATCCTTTCAACTTTCATTTCTCTAACTGAGCAGTTGTATTGAATACATGGGTTTGGTTTTATTCTGTCATTTAAAAACACAATACACATCTTTTCATCTACCAAGAAAACACAAATCAAGGTGCACAGATTCAAACCAATGCAATACATGGCCATATAGAAACAAGCAAAATCGGCAAAATACAGCATCCTGTTAGCAGTATTTAACACAGTGGCATGCACTGACTGAAGCATGATACAGGATGTAAACACTAAATGTTAAAGTAGTTTATTTCCCTTGTGGTCCTAACCTGCCCCGAATCATGACAACAAGAAAGGCAGCTGTGCCCCTGCTAGATATTTGTGATGTTGCAAACTGAGACATGGAGATTATAGTGGATACAGTATTACTCATAGAATTTGTGCATATTTACTAAAATACTAAATGCACTGACCCATCTCTCGTCTTTCCATGTTTTCACATCCATTTACAAGTGTAATAGATACTGAAGATCTCACACCATCTGGTAAGCTCTAAATTTTATTAACAAACCACAGAAAGTATTACCAGTTACCATGATATACATGACTTGCAGTTAGGTACTGAACCATGAACATGGTGTATTTCATTTTCTGAGCAACACTAATGTCCTCTTATATATAATATGTCCCATTTTGTGTGTTGATATCACTACTATTATGGCATTATGTCTTTCATGTGACCTGACTGACTGTGACTTTTGTTATTTGTTAAACTAACTTCCCCTGTGGGAAATACCTTTTTAATGTAAATCAAGTCTATTCTCTGTCCTTTCAGTTTTAAGTTTTCTTTCCAAGCTGTCATGAATTTGCTTCTTTTCCAATTAATTAATCAATCACACAAAGCAGAGCAGACATGGCACAGGAAAGCAACCCCACTCCACTGCGATCAAATGAACATTTTGTACTCACCTTTTCTTTAACATTCTCAAACGAGGAAGGTGAAACAACTGAGAAACAGACTAAGAAGACATCTGTCTGGGGGTAGCTTAGTGGTCGTAACCTGTCGTAATCCTCCTGACCTGTAGAGAGATCACACTACAAATGAACTAACCATGTGACAAACTACTAGTTTGTTCGATTTAGAATGAAGTTAAATTAAAAGAGATATAAATAAACATACCTGCTGTATCAAATAAGCCAAGGGTGTATGGCTCACCCCCAATCATTACAGTTACTGCATAGTTGTCAAACACCTGTGACAAAAGGATGAATGAATTTAGAAATATTGTTGACCTAATTGTTGTTGTCTGACAGCATGTATCTACTTGTGAAAATACACCAAACCTACTTACTGTTGGTACATACTCAGAGGGGAATTTGTTGGTGGTGTACGAAATCAATAGGCAGGTTTTTCCCACTGCTCCATCACCCACCACCACACATTTGATAGTCTGCATCTCTGTGCTTTCTGATTCAGCTGGGGAAAAAAAAAAAAGGAAAAGGTTAGCTGCAAGAACGAGTAATAACTCATTAATATTTCAAAACCATACAGATCATACTCCAGAGACAATTCCAGGTTAATTAAGGATTAATAACAGCTTTGATTAAACAATGTGATCTTAGGGGGAAAGCTGTTTCTTATCATTAACCAGTCAAGTGTCACACCCCACCACCAACACAGCCCACAGGCTAACGTTAGCTAATGGCAACGTTACTCACTAACTGACGCTTGGTGACTTTTAATTACCTCACTGACTTTAATATGTGCAAATACGTTAGTGGGGCAGTGACATGTGGTGCCATTAGATACTTTAACAACCGCGCACAGGTAATTCAAATGAAAATGTGTTTGTGTATTGGCTAGCAAACTAAGCTAACGCAGTGCTATCAATCACTAGACAATGCTAGCTAGCTAGCCAGTTAGCAACCGGACGCAGGTTTGTAAACGAACGAGTTCAAGCTGACAAGACGAGGCGTGAAACCGGTGTCAGAGCTGGTATTTGTTAACTAACCACACGCACAGATATCAGAAAAAACGTGTGAAGGACGTACCAGTGTATCTCCGTCTATCTGCTCTCTAACGTTAGCTGTCTATTTCGCCGGGCGTTGGCACCAGCGAGCAGCAACTTGGTTCGGTACTTACACTTCCGCTGTCAAGCTAGACATTGAAACACCAGCTCACCTTCAAAGTAAAACATCAAAAGCGAAGTCTTGCGCTACATCACGCAAGATAAGCGCCAACGCAGATATAATGAAGCCAAGATTCGATCTCAAATTGTTAATTTCAGGTATTTGTGCCCTAGGTGTCTTGTTTTAGTAGAATTTATCAACACAAGTCTTCACTTGTTTCCTGCTCATGCCTTTACTTTGAAAGCTAAAATCCTCCGGTCATGTTGCCCCTCTTGACACAAGTCGAGGCTGCAGAAGTGATGACATCACCTCCTCAGTCCCTCATATCCTGCATCTTCTCCTGAATCTGAGCTCTGCACAGCAGCTATATTTACTGATAACAAGATAATCTGTATCTTAATAATAGATTAAGATTAGATAGATAAATATGTGAGAAACATCATCTCTTAATTTAGTTGAGTAAGTCTGAGTGGCCAGAGAACAGAAAGAAATGGGTGGCATGTTTTTATACAGCTGTGATTTACAATATAACATTAGAAAATGTACTTAGGTTAAGAAGAGTTGTTCTTACTGTGTAGTTAAAATAATACTCACTAGATTCCTCATCAAACACCAAAAATACCTATGTTTGATTCACCTACATCTACGTGTATGTGGTTTTGACTCTTTGGTTGAAATCTCCCATAGCTGTGCATTTGAGAAAGGTACATTTGTTTTCTACATCACTGAAATTAGACTTACATTCCTACCAGGAGTGAGTTTTCATAAATATAAATCAATGTCTTCACTCTTCCTTATGATTACAGAGAGTTCATTTATAATTTATTGACCTAAAATAGTCAATCATTACTCATGCGGTCCTCATAGTCTTAGCACTCAAATTAATACATAAAAATGACAAAATCTGCAGTTTGGTTGTTGACACAATTTTTGGCCTGCAGGTTCTTTGCTACAGGCCCTTTTCATAGATGATGTTTTGAGAAGTAGGAAAAGCACAGGTGTAAATGATAAGATCAATAATGATGCCTGAATTCCAGTTAGTTGGCATTGTTGTGGCTTGGCATTGATCTTCAGGCTTACTGGGACACTAGAACAGAACTGAGCCATCAGTGCTGACACGTAACACCTGTTCTTCTCCTACTATGACGAGTCAAGGTGTCTGCTTTCGCAAAAAAAAAAAAAAAAAAGCCTAAAAGTTGTTCCAGAGGCTTTGCCCACTCCCATTTACATTTATGAAGATGATAGAATATCAAAAACATAAAATCTATAATGCAAACCAATACAGCATCACCACAGACTAAACATCTCTCTGATATACAAAACCTAAACATCAGCTTCACACAAATAAGATTAAACAAAGTTATAGCATTACATTGTCAGGTGTGGATAATGTTAACTGTTAATATAGTCTATATACTGTTCTCTGACCAGCAGACACAATTATCCAACTTCTTGCAGCAGGCTAATGAAATCTACTTGGAAAGACTCATAAATCATCACTGCCTCTCTTTGAGAATATAATATATAACATTTTCAGGGCAATTCAAGCATAATTTAGCTTTTATTGTAACTGAAAATAACCAGTTTACATAAAATAGAAATACTCCATCTCGGCTGTAGATATCTCAGACTTTTTAAGGCAGTGTCTGTGTGTGTTTTAAATCATTGTAAGGAAACTATGTTTTTTCCTTAAATTAATGAAAAATCACCACTACACAATGTCAAAGCATTCATTTATACATGAAATTATTTTTATTCTGCATCCTGTTTTCAGAGCTTTTGATTGCAGCTGACAGATTCAGCAAAAACCCTAGAAACAGGTGGTTATATGCAGATGAACACCAACCTTTATGACCATCCATATAAGATCTGCAAATAAATTAAATGAAGGCCAAGAGCTTCAGTTCTCCAGAGATGCTAATTTTGGATATTCAGAAGTTGAGCCCAAAGTTATCTTAGGCCCTGGACACTGAAATTAATGAGGTTTTAATCATTTAAATACCACGAAAAAAAGTGGCTGGAAGCCAATTTTTCACTTGGTTTGTTTTTCAGTTTAATTCACACACTGATACAGTGTCCTCTGGAGGAATGATCTTGGAACCTCAATATGAACACATTTATAATTTACCATTTAAAATCATGGTGTTGCCTCAATTTCATAAATGTCTGAGTTTTGATGTTGAATTTGTTGTTGCTGACATATTTTCTTGGCGCCTTTTATACTCCACACAACCATATGTGTTGATACCAAACAACACACTATTAAAATTAAGAGGATCCAACGTAGAATTGCCCACCATCTAGTCAATAAATACAAAGAGATGAACTGGCATTACAACCAGTTGCTTGTAAACACTGTAAACATTTACAGTGTTTAATGTTTTTTCATCAATATGTCTTTCATTAACAACATAGAGCACTATATTATCCCATATTACCCAACTTCTCTTACTTTGTTTCATCGTGTTCTAGTAAGGAAGTAGTTGGTGTGGTCACAGTATCCGTTTGTGCTGTAGAGAGAGAGAAAAAAAAAAAAACACTTATCAAAAACACTTAGCACTTAGCTATATTAATCAACACAAGTGTACTAATATTTGTCATATATGGGTTTAGTATTCCTTTTTTCATTAAATATCATATGAGAACATGAAATACATTTTTGTCAACTATGTAATAAAAACACATTCAATTTTGAAAAATAAAATTAATATTTTTAAACCAAACTACATTTTTATTAAGTTACTAAGTTATTAATTCAAGTTACATGAGTTTAAGAAGTAAGACAATGAAGAAAATTAGTAGTAGCATTGCATTGCATTGTATGTGATGTGAAGTGTCTGAGGTAACAAAGTTGAAGCGTACCTATGTTGGTGATGTTGAGTCTGACAGGACTGTGGATGTTCTTTCCAGGTGTAGCAATGACACACCAGTACAAACCTTCATCACTTTTTCTGAGCGAAGTCATAGTTACGGTGAATACTCCTGCCTCCTTATCATCAGAAATGGAGCCTCTCTTATAGGGTCGATTTTTAGGTGTTTTTAATAATATGTTGCACAGAACATACACCTTTCCTTTGCACCAGTACTTACTGTTTTCTCTAAACTGATAGTCATACTGACAAGAAACCACCACAGATCCCCCATGTGCTGCAGTTACCAATGCTGGAGCTGACAGCTGGGCCGAGTTCTCCATATGCACTGTTCGTAAGATGAGACCAAGAACTGTGGCTGAAAAATGCAACAACAACAAAAAAGCATGTATATTAGTTAATTGAACCATTTCATTCTTTCCATGTTACTCTGTTGTTACAAAGAAATGTCAAAGTTTTCAAAAACTACCATGAAGAAAGCCAACAAACATCCCTGTGATCTTTGTGATAGAAAAGACCAGTGTAGAAAATGAACATTTAGAGGCTTCCTCTTATTTATCCTGCGTGATAAAGTTGTGCAATCTAGCGACATGTGATAAATCAGTTGTTGATTTGCGTATGCTTTTCTATGGGAATTACACATCATCACCAACACTTCCTGACCCTGTGTGAGAACAACTGCAGAGAGAGAACGAATTTGTTTACTCAACACCAGGTGGCACTAAATTCAAAACTGTCAGAAGACAATTCAGACAACAGTGAAGTTTTTTTTTCTTAACATTTCTTCACATTCCATGCATTGTAGTGTTTCCTCAGAATTTCCTTCCTGTCATTTTATTCTACTGAATTTTCTCAGGAGGGCAGTTTCTAAAAATGACTCAATAATGATGTAACTAATGTCAGTATGATTGAAAATTATTTCACATGATTATCACATTCACAGCTGTGTACTTAGGTGTAAATATTTCATAGCAAATATTGTATTTTATTTTATTTTTTAAATCATCTTGATCTTGATTTATATTTCCCCCCACTGACAGCTAATCCATTACAGCATCTATAAGAGACCATTTCAATTAGATTTGAATGAAAACCTTTAACTGACCCAACAAACCAAAACTGTAGCTGTAGGTGTAGGTGTAGTAACAGCAGCAGGAAATCCATGTAGATACATAGATAACAAGGTGGAACATCACTTATCAGTATAATTTCTCAATTTTTACTTCACTATAGATGAACAGATTTCCTCTGCTCAAGAAGAACCTTCAGTCTGCAGAGGTAAAAAAAAAAAAAAAGCAAAAAACTGAACTCTGACACATGCGGTGAAAAGGTTGCAACACCAAATTGCTCAAGTTTTTTTTTAAAATCTCCTCTATGACTACAATTTATTTTGAAGAAACAACACATAATTGTTATATTTAACGTCTGATTGTTGCTGCTAGAAACAGGATAGCAAAGCTTATACCACCTGTTGTGGAACTTGTTTTTCAGATCGTTTCACCCTTTTTTAAGGTAAAACTAAATGAGGTCACAGTGTTTTTCTTCTTTTCTTTTTAACTCTGCAAATGCATAATAAAAAAATATACAATGATTAGCCTTTGATTTACACCTTGCAGAAGGAATTCTCAAGTAAACTTCTAAATGAAATGTCCTGAAATGATGAAATGACCTTGGTAAACATTTAAATTGGACCCTTTTTTTTTTTTACATTTAACAATGCAATCAGTGAACCAGTGACACATCCCACTCCCAGTACCCTTGACATTTGCCTGAACATTTTTTTTAATTGTTGAGACAGACCATGAAAAGCAGAGGGAATTGTTTTAGAAAAGCAAATTACATTACTTCTGCTTCTAGGCCTTGGCCCACACAAGGGTTTTTCCGCTGACACCAGCATATCCTTCTTTCAATATTACATAAACTGTTAAAGGCAAACAAGTCTGCATTGTAATGGAACCAAAACGATTAGATAAGTTCTCCATTCACTGTGTGAATAGATTGGATGTTAATGTAAATCCAGCTACATGATGTATCACGATCCTCTTTTCAGCATGTTTAGAGATGTCAGATATATTTATCATCACATATCTGCAGTCTAAATAGTTTTCCAAAGGCAATTTTACCCAGTGTTTATGAGACTACTACTATTTCATGCCACCTCTCGACAGAAACATTTACTGCATGACACAAGGCTCATTCGATAAGATCTGATAGATTCATACTCTTTAGTCTAATCACAAAAGCAAATCTGTCTTTCCTGTTTTGCTGTGGTATAGATATATACAGGAACATTTAAAACCTGCTCTTTCCTGTGTAAGCTCTTAGATACATACATTACTATCTGGACACATAAGGCATAACTAGGGAAATGCATTGTTTTTACTTCCCCAAATAAACATGTATGACTAATTCATCACTGTGAGTTTTGTGTTTTTGTGCTAATTTTTTGAACACGTCTCAGGTCTGTTTGCTGCAGCACTCAGAATTGTATTTGCTCTGGATAAACGAGACCTTCACACAAGGAGAAAGTGTGCGTGTGGAGAATATGTCTGAAAGCATGATAAGTAATCACGTATTACTCCTTAAGTGAGCACATTTGATTATCTTCTCTGAAACAATCATTTGTGAATAAACACCAAGTTTGGCAGATGTCCAATTTTTGGTATGTTTGAACAAATTAGGTGTGTATAAAAGTGAGTAAGCTGCTTAGTTGGCCTCCTTGTACGAGGTAGTCATGGGCAAGGTACTGTTTGTGACGGGTAAGTCTGCAATGAAAAATCTTTCTCCTGGTCTCCTGAGAATTGCTATTTGCCAGATTTGGATGGACACTATATTACATCCATTTTTAGGTTGCAATTTTGAGCTTTCCCCCCCCACTTATTTATCTTACCCAAAGATAAATATGTGTTTTTTTTTTTTATTTTACAGCTCTGGCCCTGCTGCTGCATGTGCAGCTTGGTAAGCAATTTATGAATATTTGATACAGTGCACATATTTTCTTTTTATGGCCAGAAATTGCATTGCATCTTGTGTTTGGTCTGTAAATAATTGATTTCTTCTGTATCAAAGGCTCATCCTTCATACTGTCATGCTACTTCACAAACTGGGCGCAGTACAGACCACCTCCAACCATTTACATGCCCAATGACATCGACCCATGCCTGTGTACCCATCTTCTTTATGCCTTCGCCACCATTAAGAACAACCAACTGGCCACCTATGAGTGGAATGATGTGGAACTTTACAGTCAGTTCAATGCCCTGAAGAACCAGTGAGTCACAAATAAATTTTATAAAGAACAATAAAGTTATACTAATAAAGCACAGTTAGGAAAGTAGGAGTGTTTTTAGCTGCCACTTTGAAGTGAAAATGTCTTATTCCTTGGCAGGAATGGCAACCTGAAGACTCTTCTGTCTGTTGGAGGATGGAACTTTGGCTCTGCAGGGTGAGATAATCTGCAGAAATCTGCAGACTTTGCACTCTAAAACAATGAGGATCATCTGCTTTAATGCGTTTTTCTTCCCGCATCAGTTTCTCACAAATGGTGTCAAGCCCTGCCAACCGCCAGACCTTCATCAAGTCAGTCATTTCATTCCTGAGGAAGTATGAGTTTGATGGGCTTGACATTGACTGGGAGTATCCAGCCAACAGAGGAAGCCCCCCTGAGGATAAACAGTACTACGCTGTTTTCCTGGAGGTTTGTTTGCCATATCTGTTCATATTTCACTTTTACTTTTTCTCATTACACTGTGACTAATTTCTTCCCTAATAAAGCTGCATAAAGTTCCCAAGCTTATTTTTGGACCACACTGGCCTGTGGTGTTTTCATGATTAATGATACTTAAAAGCAAAACAATTCACAACCTGACCATGTTACAAATCATGGATTACTAGTCTTGAAGTTCAGTTTGCACTAAATATTTTATGAGTTGGTATTTAACAGGAGATGAGAGCTGCCTTTGAGAATGAGGCCAAGCAGACCAACAGGGCTCGTCTCCTGATGTCTGCTGCTGTGTCAGCTGGAAAGGACACCATTGATACTGCTTATGAGATTCCTAAGCTTGGACAGTAAGCATCTTAGGCAATATTTGTGGTGTGTCCAATCTTAGCCAAAATAACATAATACAACTCTATACTCTAAGATTATTGATCTAAAGCTTGTTAAATTTGGTTTAGTAACCTTTTTGTTTCCCCTTCCCAGGGCCCTGGATATGATCAACGTTATGTCCTATGATTTCCATGGCTCTTGGGACCCTATGACTGGTGAATGTAGCCCTCTGTTTAGAGGCCCTGCTGACCATGGTGGCTTTATCTATTTCAATGTGGTGAGTACTACCTCACAGAAATGACATTAATTTACCAAATTTTGATGTGCAGGAAAAATATACATACAGTTTGTCCATAATTTGCAAGTTTTATCCACAACTCTGATGAAGCATTGGCAAAATCTAGTTCCAGAGCCATGAATATTTTCCAAATCCTCTATTGCAGGACTATGCCATGAACTACTGGAAGAGCCAGGGAGCCCCAGCTGAGAAGCTGATTGTTGGTTTCCCTACATATGGAAACACGTTCACTCTTAGGAACCCTGCTGACCATGGTGTTGGTGCTCCTATTTCTGGTGCTGGAACTCCAGGAAAGTACACACAGGAGGCTGGAGAACTTGCTTACTTTGAGGTATGCTTTCTTGTTATTATAGTGAAGTAAAAAAAAGAAAAAAGAAAAAGAAAAGAAAAATAGGCCCAAATTTGTCATTTAAACTTTCTCATAGTATAACAGACTCTAGATGAAGAAGTTCCTATGAGTCACACTGACACATTGCTTTGTGAAATTACAGATCTGTGGCTTTTTGAAAGATGGAGCAACTGAGGTTTGGAACCAGGCCCAGGATGTGCCATATGCCTACAAGGGAAACCAGTGGGTGGGCTATGACAACATCAAGAGCTTCCAGATCAAGGTAGCAGACATGCACAGAATACTTGTTTTATTATTTCCCAGGCCAACCTGTTTGGCTGTGATGGATTACCCCATGGGCTAAAAATGCTTCCTAATCCCCATAACCTGTCAAAGCCTATATTAATTGTTATAAAATGATTCCCCCCCTTTTGTGTATGTGGAGTCTTGCTGCAGTTTTTAGCACCATAGCTTATTATAAAGTAATGTTTTTGACCTTAATTAAAATGCTGTCTACAACATCCCCTTCTGGCTGTCTATAGGTTGACTGGCTGAAGAAGAGTAGTTTTGGAGGCGCCATGGTGTGGACCATTGATATGGATGACTACTTGGGCACTTTCTGTAACCAGGGAAAATACCCTCTGATTAATGTTCTCAAAAAGGGCCTTAATCTGGAACAAGCATGTAAGACCCTTAATACCCCTCTTATTGACGATCACGTTGAAATCCGTCAGTGTTTACAGAAAAATGATTTCATTAAATAATGAATCTCTGGTGTTTTTCAGCCTGTGCCCCCCCAGCCACACGACTTCCTCCAATTGCCGGAGTGAGCACGACTTCTGGAAGCAGCTCTGGAGGAAGCTCCAGTGGAGGCTCTGGCGGCAGCAGCTCCTCTGGTGGGGACTCAGGCACCAGTGGCATGGACAGCGGGTTCTGCGCTGGAAAGGCCAACGGCATGTACCCTGATGCAACAAACAAGAACCAGTTCTACAACTGCAGCAGTGGAAAAACCTACTTTGAGCACTGTGCTGCTGGTCTGGTCTTTGACAGCTCCTGTTCTTGTTGCAACTGGTCCTAAAGCTGAGGTTATAGATTGACTGGTTAACTGTTCAAAGTCTGGCTGAGTCTGTTCTCAGAGAGTTTTCAGTGCAGAGACCATCCCTTCACATGTTCGATGTTAAAGCCTGATTCTCTCACACTGAATAGTTAATTTTGAAAGCAAAGATAAATAAACCTTTGAATTGTTGCAGGTGTGTTGTATGTATCCACTGTCTTTTCTTTGTTATCATTTACAGAATATGGTGACAGTATTTCCTCTGGATGAATCAAAAATACTCTATATTCACTGTCTCAATATAATGTTTTAATAGGTATATTATACAGTATGTAAGTTTCCCTTTACACGTGCAAAAAGATACACAAAAACACACAAAGAAAGGATTACAATCAAAATGGAATAACAGAAAGGTTTGTGAAGTCTATAAAAGTATAGTTTCTGTGGCAAACTGCTGATATAATCATGACTCTTGTAATGTACATTTCAAGCCCTAATTGCATAGAAAACTGAACACAATTGGATGGATGCTGCCTATGATTCAGAAAAAGGATTCAAAATATCAAAGAATTTGCACAATAACCTCTAACAGTGGCACACTATCTACTTTGCAAATTCCATGTCATTTCATTTTGGCTTGCTTTTGGCAAATCATCTGAAGTCTTTGAAGAAAAATTGTCGTAATACTTCATCTCCCAGAATAGCCAATGAGGCACAAAATAAAACACAGTTGCTGGCGCTCTCAGCTGCTCTCTTTCTCCACTTTCTGTTCTGTTTTGGCCGATCCATTTGGCTCTGCTGCTGGTAAGTCCACCATGGCGGACTTTTTCGATGTTCCTGTTGGGTTGCATGGGGAGTTGGAGTTGAGGATGATTCGTGTTAAATGAATAAAAACAAACCTTCAGCAACAGTGTATGGGGGCGCTGGTTTATACTGTACCCGTGAGGTAATTTCTGTGCATTCGATGGAACAGCAGGAGACCAATGAAGAGGATAAATCCAATACAGGCGATTATCATCCCGCACAGCAGGAAGCTGTAGCTACCCTCGGTCTGGATAATCTAGGGATGAGACAGCAACATTAAACTACTGAACATGAATCTTAATCTTCACTGGTCGTGGTTCTGCAATTATGAGCCCATTTCACTTCTTCTGCACGCTCTTTATTTGTACAATAATGACGTTTCTCATCAGACTTACTGAGCCAACCAGGACTTGCATTACCATCTCTCCCATCCCTGCACTTGTCACAAGGACTGAGGTTGCACATCCTGCAAAAGGAAATGACTGGTTTATTTCCTCTCTTTCCTTCACTTCCATTATTTTTTTTCTTATTATTGTGCTATAAACACAACGTCATACCCTGATAATCGAGGATGTCTTCAGTATAGGCAAGCATGCAGGGGAAGATGCTGCTGAGGAATAGCCCACATAAACAGGTACCAACAAATAAAAAGGTGCTGCTGGTGTAAAAAATAAGCAGCATCAACACAGTAACAATAGCACCAGCCTGTAAAAACAAAGAGGAGAGAGTATGATCAAGTTAGTAATATCACTGTTAAATGTTTTGATATTTAAATGTCATTGTGTATGTTTCTTCTATAATGTAGCCATGCTCAAAATGTTTCACTGGCTTTACCAGGTTGAACATGAGCAGTCTCACAGGCTGGAAACGATATGAAAGAGGTATAGACAGCAGACGGCCAGCGGTGATCGCTGCCCAGAAGATGCTAGCCAGGTATCCTGCTGTTTTATGAGGTAGGGACATTGGTGGTGTCACAGCGTAGGTGTACACAAAGCCGGCATATGAACCCTGAAAAAGACAAAGTGGGGCCTTTAATGTGTTCCTCTGTCTAGGAAGGAGATTTTGTATGTATTCATACAATTTTATGCGGAGGATAATTTGCAAAGTGCAAATCGCACATCATATTATTTATCTGTACCCCTCACTCACCACAATACCATCGGTCATGAAGAGCACCAACCCACCGAGGATATGAATCATAAAGAAGGATACTGGCAGGCCGCGCAGGTTATCATTCTGACAGCAGCTGAAGATATCCCCATGACCTGTAACAGAGCGAGAAGTCATGAATAACAGATTGTGCACATAACATGGCATTTATTGTTTTGTTTTCATCACTCATAACTGACTGAATTCTGAATAAACTATGCATTATTCATTTTAAAATATAGTATGTATATATATATATATACATACTATATTTTAAAATGAATAATGCATAGTTTATTCAGAATTCAGTCAGTTATGAGTGATGAAAACAAAACAATAAATGCCATGTTATGTGCACAATCTGTTATTCATGACTTCTCGCTCTGTTACAGGTCATGGGGATATCTTCAGCTGCTGTCAGAATGATAACCTGCGCGGCCTGCCAGTATCCTTCTTTATGATTCATATCCTCGGTGGGTTGGTGCTCTTCATGACCGATGGTATTGTGGTGAGTGAGGGGTACAGATAAATAATATGATGTGCGATTTGCACTTTGCAAATTATCCTCCGCATAAAATTGTATGAATACATACAAAATCTCCTTCCTAGACAGAGGAACACATTAAAGGCCCCACTTTGTCTTTTTCAGGGTTCATATGCCGGCTTTGTGTACACCTACGCTGTGACACCACCAATGTCCCTACCTCATAAAACAGCAGGATACCTGGCTAGCATCTTCTGGGCAGCGATCACCGCTGGCCGTCTGCTGTCTATACCTCTTTCATATCGTTTCCAGCCTGTGAGACTGCTCATGTTCAACCTGGTAAAGCCAGTGAAACATTTTGAGCATGGCTACATTATAGAAGAAACATACACAATGACATTTAAATATCAAAACATTTAACAGTGATATTACTAACTTGATCATACTCTCTCCTCTTTGTTTTTACAGGCTGGTGCTATTGTTACTGTGTTGATGCTGCTTATTTTTTACACCAGCAGCACCTTTTTATTTGTTGGTACCTGTTTATGTGGGCTATTCCTCAGCAGCATCTTCCCCTGCATGCTTGCCTATACTGAAGACATCCTCGATTATCAGGGTATGACGTTGTGTTTATAGCACAATAATAAGAAAAAAAATAATGGAAGTGAAGGAAAGAGAGGAAATAAACCAGTCATTTCCTT
>CM076651.1:7038852-7048907 GCA_038496675.1 Rachycentron canadum
AAGGAAATGACTGGTTTATTTCCTCTCTTTCCTTCACTTCCATTATTTTTTTTCTTATTATTGTGCTATAAACACAACGTCATACCCTGATAATCGAGGATGTCTTCAGTATAGGCAAGCATGCAGGGGAAGATGCTGCTGAGGAATAGCCCACATAAACAGGTACCAACAAATAAAAAGGTGCTGCTGGTGTAAAAAATAAGCAGCATCAACACAGTAACAATAGCACCAGCCTGTAAAAACAAAGAGGAGAGAGTATGATCAAGTTAGTAATATCACTGTTAAATGTTTTGATATTTAAATGTCATTGTGTATGTTTCTTCTATAATGTAGCCATGCTCAAAATGTTTCACTGGCTTTACCAGGTTGAACATGAGCAGTCTCACAGGCTGGAAACGATATGAAAGAGGTATAGACAGCAGACGGCCAGCGGTGATCGCTGCCCAGAAGATGCTAGCCAGGTATCCTGCTGTTTTATGAGGTAGGGACATTGGTGGTGTCACAGCGTAGGTGTACACAAAGCCGGCATATGAACCCTGAAAAAGACAAAGTGGGGCCTTTAATGTGTTCCTCTGTCTAGGAAGGAGATTTTGTATGTATTCATACAATTTTATGCGGAGGATAATTTGCAAAGTGCAAATCGCACATCATATTATTTATCTGTACCCCTCACTCACCACAATACCATCGGTCATGAAGAGCACCAACCCACCGAGGATATGAATCATAAAGAAGGATACTGGCAGGCCGCGCAGGTTATCATTCTGACAGCAGCTGAAGATATCCCCATGACCTGTAACAGAGCGAGAAGTCATGAATAACAGATTGTGCACATAACATGGCATTTATTGTTTTGTTTTCATCACTCATAACTGACTGAATTCTGAATAAACTATGCATTATTCATTTTAAAATATAGTATGTATATATATATATATACATACTATATTTTAAAATATAGTATATATATATAAAGTCATGTCCTTACCTCCAGCTTCATGTTCCTTCTGCTCCACGTCTGAGCTCTCGGCCCCCTGCTGGTTCTCCATTGCTAGTTCATCTTTGTCCAGAAGCCGAGGAGTGCCGCTGGGGCAGCATGGGATTAGCTGTTCCCGATACATCAGGAACAGGACTGCAATGGGTACAGGCAGCTGAGGGTGCAGAAAAAACATTCAGTTGTTACACCTTAGTCATTTCACCTGAAAACAACAACAGATTTGGACAAACAAATGTGTTATACATTAATAAGTGCCATGATCCAGAAAGCGTAGTGCACAATGGACTCCTCTTGCTCTCCTCCTCCCTCGCCCTGAGTTATGTTGTGCTCGACAATTGGACTGTTTCTCAGCATGTTCCTAAAATGATGTATCATCTCGGTCCCATTCCCTGTGTGATTCCCGCAGCCCGTCTCTGAGAGGAAAGGATCTGCAATCAGTGGGCTCACCAGGGCTCCGAAGCCAATGAAAAAATGAAGAGCCTGAAAAATGTATACAAAGACAAAGGCCAGAGACATGGCTTATTGCATCTTTTCAAAAATGTTGTATATAATTAGATACAAGTAACATACTGCACTCCTACAGATCACACTATGTGCAAAACCTTGGTTTGTTTGTCTTTCCATATTTGTAGTGAGACAAAAACTGTAGATTGTATTTTGCTTGAACCTGCGAACATTTATTAATTGAATGTGACTGTTGCCATGCCAGTATTTCAGCATTTCAGTATCTTCACCTGTAAAAAAACAGCTGAGTCCTTCTGATAGATGGTCACCAGTTGGATGTTTGCAATGGTATCAATAACACCCATCGCCAAACCAGACACAGCCATGGCGATAGCCAGCAGGAGGACATTATTGCACAGGGGGATGATGGCAAATATTATAGAGATGACGAGAGCAGAGACAAATAGGGCAGCTAGAGCACTGAACAACCTTTAAGAGAGACAAAACACAGACACGTCACAATGACAGACAAGCATTTTCAGAGTGTAGTGGTACTATGTAACTTCACAATGCTTACGTTCGCTTGAAAACGCCACCAACAGAGCTGCCAATCAACAAGCAGAACTGCTGGGCAAAGAACACCCAGGTAATCTGACTGAGTGTCGAGTTAGTCTGACATTGCAAGTCCAAGATTGTAGGTCCAAGGAAAGCGATGCACAGTCCAAAGCTGAAGAAAACACTCCAGTAGGTCAACGTGTGATGGGCATTCCTTTTGAACAGCGTTACAATCCGCTCATCCATAAACATCTTGGCCACAATCACGATAGAGTGACAAGATTTTTTATTTTTATTTTTATTTTCACAATCTTAAAAATCTGACCACAGCTCTGGAAGTTTTCAGTATCATGAGTTTCTTGATCTCTTTTAAAGCTTTTCGCTCCCTCCTCTTTCTATTGCCTAACTGAAAAGGATGTCCTCTTGAGTTAATGGGTGAAGTGGAGGACCTTCCAACAATAATATGCCTATTTGAATAACGTCAATGATTGTCAATGAAAGAAAAAAAAAGAGTCTGTGTTGAAATGCTACCAGAAAGTGTGCATTTATTTGTCATAGCACTTCCAACCCTATCAATGGAAAATGTATCATTCAGGAGGCAATGACGCATAGGTGTCCCAGGACAGCTTGTCTTTTTCTTTCCTGCCTGGAGAACCCTATGGTAAAATATGTTCGCCACAAAATACATAACATATCAATGAAAAAATTTTATTCTGATATAAAAATTAAGATGTCCAGCTGTGACAACACACAATGTTATGAAACCTGAGTCTTCTCTGTCTCTGTTTAAAATCTTATTTAGCATATGTGTTTTTTTTTTTTGTTTTTTTTGTCAGCAAGAAATGTAATGTCATCATTCTTTGTATGGAGCTCAAAATTTCATGTTCACCAGAGGATGAAGCCTATCAACTCTTCCTCGTTGACATTTTTATTATTAAGTAAAATATTTTGACAAATATTTTATGGATCTCCACAAATTTCCAGAGGATAAATCCCATAGATAGTTGTCATTGTCAATGCTACTTCTTTACTGTTAAATATATGTAAATCAACTAGATAAATTGGCATGAAACATTTTAGGCATTCATTCATGGTTTCCAGAGGATGTATTTCTCCACGAGGTTGAGGATTTGATGTTGGATGGATTTCACCAAATACTATCAACATATCTACCTATCCACAATGCTTTTCAACATGCTTAACTAAAATTGTCAACATGGTAAACATTATATGTGTATGTTAGCATTGTTACTGTGAGCCTGTTAGAATGCTCACATTAGCATTTAGTTCAAACCTGCGCCTCACAGATCCATTGGCATAGATGTTTTCTTGTGTAGTCTTTATTTTTATGATCTACTGAACTGCTTTTCTTCTTCCTCTCTGAGATCAACCAAACTATATTTTCACACTATTCTGTGATGAAAGATCTAAAGTTCCAATCACGGTTGTTATTGAATTTTATCTTCTATATTTTTCTTGAATTACTCTGAACTTTCTTTGATTTTTTTTTTTTTCCCCACACGTCTCTAAAAGTCTAAAAGTTCAATGAGGATAGACAGTAAATGTGATATTACACTACAGTGTTTAGCTTGACCCCTTTTCATCTCAAGGCTACTGCATTATTTAGATACGTGGGACGCTTGCATGTAACTGTTAATTGGGTTTAGAAATGTGTCCTCCATAATGAATAATGGTGAATAATGTGCTGTATTACTAGACTCTCAGAGGTATGAATAAAAGAAAGGACTTAATACCTAATCCCCTTAATGATTGCAGAGGAGCACGGCTTCACTGGTTGTGGCCAAATAGGGGCTTCCGGCAAATCACAACACACAAAATGAAATTTTTTGTGTATTATATGTTACTAGAAAGATGTTACTGACCTGTTTTTAACTTTGCTTTGTCTTATTCTTTTTAATGTGTGATTTTATCTATCAGTATTCAATGACTTCTTGATGAAAGGTGATTTGCTTGGCTCTTGCTCCTGCAGTGACCACATTTTAGTTAACTAGATATTTTTCCCTCTTCATGCATAATTATAATGTATGAACAAATTTTAACCTTTGCTATGATTCAATGCCATTCAACAAAAATAATTTGCCCATGACTGTGTCTTTCTGCACAGTGTTATATGTCAGATTCACACAGTATCGCAAAGCTTAGCTGTGTAACTGATTTGCCAACATGTCCAACAAGGTGGAGATGCTGGTCAGCCACTAAACCCTGAGAAATATATGTGTTTATACAAAAGGCATTCATTAACATCCACTTCCTCTTGTGGAGATATAGCAACACAAGATGACTTCTTCAGGTAATTGTCAACTAACGTTATCTCAGAGGTGTGTAGGGGGACGTTAAAAATCAACAGCAACTTCTGGTTACTGAAGTAGGACACCTGTTTTTGAATCAACGTCTTAACACATGTTAGGGAAGAGGTATTTAACAATTCTTAAAATTACATATATGCTTTCTTTCTCATTGACAAAATATGCAAATAAGATATTATTTGTTGTTCAAGTGAAGTACACAGGAAAAGTCAATTCTCAGTGCATCTTTGCTGCAGGCTGCAAATGTCAATATCACCTGTGGGGGAAGAAGCACTGAGATCTTTTTATTAAGGTGAAGTAGCAGTATTTAAGTGAGAAATACAAGTAAATCAAATCAAAAGACATCATTAACATTAAAATATACATAATAAGCCAAAAATGAAAGTGCAGAAAGGCATATTTCAAACATTATAATACAAATATATTATATTGTTTGATCATAATAATTGATCCATAAAACTCTATTTTAATGCGGCAGCAGGTAAATATAAGGTTTTAAAATTCTTCATAACCTGCTTTGGATCTTAATCTATAATATTCATATATATTCATTCATTTGTTGACTATATTCAATATTTCTAATATAAAAAACTAATATTTGCCTCAAACATACAGTATAGTCCCATAAAGCATAATGATGAAATGGAAATAATAAGGTGAAGTGCAAATACAAATATGTACTTCAACACAGTACTTGGGTAAACATATGAAGTTATTTTCCACCACTGCGAACCCCGCTTGTGTAAATTTTATATTTTACCTCAGATGGACTCCAAACTAGCTGTTTTCGTGGCTCACAATCATGCCTGTAAAACACTTGAAACAGATACAGAGTTACCACTAGATGGTGTAAAAGCACTGTTTCATCTACAATTCAAGTCAAAATCAATTACGTTTGCCAATATGTGACTCCAAATAAATATATCTACTTAGGCAGCATTTTACAAGAAGTAAATAATGAAGGGAACTGACAAATTAATGATAATACATAATGATTCCAGTTACTGAGTGTATTAAATCTTGTTGCTCCCTTCCTCTCTCTGTCTGTCACACACACAGAGCACATTATCTCTTGCAGCCTGACACATGGTTTGCTGATGGCAGCCACATAGAGACAAGAGACAAGACATCAGTAACAGGGTTTCAAGTGGACAAAAGCCATGTTGCCTTGCTCCTCTCCATCTCATCTCCATAGGCTGACATTTAGCCAACTCTCAATCAGAGGCCTGAGACGGTGCCAGGACAATGTGACAGGAATCATAATCTGATTGCTCTATTTTTTCCTCAATGCTCTTTCCCCACCCGCTGTTTGCTTTGTCTGTATACTGTGTCTCTTCTTTGCAGAGCAAAGCACATGTTGCCATGGATGATAAAAGTGGAGTAAATTCCTCGGATTACAAGTTAATACCCCCAAAGACAGATACATTTCTTTTTTCGTCTGCGTGTATATTTCATCATACACGATACAAACATAGAAGGATGAAGGGACACTATGTTTATGTATTATTACCTGTCAACCCATGCAGGCGTACATGATTCAGTGCATTCAGTACAAGTGAAGGGATTTGGCTAAAGTAGATGTGACACAGGCTCCTCTTGAAGCAATAAGAAATGTGGCCTATCTGTCACCTATCCACATTTCCTCAGTCAGTCCCCACAGCCCTGGATGGAAATGCCCTGCAGTGCAAACCCTACTCATCTCCTCAGGCTCAAAATAGAGCCGGGATATGTGGTATGCAAACAGACACGTCTGCAGGGCAAAACAGTGCTAATTCCACAGGGGTCTGTGCTTCCACACTAGCTGTTGGTGAAGTAGTTAAGACATAAAGCACTTGTGAAAGGAAGTGCACGAGTAGATCAAAAATTAGTCTAATTATTCAGAGTTTTAGTTTAAGTTTAAAGAGTCACTTTCATGTAAAGCCATTTCTGTAAAACTGATTATACAGAGTGTTCTGTAGGCAAACACTTTCCAGTGAGATAAGAAGAAACCAGTCCAAAAGATATTAAAACAGACGTGGAAGTAATCTCATTTTTAACACTGACTAACATCTGAAGCTCTTTTGTGAGATACACTGAAGCTACACTAGTCATAGGATAGCACAAATCCTCCTAGGAGGTATATTAACCTACTAATTTGCTTTGCCAGGTTTTTTCAGTGAAGGAATTGCAGTTTTTTCATTCTGCACACAAATCACATTAAAGTTGTGGTTTCACTTACATGTCAAGTTGTTTCATCTTATCTTGTGTGTTTATGTCTTTGTTGACAATATCCAGTTGACACATAACCATAAAACAAGTGGATATTGTCTTTTGAGAGCAAACATTTTAAGTTAAATTACATTTATTTTGTCAATGAACATTTAGCATATATTCAGTATTATTATTTTTCATCCTTGTAAAAATGTTCAATTCCAAAACCTTTCAATATAGTGATTATTTTCTGTTGCAGTAGTATAATAATTATAAAACTTCTACATAACAGTGGTTGAAAGCATTAAAAAAAAAAAAAAAAAAAAAAAAAAAAAAAAAAAGGCTGATCTCGCAGGGGAGCATTTTTAAGCATCTCCAGAATTTTTATGAGAATGTTGTTCGTCTATTGTAATGTGTCCATTACATTAAGTCCTTCAGAATATAATGGCTTTTGTAGTGTACTAGATTGGGCACAAAGCTTTTTTTCTCCAGCAGTCCAGGTTTTAATATTATGTGAATGCAAGTTTAAGTTCAGTGAAGCGTTGATGCTTATCCAAAGACTTCAGTCAGGAATTCCCACCTAGGATTTTTAAGAGCGCAGCAGCCGATCACATCTGGAGCCCTGTGAAGATAATGGCTTCTGTCAGCCAGTACCTACTTTGTACTCAGGATGAATAGAGCAATGCTGTATCATTTCATCCTTGTTACACTGGCCAACTATAGTCCAATGCTTAGGACTGTCAGTGATGGTTATTACTCCCTATGAATTATGTATTAGTGGCCAGTTGTCGTTATAGCTACACTTTTTACAACTTCAAGAAAATATACGGATACATATTCTACATCATTTCTAAAGGCTCAGTGTTTCACAACAAAATGTACACAGACTACACCTTCAGGTTTTTGGTTTGAAAACTGTTCTAATTTGTTCTTTTGATGCTGTAAAGCTTACGTTAATTCCTCTGTATTGGATTTTAGCATGTTAGGTGGGCTCTGCTGTAAAATGTAAATGTAAAATAAAGATATTCATCTTAATAGTATCGAGTTTTAGCACTGTGGCCTCACAGCAAGAAGGTTGTGGGTTTGATTCCTGGGCCTGGGGCCTTTCTGTGTGGAGTTTGCATGTTCTCCCTGTGCCTGTGTGGGTTCCCTCTGAGTTCTCCGGCTTCCTCACAGTCCAAAGACATGCAGGTTTAGGTTTCTTTGGATGCTCATAGGCATGAATGTGATCGTGAATGGTAGTTTGTCTCTATATGTCGGCCCTGCGATAGACTGTCACCTGTCTGGGGTGAACCCTGCCGGATAAGCGGTAAAGATAATGGATAGATGGATGGATTTTTGTTAATTTTGCTTCAAAATTGTAAATCAATTGTCAAAATAGCTGCCAATTCCTTTGTTAATTGTCTCTTCATTGTTGCAGCTTATGGTTTATTGTAAAGTCATCACATTTTGTGAAAATACAAATGGCACACGGTTCAGTTTACCTAATGCTATCGGAAAAGAAAAGAGGACACTCTTCCTCTGTATTCTCAAAACCTTGTGGAGATGATTCATGTTTTTTTGAAACCTTGAGAAGAGAATTCAAGTGAAACAAACTCTACAGAGCAGAGTCTACTAAAACATCCTTGGACCCACATAAAATGGTCGTAAAGGTTGTAAATGTAGAGACTATCTGTGCCCTCTTTGTTAATATCTTATGCTAGATGTTAGAAAAGTATTATCGTCGAAGGTCTTCCAATATTACTGCACATTTTATACATTTTAGAGTGAATAACACTGCTGCAGACTTTTACAATTGATATCACCTACTCATCGTCTACCTTCGCCAAAGAATCTGATTGAATGTGGAGGTTACCACTGCAGCATTGCTTCTCCTTGCTTTTGATTTTGTTGTAATTCTAGGAGTCATTGTAATCTATTGAGAACATCTTAATAAAAAGTCAAATTAAAAGTAGGATAACAAAGGATTAGTTTCATAGTGAAGTACGGTTTTCCTGGAATGGATGACATATGAGTTTGTTTCTGAGTATAGAGGGCTTACAGCAAGCCATCGCAGGAATATAAATCAAGCATTGTGCCCATTTTCATGGATGAAATGCTTTGTCAGTATATCAGCACAGATAATAATTTGAATGCTGTGATAGAGTGTATGACCTCAGTGGATTTAATAAAAGGCAAGTGATGAATTCAAAACCCTGCAAAGGAAAACACATATCTGTATTGAGGAATGAACCAGCTTCCCCTGAAGATTTTTCTGTCAGAGCCAGAAAAGAGAACAACTCATGCATGCAGCTGTCAGGTTATATATGTATGTACACACATTCGGACACAGAAAACACAATGGTGATTTATTCTTTTTCTTATCATAAGATGTCTCTTGCTTTTCCCTTCCTCTCCTTCCCCCGTCCTCCTCTCCCCCGCCTCTCCCGACACAGTTGTAGAGAGCAGAGCAATGATGCGTGTCTTAGTGAAACCTGGTGAATAGTAATGAACCGAGCCAGTGTGTCTATTTGAGGGAAAGCAAGGGGAAGACAGAGAGAGAGAGAGAGGGAGAGAGGGAGGGAGGGTAGGGAAGGGTGTGAGGAGGGGGCAAAGACTGTGAGTGAAAACAGGGCTTCTCTTGCGGCACTGATGCAGCACAAGCGGCGGAAAGAAGCACAGTGGTGACTGACAAGAGATGCGGTTGCATTAATCCTTTACACAATCGCCTTCGCTCGGTGCCACACAGCTCATTATCCATTCTGACCGGACCAACGTGACGTTACTCATTAAAACCTTCAGCAAACTGTATCTTTTCTCTGGGTGTGTTGTTTGTGCTTCATTATACAGTACCTCATTCTCCCCATCGAAAGCCCCTCACACACACACACACGCACACGCACGCACAGGGGGAGGAGGGTGTATTAGTAGAGGGGGAGAAAGCTGTAAGTGAATGTGACTCACAGAGGGGCAACAGCACCTGCTGTCTTCATCCCAGATTCACCAGGCAAAACTGCATTCTCCCTCTGCTAGTGATGGACTGTTAGGAGGACAAAGAGAGGGGGAGAAAAGAGGCCTAAACAAAGACTAAGAGACTCTAAAGACACCAGATTCTTCAGATCAGTGTTTGAAGTGACTTGAAGCCATGACTCATTTGGTAATTTTTTTTATTTTTTGGTGATGCTGGGTTTCTGTTTCAAAACTAACTTGCACCCAGACTGTAAATACTGTGTGTGCGGCGTGACAGGGGCGAAAGTGTGTGTGTGTGTGTCGTCGTTTGGTGGAGAAAAACGCACGCGCGAATCCAGAGGAAAATGACAGAAATGTGAGCTTTCTGTACACGGCTGAGGGATAAGTGACTGGAATATTCAGCAACTGGCTGCAAAGATCAACTGGAGTGCCAGGGCTGAAAGGAAGGGAACAAACACAATAGACAGCCCCCCTACCTCAGCCCCTCTTTTATCCTTTTCCACCCAGGACCCATGGGCACTCTGCCAACTTGGAATCTTAAGAACTCATTTAAAGAAAGCCAAAGAAAGGGACTTGTTTAAAATCAGGAGCCA
>CM076651.1:7051898-7093605 GCA_038496675.1 Rachycentron canadum
TTGGGGGGTTGGGGGGGGGGGTGGGGAGGGTGGTGCTCTAGAATTGCCATTCATGTAACGTTTCGTCAGATTCATGGTTTGAGAGTATTGTGAGCAAGTGATCTCCCTTCTGAGCCCCCTTTCTCCCTCTCACACTCACTCTCTCTCTCTTTCTCTTTCTCTCTCTCAGTTTTCATTCTGCTTTTACTCCCTCTGTCTCCCCACTCTAGCTCCTGCTCACATAGTAACTCCTCCCCCCCACTACCCATTGTCTCTCCATACAGTATTAGGCTGACGGGATGCCATACTCGTTCCAGGGAGGGACGCCGGAGAGGCAGAAGGAGGTAAGAGTCAGATTTATAGCATAAGAATGCATCCGGCCCTAAATGCATGCCACCGTTACTTTCAGAAGTGTAAAGTGTGCCGGTCGGGGTAGCTGCTCGTTTTCACCAAGGCTGATAGTGAGGATAAAAAGCAACTTCAATGATGCTCTGAAGCTTTCATGTGTTGTATGCAGTGCTTCAACGTGTTTTGGTTGTCTGCCAGGGGAAGGTGCTTAGGTTGTGTTTTTAATAGATGAAAAGGGAGTGCTGCATTGGATAAGACAACAGGCGCCAACCCTTCATCTTCATCTTTGTATTCAAAACCAGGGTCTAAATTGCAGGATAGTCATTTGCAATTATTGATTAAGCTTTGTGTGCACAATTTCTTAGAGAAAATGTCCACAATGCTCATATTCTTCAGGCAAAAGAGCAGATGATTGTGTTCAAATGTATTAAACATGGCCATAATCTAAAGCCATTAAAAACATCTGGCCACTGACGATTGCCTGAATTGGCTCCCAGCGGAGAAGGGACCATGCGCGATGTTTAAGGATTAAAGCTAATCCTCCCTGTGGCTGAGATTCACCTTCTTGTCTGGACAGAGTCTGACACTGGGGCTTTACTAATTTATGCTGAGACATGCATGAGCACAGGCTCCCTGGAGCCCAGTGGCAGTGGTCTTTTTTCAAACCTGGAAGAGGCTGAAACACCCTCCCTCAATCAGTAGGTAATGGTCTCTGTCAGAGGTCATGTGAATATCCATCTTATGTAAGGCCAACAAGATTTGCTGTTTGTATACTTGGTTGGGCTGACAAACCCAAAGTCATGGTGGGATTTTGTTTCTGTCTCTTTGGAATAAAGTTAGAAGTTGGAACGTTGAAGCTCAATAGAAAAAAAAAAAAAAAATATCTAAGTGAAATGTAGAAAAGCCATGAAAAAAGAAGTGAAACTATCTAACAAAGTGTGCTACTTCCTTGCACTGCCGGAATTACTTGAAACAGGTGCATAAAAAAAGATGACTAGAAGTGGTTTTCTCAGCACTGGACAGTTGCAGCCTAGTACAGGAAGCTTTGTGTTCTGGTTCAGAGGAAAAAAAAGAAAAAAAAGAAAAAAAAGGAGGCTGTCTCAATGGGGCTTTTGTTGTTTGAGTTGGAGACAGCAAAAGCACAAGAAACACTGACTGACAAATACCTGGCCCCTCTGTGCCTCAAATACCTCGGCGTTGCACTTGATACAATGTCAACAAATGCCTCCTCTGTCCTCTATAGTAGCCCGTTTCCTCTCTGTCCACAAGATTTTTTTCATGTTGTTATAAAGGCTACTGTTTTCTGAGCAGACATCTGGGTGAGCAGATTTGGCCTGCATAGCTGGAGTGCTGAGTCTCTTCTCACTGAGGGGTTGAAAAGGCTCCAAAGCACTTCCTACAGTCTGGTGCTTAAAACTGTGGTAAACAGTCTGGTGTTTGAGTTCAATGTAAGGAAAAGATCTAGAGTTATAATTTCCATTTGACTTCTTTAGGTTAAAGAGTCATGCGAGTAGGAAGAAACTTATAATGAAATCATTGGGAGTATTAAACAAACAACAACTTATAATGGACTCAATCAAGCATGCTAATAGTGTTTATGTGCATTAATGACGCACAACTCATCACCGTGATGACTTTGATTTAAGAGGCACAGCGGCCACTGCTGAAAAATGTTAACTTCATATCTCCAGAAATATTTTGGTTATTAATAAATACTGCTCAGCTTTCTGCGCTCAGTGGTTGAATTAAAATGCTGAGGTAATGATCTCCTTTGTGCTTGAGGAAGTCATGCAGGGGGTTGCTACAGAATATAGAAAGAGTTTACGTAATCTGTTCTGAATTCAGAAATAAAATCCTTTTGATTAACATTGTACTTTCTCCCTGTAGACATTGATTTAAAACTGCATTTTTAATCAAAGATTACTCTGCACAACCCCTAAGGAATTGAATAGCTTGCAGGATATTGCTGTTACATTCAAGCATTGGGTAGGAAGGGGGTCAATTTATTTGAGATTGTGCTGTGAGAAATGCAGTTTCTACTGTCTAAAGACTCGCAAGACAGTTTCATTCTACTCCCCCGGGCATTAGATGAATACTTCCAGTTTCTTTGGTTAATTATTCATGCGGATGTGAGTTTTAAATCCTGAATGCTGTCTGCAACCTGCCCCTATTTTTTCCTCTTTTGTTTTGAAGCTTTCACTTCTAACAGTGTGATTTTTCTCAGGCCTCATTTTTGAGCTATTGTCTTCCAAATCAAACCACAGCTGTGTCTTATGGCTTTCTATTCCTATGTGAGTTCTTTCTAACATGTCATGTAGGGTTTAAAGCCATTGGATACACAGTGGAAAGTCAACTGAGGAACTGTGTTTGACTTTTTGACATACTTTCATTCTCAAGATGTCTTCACTATATTTTGTGTTATTTCCAAATCTTATTTAAGCTCAGCGCCCAAAAAACAAAGTCAATGAAAAACAGAATCCAAGCATAAAGGTATAATCATCATTTGGCATGTAAGTGTATCCTCTGTGGCAAAAAGCCCAGCTATTTGTAGCATCTAAAATCTTATGCAATGACATCAACAAAAGCTCTGGCATACAACATCTACATCACGCGGGACAAATATAGATGTTTTGAGTTAGAGCCAAAATTAGTTGTTTTCCTGGAGATTTTTTTTTTTTTTTGGAAGGGAGGGGGTTATAAAAGTATTGACTTTGCAGATGGTCAAGGAAATGAAACAGTTCTTTTCCTGCTGCTGTCAGCTATTCCACAACTTCCATGAACAGCTTGGCGCTCTCATTTCTACTGGGAAGTTTACTGTGGAGAGATGTTTAGTTTAATGACTGTAGAATATTCTATGCCACCTGTTTTAATGTCTTTTTTATTTATTTATTTTTTAAATTTGTCCTGATCACTCCTCAGTCGCTTGTGAGGGCATTAACATGTTTTCACACCATTTAGCACCTGTCACATTTAACCAGTGTTAGTTAAAGTTTAGGCTGTATCTCAAAACAGATAAAGCAGTTAGGACATGTTACTGATCCTGCTGCTATTTTTATATATATATACACACACACAGACTGCTTTTATGTTTTCCATTTAATAAAATAATGAGGTATGATTAGATACAGTAGTTACATTGTATTGGAGAATTAGAGGTAATTACCACATGGACCAACTGCAAATCCTGTTTTTCTCATTGCCTATATAAACTGGAGAAGATTCCATTGTGTAATTAAGTCGAATTATTATTTAACAGTGATGACATAATAGCATCATGTGAAGACTAGGGAGACGATTAGCACATTAGCCACAGCTTTGCCATTTCGATAGAAAAATATATTCATATTTGGAGGTGAAAGATAGATATTTTACATCAAGGGGAAAAAAAAAATCCTGAGGGCAAAGTGTGCTCACTTACAGCATTTCTAACCAAGGACATAACTAAGTGGCCATGTTGTGATGATCCTGTGTTTGACCTTTCTTGTGTGGTTATGTCAATTCATAAAGAAATCGACACTTCTTTCTTCTTTACTTTGTTCATTTGTCTGACAGTGACTAGAAAATAAAACTTAGTGATCACCCAGTATTTATGGTTTTCATTTACTTAACTTAGGGATCCAAACTCAAGCAAATGCTTATGTGCCGACCTGCATTAGTATTGAACCAAGGTCACAACTACAGTGTTCGCTGAATGAAAATTTTACATTTCTGAATCTCCTGCTTTGGTTTGATGTAGTAACAAACCTTAGTGTATGATGGCACTTTGCATTTTAATATTATTATTTCTCATTTTTGATTGAGGCCAGATGATATCGTGCGATGAAGATCCCTTAGCCAAATGAGCCCTCACAGCACTTGTGTAAAGCCCTTTGAATGTGGCCTCTCATGGTTCATCCACCCTCCCTGTTGAGTAGATTTTCAAAAGGATTCCAAGAGCATTCAGTCTTCGAACCGCAATACCTCTCTGTTGAATATATCATGACTTTGAACTTGAAAGTATCTATATCAGGCCTACTGAATAAAAATGCATTTCTCACAGCAAAGCAAATATAAGCAAGTCAGGTCTCGAATGACTTGAGTGCTTTTGATTTGAGATGTTTTATGTTAATCATAAAGCTTTGTGTGTGCATTTCAGATAAAATCCTAACTATAGATGTACAGTATATATCTTATGCTTTGATACGTGCGTGATAAGTATAAAGCCACAACAATAAAACATGACTTAAGAACCAACAGAAGGCATCATAAAACATTTCACTCATCAAAACAATGACATACTGACTTTTTAATCATGCAGTTGCCTGACCTGCCTGCTCTGAATCATTGGCAAAATCTGCTGTGCGACAAGTACAGTGAATCAACATAACAAGGTGGCCCTCTGCAGTTAAAAAGTGACAAAAATAGATTCAGAACCCAAGCATGGCAATGTTTTTTTTATCTAATAACAAGACACTGTATGTGCACACAACTGATAGATCCCAGTTAGGCAGTTTCAATCCCTACATACCCATGGAAATCCCCACTGAAAACAAATGTTTTCCTTACATCACTATGTGTTGATCCAATCTGAAAATGCTACAGTTCTCAAAGTTCACAACAGTAAACAGCACCGCGTGTGATCAATGCTATTCAACTATCAAATATCACTGCAATGCGATGCAAACACCTGCTGTCTTTTCAATTCATATTTGCATTTGCAGAGCAGCAAGATGGAAAAGTTATCATCTAATTAAATATGCTTCCACTGCTTTGCAAGAAAGACAAACTACAACCAATCTATTGTTAAGGAGTTTCATTTTGATTTATCCATTGATGCTTTGTCATAAAGTGGTATTTATGTAATGCAAACCTTTTTGAAAATCTTATGCTGTTTCTTTTTGTTTCATTTCACCTCTGGACCTCAGGAAGGAACCATCTTATATAAAAGCCTCTGCACTCTATAATTATTCATAGTACAGGCTGTTTTTAAACCTAAAACTGGGACCTATGTCTTGGAGCAGGATAACTTCTGGGGACACGTCTCATCACTTAAGAACCTACCAGATGTTAGGGGGTTACCGGGTGAGGAGTTTTACTTTGTAGAATCACACGGAGTCCAGTCATCTTTTTTCTTTTTTTAGAAAGACCACTGGTGTAACCATGATCAAGGTAATTCCCTTCTAACTCCTTTAATGCTGACAATGTCTCTGAACTGACAGATGTTTATTCCCCTGTGGTGCAATGAGTTGCATCTTAACCACTTACTGCTGATTTTCAAAGCAACTTTATCAGATAACCAGTGTTTTTGTTGCAACAAATGTCATCTTGTATGTCTTTTGTGGCACTCCCTGCTTCACAGACAATGAATGAACTAAAATATCTTTTCTTTTTTAAATCTGTTAACAGGTGTTACGAAAAGACCTACTTGCCACAACTTCTATGTGCAGTGCGATGGATGCATCCAGTAAAAATGCAGCAGCTGAATGCACCAGAGACACCACAACTCCAAAAGCGAACAAAGCCTGGGTCAAACCTGGAGGTCAAAGGTATAAAGTCAATTGGAAATAGCTTGGCAGGAGGAATTAGTACTTAAAATATATAACATTTTGGCCACTTAGGGGCAGCGGAAATAGGCTGTAAACCCATGATATTGTTAACTTATTAGCAAATAGTTACTTATTTACATGTTCCACAATGTTCACTCTACCTTAGTTCTGTTTTTTAGTCTCCATCAACATATGTTTGAGGTTTGACTGCATGACCTTGTGGCCTCTTCTTCTGCAATGCAATTGCACCTGCATGCAGAATAAGAGCCACATCACAATAAGCACCTAATATTTGCACAACAGCAGTGGGTGGAAACTATTATTTCATTTGCATTTCCTTTTGCCAAATTTCTAAATACTATCTTAAAACTATGAGCTACATTTGGATGGAAACCCAACTAATGAAACACTGAGAAATGTTAAAGTTAAATTCAAGAAGACATTTTAATACAACAGAGGATAAGTGAAACAATATCAATATTGAGGCCTAATGACTAAGTCCATGAATAAACCAAAATAATATGATATTTTGGGCCAGAAAAATGCAGGCTCCGTTAAAGCAGTAAGCAGTAATACCTTATAATATCATTAGTTCACCATTAAACAGAACCAGAATCTGGATAAGTAGCAGAAAATGAATGGTTGAATGGATGGAGTAAAAATACTTTTAAAAATAGATATGATAATAAATAGAACATTAGGTTCAAAGACATAAAGTCTATAACGGGCTGGAGAAAATATTTATAGAGAAAACTGAAATCGAAAAAAGGCACATATTCCCAAATTGATGCCTCAAGATGGTGTAATGGTTCAAATTGGATATAGGTTTCCTCAAAAAATATGTATAAATTGAAAGAAAAAAAAAGTTTTCCAAGTGTAATAGTTTAGGGACCGAAGAATGACCCTGATATAGCCTGTTTTCCTGCAATGACAAGTCAAAACATGGGTTTTCATCAGATTACACTAACACTCTTATTCAATTTAAGTGGTTTGAATTTAATTAAATAATTTACTTTTTTTTTTTTTTTTTTTTTTTGGCATTTCTGAACTTCCATACATGTTGAACTGGGGTTAAAAACAGTAACATTACAATGAACACATGCATTTTAGCAGCTACCTGGCTCAATATAAAAAAAAAAAAAAAATGATGGAAATATGCTAATAAAAGTTTTTTTTTAAGTCATCATTAAATTAAACATCATTAAATATAAATGTCTTAAATTCAATCCGAATGGGATGAAGCTCAAAACCGCGTTTAAGCGACCTACTTGCTGTCAATCAAGTCATAGGCCGCAGCTGTTCCTCCAGTCAGTCCAGTGTTAGTGCGCGGCCGAAGGGCATCTCCGCGCTGCTCCGCCGGGTCCGTCCGCCGGGTCCGTCCGTCCGTCCGTCCGACCTCAGCCACCTCCTCCTCCTCCAAACGCGAAGGAGCCGGGCGCCGAGCTGTGACCTGCCCCTTACGCCCCGACATGCCGGTGTTCGTGGAGGACCCCGCTCATCTTTCTAAATCTAGACTGAAATCAGATTTAGTTGCGCACAATGTCGAGCTGCCGCCCGCCAAGAGCAAAAAGGAGGTTTATGTGAAGCTGCATTTAAAACACATCGATCAGAGAAACGCAGCGGATTTTTCGAGCGACGAGGAGGACCGAGGTCCAGACGGAGCTGTGAGTCGTTTTGCGCCACGTTTCCCATTAACTTATATAGTTAATTGCTGATATTGTGCCGTCAGTCAAATTTGAAAGACCAGAAGTGCGCAAGTGACAGAATAGCCTTTCCCAATTTACTATACTGAGAAAAAAGTAAGCAAGTGAGTAGATAAGCAAAGCCCCAATCCTTCCAGTTTTCGCCTTAGCACAGTGGTGGAGCACTGAGATCCTCTAGATAAGTGAAAGTATCATACCACTGGAATTTATAAATACATAGCAAGTAAAAGTCCTGTTTCCAAACTCCTTTTTAACCACTTGCCGACCTAAGGATTGAGCCCCTCCAAGGGGTCACAAGAGAGGTGGGAGTGGTGGAGAGATAATTGGAGGGGTTGTGAACTATTGCACAGTTCGAAATGATTAAAATTAACACAGTATGAAATTTTAAAAAAGTGTAAATGTGAAAGATTTAAAGGGGCGATGCCTCTCTGCACATCTGGAATCTGACAAGGGCCTTCACATAGTTGCACCTGTTTTGCTTGGGGCTAGAAACCAAAGAGGGTTTGGAACTTGGTGGTATAAAATAAAAGCCTATTGTTTCTTGATAGGCTTGTTGTACAATATAAAAGTAACTAAAGCTGTGAACTAAATGCGGTGGAGTTAAAAGTTTGAAGTCGCATTAAATTGCGCTGCTGAAGAAAAACTATACACAATGGTGCTGGAGTTAAATAGTTACCGCTGTTGCAAATATGTTTCCCTGTAAAAGACCTATCGAGAAAGTTGGCTCCAAGGACTTTAACATTACAGTTTAAAAATTGGGGCCTGTTGTGGATAATAATAATTCATTTGAACTGATTTTAAACCAATGCTGTGCCTGTGCCTGGCCAGCAGCTGTGGAGGGGAGGAGGGGGTGAAGATCTGGGTCACTGCCACCAAACAGTCCTCTCAGCTTGCTGCAGCACACTGGAGGTCCTTGACCATTAAACCACCTGCTGTATAGTTGGTATAGATTTACATGAGACGTTTCTGTAGTTGGCGGCTGCCCTCAAAGTCATGTGCATATGCTTGCTGCACCTGTCGCGCTCATTTATGCGTTCAAGGAAGAGCCCCGTTCTGCAAGTTGTTTGGGTGATGTGTCGTGGCAGAGACTATTTAAAAACAACCGTTTTCTTAAGTCAGAGTGGAGCTTGGAATAGAAATTAAAAAAGAAAAAGAGATTGCTGCTGTCACTGATTCAATTAAGGGAGTGACAGAAAATTAATCTGCAATTATATTGGCAATCAATTTTTACCTTAAGTCGTTTTTCAAGCGACATATTAACTCGTTCCAGCCTCTCGCATACAATCATTTGCTGCTTTTTCATAGAATCGTAATTTGAACATCTTCGGGCAAGGCAAGCATTGTGTTTCACTTTACTTCTGTTGTTTCAAGACCAAATAATTAATCAGGTATATCAGAAAAGAACTGGCCACTATATCAACTACAAATATTGTAGTTGCAGCTGTACTGACACTATAGTGTTTTCTCATGGTGAGCTGTGGTAAATATAAATGTCAAGATGGTTTGAAAATGGGCTTTCCCATGTTTTGTCTCATGGGATACATCTATATGATGAGATGCAACCTTTTTCTCATGATTGTGGTGCCTCATTTCAGGATATATGCAAATACTGTGTACTGATCTCATACTGGCGTTCTCTCTTTCCCACTTCTGAAACCTACATACCCCACTTTGTTGAACTCATTGGAAACAGTACTCTGTAACATGAAGCCAGGGACTGATGTGGCATTAAAAAGTGATTTGGCAGCTGATGGTGAAACACTATATTGTGTGACACTGATGAAGAAACTGTATTTTATGTGGGTTTGTGATCTGTCAATAAAGCAAACACTCTCATATGCAGAGCTCTACCATAAACCTTTCTTTTACTTTCCTATTTCTCTGTTGTTGATTTAATCACGATAGGTGAAAGCAGGAGATTTACATTGAGATAAGATTAATATTGAAAACGTTTGTGAGCTGCAAACTTGAAAGTGCTGGCATTCAAGCTGCAGCCGTGGTCATGTTGTGAGCAACGTTAAGTAAATGCAGCAAATTTTGTTATATGTCGACAAGGAGGAGAGTGCAGAGGACGCGGTGATGCCTGACCCCAGTGGTTTGACTGATGAAGACCTCAAGGCCGCACTGCTCGCACACGGGGTTAAAGCTGGACCCATAGTTGGTGAGGTTGCACTTGATACTGTCCTGAAATTGGTTTAATCATACAAATAGGAGTCTTTTCACCACGCTCTCCTTCTTTTTACTGCAGTTTTTTAAAAACCTATTGCCAATAATGTATTTGTGCCTTTGCAAGCCTCCACAAGGGCCTTATATGAGAAGAAGCTCAGCAAACTGCTTCAGGCTGATGGACATAACCACCTTAATGGAGCAGAGAAAGGTGTATTGTACTCTGACAGTGAAGAAGAGGAGGAAAGTGGAGAAGAGGATGCAGAGTCAGGTATAACCTGAAATTGATTTTTTTTTTTTTTTTAATTATTTTGATTGTCATTCATCCACAAAAAAGTGTAGAGCTGAAGGAAATGTCAAGCTAAATAAAGCAAACTACATGAGAACTATGAGGGCAGGTGTGTTGCATGTGACTCCTGGTGCTGTATGCACACCTGAATGAAAAATAGCCACAACTGACATAATAAATAATTGATACTAAGAAGATTAAAATAAACAGATGCATAAGAGGCAGAAGTAAACAGTGGTTCGCCATGTTGTTACGGAATTATTATTTATTATTATGGAATATAAATGCATTGTGTTATATAAATATACCTATGTGTGTGTATGTGTAATTTTTTGTGACTTATACAGGTACAGAGGACGAGAAACAAGAAACACTTGAACAGTCAGATCAGGCTCAACAAGAGAGCAGCCAGGTGAGGAAAATTGCACTTCTAGATATCTTTACCGTTTACATGATTTTGAAATGCCTGAAATTTGAACGCTTATATTGTTTTTCAAGGTTAAAAGATCCAATTGCATTTTTGCCATCACTTGCTATATTGAAATCGGTCCTCCCTACAGTGCCACCCAGTGGTTACAGATTGTAATTTAAAAATTTTGTTTCACTTGTTAAGTGTTGGCATTTTGAGTGTTAGTGGTTTTTTTTTGTTTTTTTTTTTCCCCAGAATACTGATTTTGCTTACCCACAGTGCTTTTTACCCTCATCAAGACTGGTAAATACCACAGATATTTAGATAGTTTGCAAATTTCTGTCAAACTGAAATCTCAGGCGAAACAAATGTTTT
Organism: Rachycentron canadum; assembly: GCA_038496675.1. NCBI lineage: Eukaryota > Metazoa > Chordata > Actinopteri > Carangiformes > Rachycentridae > Rachycentron > Rachycentron canadum. The sequence continues at coordinate 7,062,693 of CM076651.1, forward strand.
CTTATTTCTGGGCTTGATTGGGTTGACCTTTTCTAGCATGCTCGTACTACTAAAAACCAGGAAGCTAGACTCAAGCGGAATTCAGGGAATGCGTTGAAATCATCAGAGCGGAGTCAGTCTCGCTGGTCACAAATTCCTGTTGGAATTATTACAGCATCCTCTGTAGGTCAACGTTCAGGATTAGGATCAGGGGTAGGTTGGTCTTATTTCACATCTTTTGTGGATATTTAAATTCTTCGCATTCCTTGCTCAGGCTTTCTAACTTTCTCATGTGTCCTTCTCAAGCCACTTACAGGTTATTTTTTTTCTTCTAGAGTGATGGGCATTGGGATCTCACTGGTGTTAAGATTGCTGAATGATTGATACATGTTTGTTGCTGTCTTTATGACAATGCTTATCCTTGCAGGTTTCATCTGGATCACAATTTGTTATGACCAATACTGGCTCACCATTCTCCTCTCAGGCCTTCAGCATCACTCAAATGGTTGAAGAGGAAAGTTGTTTTTAAAGCCACATTCCACAGTCATTAAAAATGATTGTGTCTGGGTGTGAGTAATAACTCTGTAATGTACATTCTCACCCCGAACAACAGATGGAGAGTCAGAGGTCATTCTCTTCTAGCACAAACAATGAGAGAGGGTTGAATGGGAGCAGTGTGCAGGAACATTGGTCGCGGTCCAACGGGGTCAGTAGTTCGCACAATGTTCTGTTGCACTTTAAAAACTTGGTGTGGAGAGGTTCACTGGAGGCGAGACGAAATTCAGACTACAGAAATGGAGTGTGTCACGACCTGTTACGTCTCCTTTCCTTAGCTGGACATGCCAGTTGTGGACGAGCGCACCAGAACCAACCAATCCCTGTACTACACCCCCAAGGCTTCCCCTCATGCAAGGGGAACGAAGGCACAAGCATCTTCTTGCTTGCTTTTATCTTTCTGTTGTTATTCCACATGACTTGCTGGGGGCATGTGCATTTCCTACAAGAACACTGTGTTTGGTGCAACTCCTTTCATGTGTCAATGTTGTGCTAGGAATTACACACATTAACCCTAAAAGTTAATCAATTTTAGTTATTTCCAGATCTCTGGTTGATCAGGCTACATCACCAATTGCCCTTTTCCTTCTTTTTGATCTGTCTCTGTGGGACACTACTGTCTAGGTTATTTTTCTGTTTTGTCTGGTTGGTTGCTCGTGTAAGTAATTTCTGGTTCCTTTTCTAGCTTCCTCTGGAGCCTGAGAAAGATATTCAGAAGGACATGTTTCCAGATGCTGAGACCACACCCACGGGGATCTAGTAAGTGATCTTACTCCTCATCACAGGTTTCTGAGTTGGTGTAGAAGGACAAGAAAGTTACAAGAATTTTTAACTGGTGGCGGGTGACATGTATGTAAATTGCACAGTAGCATATACAGGCACATGGCGGGATTATGTATGTATGTAGCTGGATTATTCTAAGTGTGTCAAGAGCTGCTCAGCTATTCCGGCGAAGTATTGTATTTGTTATCCACTTAGAAAAAGAAAAACCTTTGGATAGACCTTTGATCTTATTTCTCTCCAATGGCTGCATATAAATACATTTTGGCTGGAAAGATAGAAATTTCTTTATCCTTTTCACCTTTTTGCACCCTCATCTACACCAAAAACACACACATCATAGTTCCAGCATAGTTTTTATCTATTTTTTTTATAAAAATTAATAGTTTTACTAAAAGCATTTTCTGTCATACATTTAATTTTTCCATATTGGTGATTGGTTTTCAGATTTTGAGTCTAACTTGACTGTTACATACATTTGATGCATTGAAAATATATTTTGAATACTATGAAGGTATGCTTAGACTCAAAATACAATCATGGTCTTCCCCCATAGTGATATTTATTTTGTAATATACAAACGTATCTGACTATTTTACATTCTGGCCAGTAGACGTCAAACTGTTGCCGCGGAATCAACCTTTTCTCGACCCCCGCTTTGATGTAAGGCTTCAGTGCTCCATCAAGCTTCATCCCAGCATCATTAATCTGTGTCCTCTGCTTCAGCGCCACCCGCCGGAGGCCCATCAAGGGGGCGGCAGGGAGACCTATCCGGCACGTGTACCCAGACACTCCCGTCAGTCCCACGACCCGAGAGAGGAGAGAGGCGGAGCGCTGCCTGGTGCCCGTTCTCCTGCAGACTGCCGTCTTCCTCGTGGTGGCGTGCATCCTGTACCTCATTTATGCTTCTCTTTTGGACAACTCATTCAATCCGTTTGTGGCCTTACTGGACTGTCTAAACCAGGGGTTAGACGTTGAGGAGGGGCTTTTGCTTCAGGCGGAGGCACAGGACATACCAGCCCCTTCTGGACAGGAGTAACTGTGTTGTTGTTTTTTTTTTTTTTTTTTTTTTTAATTGTCTACATTGACCCACACAAGTTACTTTATTTTTGTTGATGTAAGCCATAATGACTTTGTCCCCCGTTGTCTTCAGGGAGTACGTGCTAATTTAAACACCTTGTCTGTGTTTGTGCGTCTGAACGGGAGAAAACCTCAATGTCCACTTTCACATTACGTTTTGCTTGTCAGACGCGTTTTGTCTGACTATTGTCCCAATAGTTAAAACAACTTACAAAGAGCTGTGAAATTTTAATGTTTCCTTTTACATTAGACGTGTTAAATCTGTGCCCTTTTTTTTTTTTTGTGTGTGTGTGTTTCCTAATTCAATTTGTGTAACCCCATGGTGCCTTTTCAAGGAATTAAATGTTTTTCATGTTTTGTTTTGCTTTTTTTAAATATTTGAATCATATTTCATTAAAGGATGTTTTGCTTCATACTTCCTTGTGCAAAGGATGAATCTAAATTTAAAAGGATACATGCAGACATTAAAAGGTATCTTTTATACTAGCTCCGTGAATGAGTGACTGAACCCGGTGAGAGGGTGATAAAACTTGGTAAACATTATTTTGTTTGGTGCAGGTGTCGCTCACTTTCACAACAGCAGGTGGCCCCTCGGTCGACAACCTCCAACCGAGTCGGCGCGCGCTCAGCCGGGGTGCGCGCTGAGCAAGTTCCGCTGCCACCGCAGATAAGAACCATGATAGGATGGAGAGGAAGGTGGAAATATTGCTAAAATTGCTCAAGTTTCTCGTCGTCGGCATCCTCGTTACGGTCTTACTGTTATTCACTGTGGCGTCTATCAGGACTTTCTCCCTGGACGTAAATGTCGGCCTCAAACTCGCAAACTGGGAAAAGACGGACAACATCTCACTCGCCATAGACCAACGGCAGAGAGAGGAGCTAATAGCGCGTTTTAAAGGTACGTTAGCACGAAGTAGCCAACAGAGCTGGATGTTCCGTCTTGGTGGGTGGAAAACAGGTGTGTGTGGGGGGGGGAATGGTGGTAGAGCCACTCGTAACGACCTGTGTGTCTTCATCCATTCACCCAGAGTCTATCCGGATCCCCACTGTTTCCGTCTCTGAGACGGAGAGCAACACGACGGCGCTGCTTGAATTTGACCTCCTCCTCCGGAGAGGTAACGCTAGCACAAACGTATTCATTAAACATACTGTGAGAGACTTACTTGTGACAAGTGTGTGGTGGTGGTGGTGGTGTGTTACAGTGGCTTCACACACCCACAAACTAACTATTTTATTTAATTTAGCAATTCAAGCTAACTTAAACCGTAAGATAGCTGTTCGCGGTTAGCCTAGCTTGCTCAATATGTGTGGAAAGCTACAAGTTAGCTAACGTTACTTAGCAACAGGCTAAACTAGGGTTGACGATAAATTCGTGACCGGATTAAAATCCTAGGGGCAGGCATTGTCATGTTGTTGAAGTGAGTGAGTGAGTGAGTGAGTGAGTGTGTGTGTTGGATGCGTGTTTCCCACGGACGTCGCTGGGATTGAAAGACAGGAGGAGATGCCCGTGGTGCCTAAAACGAAACTAAAACACAGCCTCCCCAAAAGAGTTCAAGCTGTGCCTAGTGCCCAGGGAGTTCACTCTAAATACTGAAGCAAATACTGAGCCCGCTCGGTCATTTTGTTCTGAAAATTGTTTTGTTTTCAAACACTGCGCACGTATTTCCTGTACTTTCTGGTTGTAGCTTGATTAACTTGACTGGGAAATAAATAGGGTCATTAAATCTTTGCTAAAACAACAGAGCTGGTGGTGGCACAAGACTTTTGCACAATATTGTATTTTACAAAGAATTCCTAAACAAATAAATATCCAATAGCTGTCTTTCTTTTCCAGAGCTAACACGCAAGTGACAGAAATCAACATCATGCTAACAGTTTAGCTCACTGGGCTGGCCAGGCCTTTATTTGTCAAAATGGGGAAAACATGCAACACAGAGTAGGACATAAAACACAGAGCAGAGTCAAATACTGCACATCATAGAGTGCAGGTGTCTAGCAGCATGAGTCTTAGTGTTTCTCCTTGTTCAAAGTGCAGATTGCTTTGGGGAAGAAACTGTCTTTGAACCTTGATACACACACGCACTACACTCACTGAGACCTTTATCATAATACCTTATCTATGCAACAAGGGTTATCTACTAACGGTTATTTCCATTATTGATTCATTTTATCGCTAAAATGTCAGACGATAAGTGAAAAATGCCCATCACAATCATACTCTCCCTGCTTGTTTTATCTTTTTTACCAACAGTGCAGAACAATGGACTGTATATACAAAGTGGACTTAAACTCCAGGGCTGAAAAGTGAGGACAATGCAAAAATGCCTTAAACCTGTACTCTATCTAATGGAAATAAGCAGGTGAAGCCACTGGTTGCAAAAATAAGCCTGACTGTAAAGTCTGAAAAAAATGTCCCTACTACTTATTTGATTTATTACCTCATTAAATGGTTTTCTAATGCTTTTATGGTCTTAATTGCTAGTTTCAAGTCTTCTTCAATACAACATGATGTTAATTTTTTTTTTTTTTTTTTAAAGTGATGGTCCCATTGAGAGGAAAATAGACAGGGGAAACAGGGGTATGCATTAGGGTGTTGACAGACCGTATCAGAAATGGTGACCTACCTGGCAATCAGACTAGATTACTGAGCAGGTCAACTCCACCCCTCACTCCTCCCCAGTTCCATCATCTTGTCCAAATATGTTTTTTCTGGTTTCAAAAACCAAGATGGCGATAACCAAATTACAAACTCGAGGCTTGCAATTTCAATATAATAATTTTAGGGTTAGGTGTCCAAATCATAACCTGTTCCAAAATGCCAAAAAAACTACTGAAATTTGGTTCTACTTATTAGTTTGTACATATCTGCTTAGACTATAGTAGCTCTGTCTACACATCAACACAAAGCATGTCCAGCGTAAATGTAAGATAGTATGCACAGCTTCACTGTTTAGGGGAGCCACCCCGACAGCTCCAACAGTTTAAATTTTACTCAATACAAATAACTCAATTGTACCAAAAAACAAAAAAAAAACAACAAAAAAAAAAAAAAACATGGTGGCATACAGTGTGACCACAGACAATGGTTTAAAGCGTCAGGTGTGGCATCATTTTTAAAAGAATGTTATGACAAGGTAAATTATGTGGAAAGCTAATTCTGTCAGGTAATGCGTCAAGTCTGACCAAACATTAAAGGCTGCATAACATCGATCTAAAACATTGGGGAGTGTTTGATGCCTTGCTGCTGCTGCCCCATGTAACATTTACCACAGCAACTGTGCATTGGTCTAGCACATCTGCCAACCTTTATGCATTTTGTGAAGAAGGTATGCATTTTGACTTCAAAGTGAGATAATGCAGGACTGCCAGCCTTGGGGAAATATTTAATGCTAATATTACTCGATTTTTTTAGATAGCATTTAAGATAGCAAAGCAAGTTATGTTTTCTTTGTGTTGCAGATTGTTAAACATTGATTTTTTTATTTTTTTTATATAAGTGTTTTCATAATTACTATTGCAGTCAAGCCTATATTTGTAATGAGATGTTATGATGGGTGTGTACGTACTGCAGAAATAAATGTTACCTTGAAAGTTAATGGGTAGTGCATTTGTGTGTGTACATGTGCGCAGTTAAACTAAACATGATGCCAAGTGAGGACATTGAAACAGCGAGTTCAAAGTATCAGGAGCAATGGCTTTGGCTCTGCCCCTGAAATCGTAGCTAAAAGTCTAGCAACAGCATTCATTCCTATGTCACTTAATGCAATAGGACTGTAGACCTATATAATGTGTGCCTTTTTATAAACTAATTCAATGATATAAAAAAAAATTCTGTGTAGTATCACAAATTCAGACTTGTCAAAATTGTCATATTTGTAACAAAGTTTGAAGAACTAAATTGGTACTAAAGCAAATTAGTGTTACTTTACTATTATGTTTCAGGGAATCACAAGAGCAGCTTGTTTCATCCTTTATGACCCCAGTTATTGACATAGCCTTTTTGTTAAGGATAATAACAAACAACAGACTCCAGAGCTCCACTAGAGCCATGGCAGGCAATATAACCACACTCACCTCACCCCACACTCTTCTTCCTCTGCCAGCTTTCCCAACAGTTTTCTCTTCAAAATTGGTTCATCATCAGCTGGTGGCAAACTACAGCCACCTGTTTTGGGTGGAAGGATCACAGCCTGACATGGTGCCATACCTGCTGCTTGCCCACATCGATGTGGTACCTGCATCAGAATCGGATGGCTGGGAGGCCCCACCATTTTCTGCCAAGGAGATAGAAGGCTTCATATATGGCAGAGGGACCATAGATGACAAAAGCACTGCCATGGTCAGAAAACAACATTTTGCATGATCTTGCTTGAGCTTTTACATGTAATTGAATTACAGACCCATTTACCTTTCACATGTTAGCATGGCTAAAACTGTTATTTTATTTTATTTTTTTTTTAGGGAATACTTCAGGCACTGGAATACTTGCTAATAAAAGGCTATGCCCCACGCAGAGGATTTTACATTGGCCTTGGTCATGATGAAGAAGTACTAAATATTCATACAATTCTCTTGAAATTGTTAACTCTGACTTAAACAACTGTATTTGAACTGCTGCATACGCTCTTTTTTTAAGGTCAGTGGTCACAAGGGGGCAGCGAACATAGCGCGTCTGCTGAAGCAGCGTGGTTTGCAATTATCATTTGTCCTTGACGAGGGCCTGGCTATATTGGATGATATCATCAGTGGTCTTGAAGGACCTGCTGCTCTGTAAGAACCTACTCAACTCAGCATGATATTTACATTACACATTTCTGCTTGGGAAAAAGTCCAGCCCTGACTTCACATTGAACCTCACAAGCATAGTATAGAATTGCTTGTCTTCAGGTGAGTGATTGACTGTGTGTGTGTGTGTGTGTGTGTGTATGTGTGTGTGTGTGTGTGTGTGTGTGTGTGTCTACATCCTTTGTAGAATTGGGGTATCGGAAAAGGGCTGGGCCACTGTAAAGCTTAGTGTGTCTATGTCCCCATGTCACTCATCAATGCCTCCCAGAGAGAGCACCATTGGGATCTTGGCTGCGGCAATCCAAAGGTGAGAGGCATATTCTGGTTTAGTCTTTGTGCTCATGCTCTATCATATGATTGACTTGGACCTTGCATTTTTACTGTAAGAGTTTGATGCTGATTCCTCAGACTAGAGGAGAACCCAATGCCAAGGTTATTTGGTTATGGGCCTGAACGAAAAACCTTTGAACACCTGGCCCATAAGGTAAGAACAACCAGATACTTTCCACTACTCATCACAACTTGTAGCATTTTAGATCTCTTCCTGTTGTTACTTACTCTTGACTTCAGTTCAGGCTTCCATTGAAGTTCATAATGTCGAATTTGTGGCTGTTCTCCCCGCTCATTGGCAGGTAATTGTATCTGAAAATTAATTCTGCATGTTTTCTTCTGATGGTCTCTAATCTAATTAGTAAGCTTTGTGTTTCAGGGTACTGGAAAAAAAAGCAGACACTAATGCTTTTGTAAGGACAACTACAGCAGTCACCATGTTTAATGCTGGCGTAAAGGTACAGTTATTAATTAGAAAATAGGGTAATTCACAGCAAATTAAATTGTGACTAATTCAGATTCCCTTAGCGAAATCCAAATTTTTTTCCACCTTGTAGGTGAATATTATGCCATCCCACGCTGAATCTTTTGTAAATCTGCGAATCCACTCTTCACAGTCATTACAAGAGGTAGAGTCAGAAATGTAATGCTCCTGCAAATTCCTCATGTCACCATGGATATTCTGATTTGAATAAAATATGTATGCTCTCATACAGGTCTTGGATCTCATCCATTCAACAGTGGCTGACCAGCGAGTGAAGATCGAGCTTGTTGAAGGGTTTGATCCACTGACAGTCAGTTCTTCTGATGAACGGGCTTTTGGCTTCCAGATCATCAAGAAGACTGTATTGGACATGTTTCCAGCAGTTACGGTTGCTCCAGGTAGAGTCCGGATAGATTTAGTTGAGTTGCATAAAAATCAAGTTATATACATATTTAAATATTTCATTTGCGTTATGTGAAGGTATTTGCGTTGGGAACACAGACAGTCGACACTTCAAAGACCTGGCCAGTGATATCTATCGCTTTGCCCCTATCTGGTTTAAACCAGGTGATGCTCAGAGGTAAGAATCTAATATGTCTAACACTTAATATAAAATGTCTCAACAAAAGTTGCTGCAGTCATTGCAATAAGCTATTTGTGCAGTGCAATGACTGGCAAACTGTAAAGCAACTTCTAGAACATGAGTGGTTTCTGCTGTGTGCAGATGTCTGACCTAAATGTCCTGTTCAGACTCTAAGTTCTTCTTGAACAAATACCATATGTATAGGACCAACAGCTTGCCCAGTTTACCCCTCAGCTTTGGTCATAAAAAGCCATTATCCTACAAGAACAGTAACAGGCATTTGAGTGAAGGAAACACATTTTACTCTCCCTAGATACTATACCCAAAGATTAGTAGGAAAAACTATTTTTTCTCTTTCTTAGATTCCATGGCATCAATGAACGGATTTCGAAAAAGAACTACGAAGAGCTTGTAGTATTTTACTCCAGTCTGATTCAAAACTGTGACATAAAGAACCTCCCTGAGCCTCACAGCTCTGGCCATGAACTCTAAGTTCACTAAACAGGTCACATTAATTCATTAAAGAAGTGTTAATCAGTGTTAATCTTCATCTGAAATGATGAGATTCTGCATTTTAGAGTCAGAAGATTTTTCACTGACCTGTGATTTTAGGTTTTCAGTTAACAAAATATCTTCAATCATGTTTGATGAATAACAGTATTGATCTTGATCTCTTGAAGTGACTTTGGATCAACTATACGATTGTGTTTGTGATGAAGATAGTTATAGAATAACAAATTATGATTTAATATTTGGCAAAATTCCTGAAAAATGCCATTGTGCTACTAAAAATATTTAAAATTAGCAATTTGAAAGAAAACTTTTAGCTTTGCTGATAACAGATGATGGTGAAAACATGATACAGAAATATGCAGTTCACTGGGGAAATTCTGAGTTGTGATATTGTATATTGTTACTTCTTTCTGTCTTTGACTGCTGTAGTATTACAGATTTTGTAAAATGATTTGAATTTGCACACAAGCTTGACACAGATGTTTCAAAATACAACAAATACCATAAATGATGAGCTTGTTGTCGTGTGATATATTTTTACCATATCTCATTTTGAAAATGGTACACAATCATGACATCACAATTCCCCTGTAATTTATTCTATATTTATGTTATTGAAAAAGAAAAGGATGGTTTAAAAGTTTTGTCTCCCACTAAGACATTCAGTTCAACTTCATTACATAACAGGAACCTGTTTTTAGTTGTTTTTCTGTACATTTTATGCCCTTGCTAATGGTAGTGAAGAGAGACTGACAATGTGGGGAGTCAGAGTACAGGGGAGTAACATGCAGTAAATAGTCAAGCTGGCTGGGAGTCAAACCAGGACTTTAATGCCCATGTTGTCTGGTAACTCAGTTACTGATTCAGCACATAACAAGAACCTGACATTAGAATAAAGGTTTTTTTCTTAATGATGAAGTATACGGATGAGAACACACACAACCTTGTATAATGCACCCTTTGTGATAATGATATAGCATCAGTCATGGATAGTAATATCAATGCCAGACTACTGCTTAGGGCCAGTCACAGCATTTGCAGCTGTCTCGATAGACTAAACCAGGGGGACATTTTTGGACATAGGTAAAGCCATTGAAGCAATTGTAAAAAGCATTTGGGTCATTAGGATTGGGATAGAGTCCAGTGGTCTTTCCTTTACAGAATTTTGTATCAGATTCCCCAGCAGAGGTTGTGGTGGTGGTTGTTGTGGTGGTGGTGGAAACGGTTGAAGTTTCATCACACAGATGCTCTGTGGTGTCTGCAGGTTGAGTCTCTGGTTCTGGTTGCTCTGTAGTGGTCATGGCAGGATCTTCTATATGGACAGAGAGGTTTGTGGAAGAAAGGAGTCACATATTGTAGTGTAGTCTTATCTGGTCCTACATGATCTGACTATGATTGAGTTTAACTGCTGAACTATCACACAGAATCTCATTAATGTGCCACTACCATTTTTTGGATTTACCTGACACCAGGAGACTATGCAGATGGCTGACTAAGGGATATTTGCCCTGATTACAGAACTTCCCATTAAAATCATCCAGGTCCAGAGCCCAGACAAACACCCCTCCAAAGTTGTTTTCTTTTAGGTAGTTGACCTGTGAGAATACAATACAAAAAATCAGCTTGTGAAATCTTAATACAACACACAATGGCTCAACTGGATTTGTGCACAATTAGTCATTTTCAAAAGAATAAGTGAACAGTGTTAATCAAACAAATGGCTACCTTAGCATTAATGCTGTTTTTATTATCAAATCCAACCCATTGATTTCCTGTGGTAGCATATGGAACTTTCTGGTCCTCGATCCACTGGGCTGTTTTCCCCTCAAGATTAAGACAAACCTGAAAAGAAAAGTCTGTTTCTAATCCATTGTTTTTGCATAATCAGAAATGTGACTGACTGCACACAATAAAATCTGTATGTTTGGTTAAGCCTAATATTTAGATTGATTAAAGCTTTCAGTTTCACCTCATAATAGGACCAGAAGCCTGCCTCCCTGGTGTAATGCCCTGGATTTCCAGCACCACTGATGGGTGCTCCAATCCCACTGGATTGAGAGGACAGGGTAAAGGTTCGCCCATATGTAGCAAATCCCAAAATTAGCTTTTCAGCGGGTACCCCCTGGTCATGCCAGTACTGCATTGCAAAGGCCTGAAATGTGGGGAAAAAAATGAACATATATTTTTATTTGCGTACTGACTGCAAGATGGAAAGTGGCTTTTGGTATGCCATTGTTGTGTTTGGCAAATGTCACAGATTATTCTTCTTATTACACTGTGGCACACACAGTATATACATTGTATGTACGTTGCAAGAAGTTAGAATAAGCCCTCTGAGCAGCACTAGTTTTTCAGGACAAACTGGATTCTACAATAACTTAGTATTGGACTGACAATGGCAACGTGATTTTTTTTTTTTTTTTGATGTTGAATTCACAACATTTCCTCTCGACTGGTAAGTAAACAACTTTTCATGCTGATGTTGGCTATGTAGCAATAGCAAAATGTACATGTTCCATTTTAAACAGGTATCTTGTACTACTATTTGTGCTGGTAACTATCATAGATAATTCACTCCAGGATATGATACTTAAGTGGCATTCAATGCCAATTAGTTACACATAAAGATTCTTTCAACACAATTCATTTTGAAAATTGATGCATTGGAACAAATATAAATTTAATTTGAACCAATTGTCTTAAAATAACAAATTTTTCATTGGTTTTATCTCAGTAATTAACAGTTGACAAATGACAATTAAAACCCCTTCTCACAGTATTTAAGTAAATGCGACCTCCAGTGTCTTGAGTTCTCTGATTTAAAGGGCTGTGGTGTCCTGTGACCCTGTCCCAGGTACCATGAAGGTCAAATGTCATCACATTAATGAAATCCAGGTACCTTTAAAAAACAACAAAACAAGATCAATGCAATTGTAATGAGGTTCACCAACACATGATGACAGTTAATCACTGGAATGGAGATAATAGTGGAGAATTTACTTGGCAATCTCTGCAACTTCATAACTGACATCAATGACTCCTTTTCCAGCAGCCACAGCAGCAGTGACAAGTAATCTGGGACGGCCACTTGCTTTTCCTTCAGCCTCGTAGGCAGATAAGAGTTCCTGTACAGCATAACATCATGGGCCAGTCAGATAACATATACTTTTGTAACATATACATATAATTTATCTATGATGATGTTTGTCTCAGACATGTAGATTTGACCTTGCACAACAGTGTGAATCTGTGTTTGTCTTGCTGAAGACTTCCTCGTGTGCCAGGGAATTCCCAGTCCAAGTTTATCCCATCAAAGCCGTATGTTCGTAGTAGTGCAATAGATGACTGGATGAACTGTCTTCTGTTGGCTGCTGTTGATACCATGGTGCTGAATCTAAATTTAAATAGAAATGGGGCTGAAGTAGACATGCCACACACTCAATTATATTCTTTGGTGTATTGTATTAACGTATCTCACTTTTGTGTGCCAAAGGTCCAGCCACCAACTGCCAAAAGGGTTTTGAGATCTGGATTTCTATGAGAGAATAGAAGGGAATAGAAGTAATTATTAATACTCCAAAATAAAACACAATTTTCAGAATATTTTAAAGTTTAAAAACTGACCGAGCTTTCAGTCCATTAAACGTTGTGTAGCTCTGTGTCTCACTTGCGTCATAGGGGACCAGCTCATTGGCATTGTTAATACCGGAAAAGGCGAAGATCAAATGGGTACACAGGTTTGGATCAACATCTGAAAGCGTGAACTTCCCTTCTGCTGTTCTATATTTGGACCAGCTGGTGTAATAACACACGAGTTTGGAGGAAGAAGCTGAAACATTCAAGACATCAGAGTTCATTTGAGATAAAACTCATTGTTTAACATTTATTATTCAGGGATTTAAATTAAGATTTAATTTAAATTTAAGCTTTTTAATGCAAAATATGAACTCACCCAAACTGGTGGTGATCAAGCAGAGACCTTCAAAGTGACAGACTCAGTCATTATTTTGGTTAAAATAGATTGTAAACATTCATTTGATTTGTTTAAAAAGTGATTTACCTGCAATTAGAATTGGGGTGTTCATGTTGTACTGTGGGGAGACACAATTTTAAGAACAAGAAAAGTTTAATTATATTGGTAATACAAAATACAAACCATAATAATAGTTGCTCAGACACAAATCATTACTCTATTATCTGTTTGTTGCTATATGTAATAATACTAATAATAATTTAAAAAAAAAAAAAACAAAATTGTCTTTTGTGTCATGCTAATGGGGTAAACATCATAAATGTCATGTTTAGCCAAGTCACTGAAGCTTGAGACAGTTGCCTTTTTCAATTGCTCCTAAAGAATTAACAATTAATTAAGATATATATCATTAATCCTCATCCTTGATTTGCTGTTTATTAACTGCACACGTACGCTGTTCAAAAAAAGGGAAAAGAATGGAAACCTTCCTTTATCTTAAATTGGCTCACTCAATCCATTATACTTTAACTGGACCATAAAAATAATATGAGCTATAACATCAAAATTACAATTGAAAAAGCAGGTTAACTGGTTTGTTTAGCTTTCTAGAATTACAGTAAGATTTCCTAAAAATTTATTCATTTAAGAATTAATAGAATAAGACTAGAATTGGTTTAATACTTACAAGTATGTTGGAGGTGGAGGCAACCAGAGTCTCTTAAGTGCAGGTGAGAATGTGTGGCGGTGAAGCTTTAAATTAGGCAGCCAAAGGAGGTGGGGCAGATTGAGCGAATGGGGGCAATGACATGATATAATAGATACAGAACCATCAAACACTTATAAGGATCTGCTAATGAGTTGTGCTTTGATTATATGTTGATTAAATGTCACATATTTTTTTGCATCTGACTAAGAGCTGTTAATACACAAGCATACCTACCATGGATGTCAGTCACACCTAAGATAGTTCATTATATTATGCAGTGCATGCAAAATGAAAGCTGTACCGTGAATTTTTTTTTATGGGTTACACGTGTTCGTCTTACCTAACATGTGCACATACTTTTTTTTTCTGAATATGCTATGCTGCTCTGTTGGGGTATTTTATCCATCTACATGGGTAAATCTGGAGCAAGCAATGGACTAAGAAAGAAATCAGGGCAAATGATCTGACAAAAATTAACACATATATTACTTGCCTATCCTGTTAAGTCACTTTTCCTTAATAAAATTTTGTGGTGTATGTTGGTGACTAATTTGATAATTTGACTTAATGAAGATGCTCCTACCCGTGATGATGTTAATTGCTACCACATTTTATCTGGTAGGTGGAGTTGGATGTCTAACTGCCGTTGGTGGATGGCTAAAATATCAGAATGTTAGACAATTTATTACACATATGTCTCACATTTAATAAAAGTACATGACCTTACTCAAAATATATGAAAATATAATATGATCTGTGAATACTAATAAATGTCTTAACAAATAGGTCTTGCATTGGTAACGTCAACTTTTTCCATTGTATATTGTGTCTTTCCTGATAAACACCTGTGAGACAAAGAACAACCAACACAGAATAACCAAAATGTTGAACAAGGTTTGTGGTGTTTTCAACTTTTTTTTTTTTTTTTTTTAAAAAGCATTATTAAGTTAGCAATACTTCTTAGTATCTTTTAAAGTTAGACCAAAAGTGTGTATTTCATGAAGATCAATGATGTCATGATGATGCTTCATATAATATGAACACACCCATTAAAAGTACATAACCTCACACAAAATATAACAAAATGTAATATGTTCTGTGAGTATGGGAACTAATCAGGAGACAAGGCAATTCTTAATCAATGATGTCATGATGATGCTCAATAAAATATGAACACACCCAATAAATAAGAATGGATTCACAAACAATAACAAACAAATGCCCTGACAGTATAATTAAGTGAGGCAACAAGAACATGATGTGCAGACATTTGTTTTTTTCTGTGATATTTTATGAACCAGATGTTCAGGAGGTTGCCCTCACAGAGGTGTCATCCTGTGCATAAACAGACCACAGGATTAAAACCAGTAGAACTGCTGCATAAAGCAGTTTCACTTTAGAAAAATCTGTGATTTACTGACATTTCTCGGTGGACACAGAACACAGATGCTCCATATAATATGAACACACCCATTAAATGTGTAAAAGTACATGACCTCACACAAAATCTAACAAAATATAATATGTTCTTTTAGTACGGGAACTAATCTAAATCAGGAGACGAGGAAATTCAAAGCAATTGAATTTGACGCAGTTATCGAAGTAGTGATGATGTAAAATATTTCAAAGACTCCATTTGATAAAAATCAAGTTTTTAACCTTGTAAACATACTATGTAATACAAGACTAATCACGAGTGAAATAAGCACTCAATGCCATGATGAGTATCGCCACCTTGCAACTGCCGTGTACCAGTGGTGGTCTAAAAAATGAATTCTGACAGCCTGGGTTTCGTATGTCACAAACCTAAAGAAGCAATTCAGCCACTACCAGTTACAAGCAAACAAACATGAAAGTTGCTCTGAGGAGGGAACTCGATGTTTTGTTTGTAGAAAGAAAAGATTAGAAACAACTGTGGCAGCCAAGCATTTTTTTGCAATCAGAATGATAATCATCTTAATTACTTTGAGTTTTTCCTCAGTCGATGTGAGGGTCTAAGGTGATGAGAGGATGTTGTTATGATGCCATGTAAAGCCCTTTGAGACAAACTGTAAAAATGGGCTATACAAATAAAATTGCCTTGCCTTGCCTTACAAGGTTCACATACAAGGAATTTGTGTTGTCATTTTGATAAAGATCAAATACTGCAATGTATCTTAAATACAAATAGTACTTTTTATATATTATAAATATGTATAATTAACAATCTGAATAAGGCATTTGGCAACAGTATGAATATGCATGAAGCCCCCATGAAACCACCACCGATTTATGATAGTAAACGATAAAAAATAATAAAATTATTATTCTTGTGACAATGAAGGTCTTCCTTGTTGCTTTAAGCCCGGTATGGTGTGGTATGTTCCAACTTATCTGTCTCAAATCTTTCAGTGGCAATTGTACTTAATAAGTCAAGACATACTCAACAATAGCTCCATCATCTCAATTATTCTCTGGCAGCTTGTCAAGAGAGAATGAATTTCATTATGCAGTTTAAAAGTCGGGCTGCTTGCCAACACATACTTTCCAGACCGTTCACACCTGTGGGTGCAAAACTGTGTACCATATATGTCTTCTTTAATAAGTCATACACATGAACACGTTTTTCCCTCTACCCTATTGCCCTTCTAGAGCTGTCCTGGAACAAATAGTACATTTACTAAGGAATATTTTGTTGCTTTGAAATCCACATTCAGATGAACCTGTACAGAAACCTTGATAAAACCAATACAGCAGCATTATAGATATCTATTTTATGTCATGGACAATATATTGGGGATATATATTGACATAGATATCTCCGTGGAGCACTGTAACCAAATGCTTCTTTACATTTAAGAATGAAGAAGCCGAATGCGCAGTGGGTCTCACATGCAGTAAGTCCAGGGAACCTTTTACTAGGAAAGGGTATATAGATTTAATATATTTATATTTTATATTTAATTGGCTTATTAGTTGCTGGTTTTGACCTTACAGGTTGAATATAGTAAAACAGTGTTTACACCTGGCGCTCATTATACACAATATGCCTTAAATAAACATCATTCCATAGAAATCATATCACACAGGACAATGTAGTCCCATTAGTAGATATAAGTAAAAAAGTTTATAATCTTTCTTCACTCAAAACCACATATACAAAGGTGTCAAATTTAAAAATGCCATCCCTCCACAATTATGACGTCTCCTCTGATGGGCTGCCCATTACATTTTATTCCTTGTGTTCTGAAGAGACTACAGTTTCCGGCTGTTGAAAACAAGTATTTACAGTAGCTGTTCTATATGAAGTAGCGTTGTTTTGCTTAAATGTTCCAGCAAAATAAAATAGGGAGCTGTAAACAGCCAAAAACATTCCTTGCAGTTGTGCTGATCAGGCTGTAAATTCTCTTTACATTATCAGCACATCATAGGAAGGTATTATATTCATGGTTGATATAAAGAAAGAATACATTATTGGGGTGTTTAGTTCCTAATGTACCCTTGTAAATGGATGGCTGAACTGTAAATGGCCAAAACAAATGATGGACATAAACACTTACTGAGAACAGTGCACAGGTTGTTCCCCTCTGTGTCACAAGAGTTTCTTCCAACCTACATTCCTTTTACATGCAGAGCAGCTTATGTATCACTGCAGAAGGTAGCTGTGATGTCAATAAATGTCTGACAAACATGTTTTGCTCTGGTAACCTCTAATTCATACCTTCAGTAGAATAGCAGTACCCACAGTACTAGTTAGGCAACTTTTTCCATTGTATATTGTGTCTTTTCTCATAAACACATGTGAGACAATGAACATCCAACACAGAATAACCAAAACGTTAAACAAGGTTTGTGGTGTTTTCATCTTGTTACTTGTTTTTTTAAATGAAAGTTAGCAATATTTCTTAGTATCTATTAAAGTTAGACCAACAGTGTATATTTCATGATGATCAATGATGTCATGATGATGCTTTATATGTGTAAAAGTACATAACCTCACACAAAATATAACAAAATGTAATATGTTCTGTGAGTACGGGAATCAGGAGACAAGGCAATTCTTAATCAATGATATCGTGATGATGCTCAATAAAATATGAACACACCCAATAAATAAGAATGGATTCACAAACAATAACAAACAAATGCCCCGACAGTATAAT
Organism: Rachycentron canadum; assembly: GCA_038496675.1. Taxonomy (NCBI): domain Eukaryota; kingdom Metazoa; phylum Chordata; class Actinopteri; order Carangiformes; family Rachycentridae; genus Rachycentron; species Rachycentron canadum. The sequence continues at coordinate 7,080,603 of CM076651.1, forward strand.
TAAGTGAGGCAACAAGAACATGATGTGCAGACATTTGTTTTTTCTGTGATATTTTATGAACCAGATGTTCAGGAGGTTGCCCTCACAGAGGTGTCATCCTGTACATAAATAGACCACAGGATTAAAACCAGTAGAACTGCTGCATAAAGCAGTTTCACTTTTAAAAAAAATCTGTGATTCACTGACATTTCTCGGTGGAGACAAAACATCTCAGAGCAACTGGGAGCTGAGACCAAGACTGAGCTCTTAATTCTGTTTCCTTAAAACCTTTGAACCTGAGGCTTGGGAGATTTTTACTTGCAGCTGGAAGGAAGGGCAAGAAATAAAATAAATAATAAATTAGAGGAAAAAGGTTATTTACTTGTATTCCTCTATTCCAGTATCAACAATGTTTAAAGTAGTTTTAGTTTGAAAATCAGTGATTCATCCAACACTAAATGCCTTTGAGTGGATAGGAGCTGAGCTGCCAAACATTTATCTAGCTTCTTTCTCTGACAATTTAAGAGCCAGATGTCCGATGACTAAAATCTTAAAATATATAGTTGAAACTGACCAAGGAATAAAAAGTGTGTCTTAAAAATGTGGCTTGTAACTGGATTTCATTATTAGGGTTGAAGGGGTAAAAGGCCATTTACCCTTGCACTACAGAAATTGTCAAGATCAGCTTAGGTAGTTGTGGCGGTCCAGAGGTTGAAACGGGTTGGGAAACACTGGTATGGAGTACCGGCATCTCTTAAAATTACTCTTTAATGTACAGTTAGTTTTTATTTATTACCAGAAATGTATTCTATCTTGCCCTTTCCATTTCAGGTTATGGGTGATTCAAATTGACCCTATATGAACAGTATTACCCACAGGGTGCTACATGACTCACTTGTTCACCTCTTGACAAATCTAAGCACTAAAGTTAATTCATCCACCTATACTTATTCGAAGTTCTTTGATGGTAGTTTAATTAACCAAACCTAACATTAGTGCTAGTTCTCCAATTATTGCTTCGTTAAAGAATGCGTGGTGACAGACAGACAGAGCCGGAGGCACGTTGTTCTGTTGTACACACAGATGTACGTCCCATTCTCCTGGACATGATATCTCAGTAATTTATTCACGGAAGTTCTTGAAATTTTGCACAAGAATTCACTAGGACTCGAGGATGAACTGATTGGATTTTGGTGGTCAAAGGTCAGACTCATAGGCAAGGCAAGGCAAGGCAAGGCAATTTTATTTGTATAGCCCATTTTTACAAACAGTTTGTCTCAAAGGGCTTTACATAGCATCATAACAACATCCTCTGCCCTTAGACCCTCACATCGACTGAGGAAAAACTCAAAACAAAACCCTTTTAACAGGGAAAAAAAGAGAAACCTCATGGTGAGCAACAGAGGAGGGATCCCTCACCCAGGACGGGCAGACGTGCAATAGATGTTGTATACAGACAAGAAAACAGGTAACAATACAGAATATACACAGATGGAAATGGTGTGCAGGAGTTAATGAAGGCAGTTTTTGGTGGGAGGGAAGGCAGGGAGAGTGACCTCACACAACTTGGTTTTGGCATTGTGAACACAATATCTCTGTTGCATGGATTTTCTTCACAAATGTCCCCTTGGAGTCAAGAATGAAGTGATTACATTTTCGGGGACAAAGGTCAAGGTCATGTTGACCAGACTAATCTGGCTATCATGATTTGATGTGAGTGACAGTAGAAGCAAGGTAAGGTTGGCACTACTGTTTCCAAGCTGCGTGGAGAAAGAAGAAAGTCCAAACTTGAGACATTATTACAGAATTCAGAGAAATGCTTCCTTGAAAAAAAAAAACTTGTTTTTCTGATTTAATGAGATTATATCAGAATTCAGAGATTATCTCAGAATCCCAGGATCACAAGAGTAAAAACTGTTAAGTATATTATATATATGAATGTTGATTCACCAAAACATGATGACAGCCAGTTATTCCAATGACAGGTGCACCAAGGTTAGACCTCCATTATGAATTGCTACAAAATAGATAGTATGCTTATATGCCCATAGTTTGAAGCCATCTTGTGGGTTAATAGTGCAACTGCATTGATAAGATTTTTTTTGTGTGGCTGTGCTGCCCTAGGTATATGTACACACACACACACACACACACACACACACACACACACACACACACACACACACACACACACACACACACACACACACACAAATAATTTTTTCCTCAAAAAACAGGTTTTTGGCCAACTGTGGGGACACTTCTTGTCTTCATCCTTTGTGGGGCCCACCTTCCCACAAACCATCTGATTTCATCACTTAAGTGGTAAATGGACTCCTCTTGACTGCACAACTGTGTGTTTCCTGTATTTATGTATGTATTTTGTGTATGTATACACACACATGCGCGCACACACAAACACATTTGGCAATGATTGCAGGGCTTGAAGTTTACTGTACATCCACAACCATGGTTTCTGAATGGCAAACAATTCATAATCAGGAATAATGCTAATTAAATAAAACAAACTAATCAAATACTAATCAACTAATCCATCAATCACCAGCTGATTTACATATGCATCAAACTAAAAGGAGCAACACTCATACACAAGAGCTGATCTGACCCTCTTTGCTTGTGGGTGGTTGGCCTCCTGCTGCTTCAGAAAAACAGAGAGTGTGAAGAGTAGTGCAGACTGAGCCCATCAAAACCACATCCCTTCAGTAGTGTGATAACTATTACTGATATTGAATATAGCTGATATTGATATTGTGCTGAAGAGACTGATTAGCGGAGATTGATGGTGATTCTTCTTCATCCATGTCAGAGAGAGAAGCTGAGATCCACTTATAGACTGTGGGATTGTCAGGTGGAAACAACGTGTATCTGGGTGTCATCAGCTTAGCACTGATATGACAAGCCATGCGAGTGTATAATTGGACCCAAGGAGGTGGTGTACATAGCAAAAATGAGGGGACCCAGAAGCGACTGTGGGTGCACTCCAGTGGGGAGGGGTGGGCTCAGGACATGTACCCTTGCCATGGCACAATGCAGAAATATCCGGTGACGTAGGATTCACATCAAGAGAGGGCTTTGTCCAACATATCCATGTTAGCGAGCGTGAAAAACAGGATGCAGTGGTTTACTGTTAAAGCAGCTGAGAGGTCCAGCAAGATAAAAACAGAGGACTGACCTGCAGCTCTGGCTTAGGGCTTCTGTCACAGACAACAGGCCCATTTCAGTGTAGTGGACACTCTTAAAACCTCATTGATTTGGATCAACAAGATTCTTCCATGATAAGAATTATGACCACCTTTTCTAGACACTTTGATAAGAATGGAAGTAGTTAGACAGGTCGATAGTTCTCTACCTAAGCAGGGTCAAGTGCGGGCTTTTTGATCAGAGGAGTGACCTGAGCCAGTTTGAAAGCAGTGGAAATGTTCCTTAAGTCAGTGAACTGCTGGCACTATGGTAAAAGATATGGCTTTGAGGATGTTTGTGGGTATGGGATCCAGTGTACATGTAGTACTGGTGATATGTTTTGACACATCCCTCCCAGTGAGAGCGCTGAATCTCAGTCTCAGCTTGAGGACTGTGTGAGAAAGGTGGTGATGGACTGACTGGGCTAGTCAGAAATGGGAACGTCGGTGGGAATAGTGTGCTCTTGACCAGCAGAGACTGGTTATCTCTGGGAGGTTTAGAGGATGGGCGGCATGATGATGCAGTGGTTAGCACTGTCGCCTCACAGCAAGAAGGTTCTGGGTTTGATTCCTGGGCTTTCTGTGTGGAATTTGCATTTCCCCCTGTGTCTGTGTGGGTTCCCTTTGGATACTTTGTTTTCCTCCCACAGTTTTCAGTGAAAATGTAGTAAGATTTCAGGTGAGAGATATCGGCCTGGTGGGGTAGGGGCAAGGGAAAGGTCGAAAATAGAAATTTCCCAACTGTCAGGGGTAAAGACTTTTGACTACAATAAATTTAAAAACATACTTTCCCACTGGGATTTTTCCACTCAATATCAGATTAATTATGAAATAAATTACTAATGAAACTAGAAGAAGTCACTAGACAGTGAGATTTTTTTTCTAACTTTTGTTATTAAAGGTGGTGATGTGGTGATTTTGTGTTAATTCTCATGTATGACAGTAATGACCTAATAAAATGAAAATGAATGAAAAACCTCAGTGACTGATTTAGTATAACAAAGGTTGGCCCAAACCACTGTGTGTTGAGTCTTAAGATGCTGTTTTTGTCTTCATAGGCAGAACAAAGTATAACCTTGTTAGGTCATGTATGACTCATAAAACTGTATTTAATTTCCTTAGCTCTGTATGCATTTCAGCATCTCATGCCTGAGAGTGCTATGGGTCTGTTTGCAAACAGCTTGGATTAAATTTATTGAAAGGCAAGAGTTGATGTTGTGCTTTACTCAATAGAAATTGTGAGAACAATTATTGATTTATTAAGTTCGTAGTATTAGAATTTATCAAAGTTAGGCTTAGATAATATAAATATATATATGCAATATGTAGCAGATGCATCATCATGTCAATTATTTGAGGGCTAAATATATACCAACTAGAACACATCCATACAATAGTGTTATACGCAACAGTAAAATATGTATGCAACAACACAGAAAGAACATACATGTTCAACTGGTTTTAGATATGTTAGATGAATTAATAAATAAAATAAATAATGTAGTATATTTACAGACATGAATTGGAGGACATTTCATTGGGGGTAGGAAGGTAAATCCATCTAAAAATATTGATGGATTCATCTGAAAATGTTAATGCTGATTTGTACATGGCATTTTCAAACTTACATGTACATAAGTAAGGCCTAAAAAGAGCAAGCAAATTATTATTAAGTATTTCCTTTTTCTTCTTCAAAAAACGGGATATTAAGAATATTAACACCTATCTCGCAACTCTAGCGGAAATCACAGCATTGACAAGATTCCTTGAAGATCAAATCTGGTTGGCAAAATTGGATGTGCACAGCCTGATCGCCACAGTTGAAAAAACTTGTTTCATCTTTAGGGTTGCTCACTAGGCCACTGTCCTTTCCAGCACAGACACCTCTAGACGTTTCTGCATCACTGGTTGTGGTAGTGGGAGTGGTGGTAGTGGGAGTTGTGGTAGTGGCAGTTGTGGTAGTGGGAGTGGTGGTAGTGGGGGTTGTAGTAGTGGCAGTTGTGGTTGTGGGAGTTGTGGTAGGGGTAGTTGTGGTAGTGGGAGATGTAGTAGTGGGAGTTGGGGTTGTTGTGGTAGTGGGAGTTGTGGTAGGGGTAGTTGTGGTAGTGGGAGATGTAGTAGTGGGAGTTGTAGTTGTGGTAGTTGTGGTTGATGTGGTAGGGGTAGTTGTGGTAGGGGTAGTTGTGGTAGTGGGAGTTGTAGTAGTGGGAGTTGTGGTTGTGGGCGTTGTAGAAGTGGGAGTTGTGGTAGTGGGAGTTGTAGTAGTGGGAGTTGTTGTAGTGGGAGTTGTGGTAGTGGGAGTTGTGGTAGGGGTAGTTGTGGTAGTGGGAGTTGTGGTTGTGGGAGTTGTAGTAGTGGGAGTTGTTGTAGTGGGAGTTGTGGTAGTTGTAGTAGTGGGAGTTGTAGTAGTGGAAGTTGTGGTAGTGGGAGTTGTAGTAGTGGGAGTTGTAGTAGTGGAAGTTGTGGTAGTGGGAGTTGTAGTAGTGGGGGTTGTAGTAGTGGGAGTTGTAGTAGTGGAAGTTGTAGTAGTGGGATTTGTAGTAGTGGGAGTTGTAGTAGTGGAAGTTGTAGTAGTGGAAGTTGTAGTAGTGGGAGTTGTTGTAGTGGGAGTTGTGGTAGTGGGAGTTGTAGTAGTGGGAGTTGTAGTAGTGGGATTGGTAGCAGTGGGAGTTGTGGTAGTGGGAGGTGTGGTTGGTGTGGTGATGGGAGTTGTAGTAGTATTAGGAAAATCTGAAAAAGAATGAGAGTCAAATATTAGGTTAACTTCTGTTTGTCTCTGCATGATCAAAATATCGTATGTTGATATTATTGAGTATGATTTCTAAACAGAAAGAACAAACAATTGTGCTGTGCATAATAAAAATAAATAAAAAAAATAAAATTAATCAATAGTTAAAAAATAAGACTGATGCTGATGGCATCACATGAAATGAAAAAAACACCACATCACTACAGGACACAACAGACACATTTTTGTCACCTGAAACAAGGAGCTCATGTAGTCGGCTGGTGAGAGGACATTTTCCACTATTACAGAATTTTCCAGTAAAGTCATCCAGGTCTAGAGACCAGATGAAGGCGCCTCCAAATTTATTTTCTTTTAGGTAGCGGACCTGAGAGGATGAAAAACACTTTTACAGCTGAAGTCAATTTAATCAATTGTTTGAGAATGTATTACTAAATAAAGCTGATGATTACTTTTGTTTCAAAGCTGTCTTCGTTATCATATCCAACCCACTGATCTTCTGTGATGGCATATGGAACTTTCTGATCAGTAATGTTCCGGATTATACCCCCTTCAATATAAAGGCAAATCTGAAAGGAAGGGTCAAATGATACGTTTAGTTAATAAGTGTGTCAGACTAAATATAGTGGAAACTGTTAGGCTCATATTAATTACATATAAATACAGCTCATAATACCATAGTAGTACCTCATAATAGGCCCAGAATCCATCTTCACCAGTGTAGCAGCCTTCTTCACCAGGGCCACTCACTGGTGCCCCAACAACACTGGATGAGGAGGACAGTGTAAAAGATCGCCCATATGTTGCTAGTCCCAAATTTAGCTTATCTGCAGGTGCTCCTTGGTCTCTCCAGTACAGCATGGCATCCTCCTAAAATGTGGGGGAAACACAATTAGGATGACATCTATAAATAGAAATGTGTCCACATAGTTGAAATAGGAATTCTGGGATTTACAGTATTAGAGTAGATTTTGTCTCCAGTATCTTGGGATCCCCGGTGCAAGGGGCTGTGATGTCCTGTGACATTCTCCCAGGGGCCATGAAAGTCAAACGTCAGCACGTTAATGAAATCCAGGTACCTGATAAAATGCAGAGAAGGTCATGTTAATCAAAACACCTCAACAGCTAATCATGAATAATGGGTATAATATTGAGAATGACATTAAATTAGTTTACTTGGCAATCTCTGCTACTTCATAGCTGGCCATGATCACTTCTCTCTCAGCAGAAACGCTTGCAGTAAGGGTTAATCTGTCACGGTTAGTGTTATTTCCCTCATTTACAAAGGCAGCGTTGAGCTCCTACATCAGAAGAAAGCATGGTTCATTTGCAGTCTATATCTATCTATCTATCTATCTATCTATCTATCTATCTATCTATCTATCTATCTATCTATCTATATACGTATATGTATATATATATCCCATGGCATATTTCTGAGAGTCCCAGGAAAGAGGATCTGACCTTGATCAAAAGTGTCAGTTTCTCCTTGCTGTCTGATTGGTTTCCTGCTCTTGCAGGAAACCTCCAGTCCAGGTTGAGTCCATCAAAACCATTATTTCTCAGTAGTGCGATAGCAGACTGGATGAACGATGTTCTATTTTCTGGTGTTGACACCATTGTAACAAATCTGATAAAGAAAAGACAGTGTGTAAAAAACAGTTGCAAATACCAATAAGTTGCTGTTTGCTTAAAAAAACAAAACAAAACACTAAACTAAATGTTTTTGTACATACATGTACATGCTCTGTACTTACTTTTGTGTGTTAAAGGTTATGCCACCTACTGCCAACAGGGTTTTGAGCTGTGGATTTCTGTGGAAGCATAACATTTTTGTAATGATTGTTAAAAAATATACCGAATTTAACATAATTTACAAAATATTTAGATGCTACAGGTCTTACTTAGCTTTGACTGCATTAAAGTTGTCATAGAGTTCTGAATCCCTAGGTCTGGTGGGGACCAGAGCATTTGTACTGCTAATGTCAGAGAAGGCGAAGATCAGGTGGGTACACTTGAAGGGATCGATGTTAAAAACCGTGAACTTCCCATCCTCCAATCTATTTTCAGCCAAGCTGTTAAAGTAACAAACCAGCCTGGAGGAAGAGGCTGAGATGTTGAAAAAAAACAAAAAAAAACAAAACAGTTTCAAATTTAATTTAATTAATTTTTGATGACAGAGGATTTATCGAATCATTAGTCTCCTAGAAAGACTGTCAATCAGGATAAATTAATGTGTGTTATAAACTTACCCAAGCTCGCGATGAGCAAACAGAAACCTTCGGTGAGAGTGATAGAGTTGGTAAGCATGAAGATAAAAACAAAACAAAAAGTCTGTTCACCCAAATTAAAAAAAAAAAAAAAAAAAAAAAAAAAAAATAAGATAAACACTTGCAGTTTAAGGACATTAATTGAGGCACTATTTCTGGAAAAACTAATTGCTCTTGAATTTTTAAATATTTTTTTGTATTTTAAAGTAAGCAACACAGACAAAATTCCACAAATGTGTTTATGATTTAGGTGAACTGATTATTTAAGAAAATATTTACTTTATAAGTGTACCTTACCTGCAGTCAGAATTAGCTTGCACATATTGTCTCTGTATGGATATAGAGAAATGGAAGAAATTATTTACTTGAAATATAGAGATGATTTTCACACAAATCTTTAATCTGAGGACTTGAAAAGCATTTTAACTCAGCACATTTTAAATAAATTCAATACCCCTTCTATTTAAAACTTTCTTCAATGTTATGTGTCATTTAATAATATAGTAATAACTGCATGATTACATAAGAACTGATGGGTCGGAACATCAACATATTGCCGGGTGCAATGGGTGATGTGATCACATTGCATGATTGTTTTTAATGTAGCGTATAATGTCTGTTTAACTTACATATGCATGACTTAGGCCCTATGACACCGTGCTGACAAACAACCTCTTAAATTAATCAAATAACCTCTTAACACATATAATTAACTATATTAATGGCAGGGTAAATCAGAGACACATAGCAGTCTTGGATGTTTGGTAATCACATGGATGGTAAAACCAGGCACCATTGACATTTACCAACTCATTAACTGATTTGTGGAAAGGTATTTTAGCAGTTTAAGGACACCAGCCACTGCCATGTAATGTAAAGTGTAATGCCTGTAGCACAGATCAAAAATATCACAAATCATTTTAACAAGACCACACAAGATAGCATGACGTTTGATAGAGCATCCAGGATTCTTTTCATTTCCGTCAGTGCATCTACCCTCCCAGCTACTGGGTTTACTTTTGGGAACAATTATTTTGATGTGCACTGTACACAGTTGCTGTGATTTTTGCACTTAAGGTGTAGGGCACACCCATTAGTCATACCACAACCCTACAGAACTGTTTTGCTAAACAAGTTTGGGCAGATAATTAATGTTGTGAAATGTTGTATAGCAGGATGGTCAATGACCATGGCAGTTATTATTCAGCATTTTTTTAAATTATCTCATTTAGCAATGGCAGTTTGAAAGTAGGGTAAGAATGCTGGCACTGTACCAACACATAGTCAGAACCCAACACACTGAAAAAATATTTAGTTTCCTATTTTTTCAAACACACAAGGGTTTCCCTTACCTTTTTTCAGGGTAATAGGTTAGGATTCAATCATTGACCAATCAGCATCTGGAAATTAATTTTTAAAATTTAATTACATTAAAATAAATATAAGAATGATCAGATTAGGATAAGTGATCATACTTTAGAGAAAAATACAACAATAAAGTTGGAAAATGACAAAAATATAAATAGTAGGGAGAACATGTTGCTCAGCAGCCACCCACACATATACTATCACTCTAACAACAGGTGCATAAATATAGGTACAAACTGAATGATGAGAAAACAACTATTACATTTCCAGACATGTCAGCCAATGGCTGCATTGTAAATTAAGTTTCTATCTTGGTTACAGCTCTGCATTGTCAGCAAAGCTCTTGCATGGCTGTCAGATTATTCTTTTTTATTGTGCATTTTAATCACCAATGACCTGCAGCAACAGCAGCAGGTCCAATCTGAACTGAAAGGACTGGTCTCTATATGTTCATAATAAATCAAGTTGGATCAATTTCCAATGTCCAACAGCCTTGTTTGAAGGCTGATAATAATCACAACATAATGACAATAGGTTTAACACACAGTTAACATAACATTACTGTACAGTGCCTGCTGCTTTAATCCTCCACTGAAATGTTTTGTTTAGCAAATTTTGATTCAAGAAAATCTGAGCAAAAGGGATACTTACAAAGATAAAGGTGAAAGAAGCATATACTGTCTCCACTGTGACTGATGGATCACTGATGGATTTCTGGCTGTTAAATTGGATACATAGCTCTCAGGGTGTGGTAGTTAAAAAGGGCGGGGATATTTATGCAGGGTTGCAATGTCCAAAGCAATTAGACACTTATAGAAACTGAGACAGAAGTACAGTCACCTCATGTCAAGAACTTTAAGAACAACAAATAGAGAGTGGCAGATAACACAATATTTCAATCTGGCTTTTATCATGATATCATTTCACAGTGGAAACCGTAAGTACCAGGTAGCATAGAACTGGAAATCTATACTGAGGAACCAGAAAAATTGAAATACCAAATGATACAAATGCACTTTGGCAGTTCTTGATGTTAGTTCATAGTGAAAATGTGGCACAGTAATACAATCCAACTCAATCATCAATAGGATGATCAACAATCTTTTGACCCAATGTTAACAAAAACATGACTTCTCTTTCTACTTCTCTGGTTGGTAGGTGTTCATTTAAATGGGTTGGCAGTCAATTCTAGGTCTCTCGTGCAGCTAAAATAATATTGTAATCATATCACAAAATCATACTGACATAATACAAGACAAGTCCAAACCTCAAGTCCTTGAGGTTGAAGCTTGAAGTCATTCAGGTCTGAATGCTGACCATTAAAGTGACATAAAACTTAAATATAAATAAAAACAACTAATTTTCAATACTGTGTTGTACATACCTGAGTGATCATTTCAATGCACTGGCCTAATCATTCAATAGTCATGTGTTATTTGTTATGAATTGTTTTGTATTGTTATAGATAGTTGAATTGTTGCTGCTTTACCAGGTAAACATGAAACATTTTTGCTTTCAAATCAAATGAAGTCCCGCAGCACACAACTTCAAGTTGCCAGCTGTCAACTTTGAGACTTAGTCTAATGGCAGTCCAACTCTTAAGTCTGCAGGCCTTCCCAGAGGAAAATAATAAACATAAACTGGCAGTTGCAGCCATTCATCTAGTCATGTCTAAATTTTATGAGCTACTTTTCTGAACTTGTGTATGTAAAAAGCAAAACATCTGAAGATACTATGAGTTTCTCTCTGAAGTTATCCATCAAAATAACATCACAACATCATGGCATGATGGGAGGTGTTTCAGTAAAAGACAAGGTCATAATCAGGATGTAATTAATAGAAACTAGAACAGAGGCATCACCCTTTAAGGTACATCTAATTACACGGTGTAAAAATAAAACAAGAACACACCCACACAAAAGGTTAGGTTTGATGACAATGAGAGCAATTAATGACACAATAGTCAGTTTCATGCCATAAGGCATGTTCTAAAACATTGCCATAAACAACCACATAAATAGCACACACACCCATTTGGATTAGAAATGCCTAATCACCACCTTATTATTAATCTGCATTGACAAACAGTACTGAACAGCGATGACATTAACAAATGACATAAAGAATCTTTAAATCTAAAAAAAAGATATACAGAAAATTGAATGGCAGGTACATTTACATACAACTAATTTGCAACAGCAAAGATGTTTTTGAAGGGATCGTAATTGGTAATAATTGATGTAAAAAAGATACCAGATTTTTCTGGTAGTCCTGGTGAATTGGGTGTTTATTCTCAAAGCATAAGCATTTTCACATTATAGGGAGACATTTTATTAATTGTTCATATGCAAAGAGTACTTTATTGGGCTGTTTACTGTCTTGACTCTTTTTATTTTTGTTAAAATATCTCTTCTAAATTTCTCTACAAATGTAAGTAAGCAAAATAAATGATAGACGTAAACTGTGAATGAGCAAAGTGCACAGGTTGTTCCTCTCTGTCTTATAAGGAGAGAGTCTCTTCCCAACCCACATTCCGATTACAGCTGTGATGTCAAGAGTCCTCATTAACACCAGTAAAGTAAAGCTGATCACACCAGTCCTTAAATTCCTGTGCTGGTTTTCTTTGCAAGAAAGGATTGATTTAAGATGCTACTACTTGTCTCTGACGTACTTGTACCCAAGTGGCAACCCACTGTGATGTCACAGAAAGGTCTGTGAATGGCCTTTTTGAATTTTTTTTTTTCTTTTAACCAGAAGAAACCATATTTGGATAGATTGTGAAGCTGAGAAGGAATGAGGGTGGATCTGACCTGCTCTGTACTCTATCCAGACTGTCAAGCAGGTTTCTCGTACAGTCTGTCAATCACGTTAGCCTAAATACATCCCATGCTTTATTGTTTATTTTCCTCTAAATGGGACCATAATTAATATATATATATATATATATATATAATTGAAAATCATGTTGTATTGAAGAAGACGTGGAACTACCGACTGAAATCATGAACCCATAAAGACAACATTGAATGAGGTAATAAAACAGGTGAGAGGAAGAGAAGAGGTAAGTGTTGGATTCTTTTTTGCAAACGGTGACGTCGCCCCCTGATGGTCATTAGAATACAGGTTCAAGGCTCTTCAGAATTGGCTTCACTTTTCAGACGCAGAGTCTAATTTTAATATATAGTCTATGTTTGTAGCCTATGCAGCATGCAGATGAATCAGGTTATCTGGGATAGGTTTAGTCAGTGCTCCCAGAATTTAAAGCAACAATGGGGCAGCTTTTATTTAGTCTGGTCCTACCTGTGAAACAAGCCGAATACATACCTTACCAATAATTACAGCATCTTTTATCTTGTCTCTTGGGAAAATCTTTTTAATCTTGTATCATATCAATAGAGAATAAAACAACTACATCAGGTCATAATACATTTTTTTTTTTT
>CM076651.1:7109689-7148199 GCA_038496675.1 Rachycentron canadum
GTTCTGGACTAACTGCAGACTCTTTAGAGAGTTTTTCGGACATCCTGACAACAGAGAGTTACAGTAGTCCAGCCTAGAGGTGATAAATGCATGGACTAGTTTCTCAGCATCACTCTGAGAGAGGATATTCCTAATTTTGGCTATGCTGTGCAGGTGAAAAAAGGCAGTCCTAGTCATGTGTTTTATGTGTGAGCTGAATGAAAGGTCTTGGTCAAATATTACTCCAAGGTTCCTTGCGGTCATACTTGAGTTCAGGGTGATGCCAGGTCTGGCTGGACATGGCTGGACGAACTGGAGGAGGTGGCAGAAACAGGCAGATCTGAAAGTCGGACGTTGAATTTGCCGCTGTGGACTGTGAAATGGACTAGAGGAAAGGAAGACTGGGCCTAAATGCTGGAAGAGATGCATTGGCAATCTGTGGTGATGAGCGGCAGGTGACGAGGAAGTTTGGCAGTGGAATGGGAAGTAGGTCAGCTGTGCCCACCTGAGAAAACACACACACAAACAGACGAGGAAGACAAACCGGGGACACTCAACAGCAAGAGAGGGGAGAACAAAAGAGAAGCAAGGGAGAACACAAGAAAATGTAACAACCAGTAATGCTTCGTCCTATCCCTGCTGTTGGAGAGCCATTTGAACAAATCCTCTCGGTCCTTGGTTGGTCCTCTTCCACGCTGTAATCAGTATCTCACAATCACGTTTGCAGCAAGTTTCCGTAGGGGTGTTACTTTGAAGAAGGTTACAGCACCAGCCATCTCTAAGGCCCCAATTGAGTTTTTTATTTATTTTTTTAGTGTTTGGGTTGCCAAAAGTTGTCCAATCTGCCCAGGGCTCTAACTTTATGAGCCATGCGTTTTCTCAGGTCCTTAAGCAGTTGTTCATCCAGCATTGTACCTCTTCTGTATAACCACCCACAATCTTAAGGTGCGTCAGAGAGTTTCCATCAGGCCTGTGAATCCAGCTCTACAACCAACCGGTCACATTACGTTAGTGAGTTTAGGTTTAAACTTACAAGAGCATGTGAGCTGGCAAGGGAGAATCTAGGGGCAACTCAGAAAGATGAAAAGGTGGTAGGACAGGAGAGCTGAACAGCAAGCGTTTGCTCCAGGAGATGAGGTCCTTGTGGTGTTGCTGCTGCCTGGCTCTGCTTTGCAGGCTCAGTACAGCAGGCCCTATGTGATTGAACGCCAAGTTGGCCAGTGTGATTACTTGGTGAAAACTCCTGATTGTAAACTATTCATACTACGTTACTCGCAGTACAAAGGTGTCACCTGCTGTTAAGCCAGGAGCGATGCAAGTGCTCCTCCTGTGACTCAGGATCCTATTGAGTCTGTCCCTCCAGCTGATGTCTCTGCTGAGCCAGTTTGCTCACTTGGGTTGTCTGAGCCAGAGCCTTTGTTTTTGAAGTATCTGATAATAAGATTTCCATTTGTTTTATACAGCTTATAACTTTAAAGATCCCAAACTGTAACTGTGTCAAGTGCAAACCAATTTTTTAAAAAATGTCCTTGCAATTTGAAATGCCACCATGGATGACCCAAGGATTGCATTCAGCATCTTGAGAAAACAGCCAAGCTAAGGGAACAAGCAAATTAGAGGTGAAGTGCATCCATGTAGTGAAAGGTAAGGTGGGGTTTGTGATTAATGCTTTAATAATTCCAAATATACTCCTTATCAGATGAGCATCTAATGTCAAACATCAGGATATAAGGTAGGCACTAGATTGTTATCTCTAATCAGCTTCCTGACACGGCTCTGGGACAAAGGACTCAGATGCGTGACTCAGATGCGTGACTCAGTTGGGCTCCAAAAAGCAGCAGTATTTATTAAATCCAAAATACACAGTCAGGCAGGCTGTGGTCAAAACACCAGGAAATCAAAAGTAGGCAAAGGAAACGAGATGCCAAAAACAGGTAGGGTCAAATCGCTAGACCAAAAACTCACAGAGACACTGGAACTCTTGACCTAGAGGAAGAAGACGAACTGGCAAAGACTAAACCAAAGCACCAGACTTAAATACACAGGGGAGAGGGCGTCAACGAGGCACAGGTGCACACAATCAGGGAGGGGCAGCTGAAATCAGCACAGAGGGAACACAAGGGCAGGAAGTCAAGACGCCTGAAACGAGAGGAGAGGGTAAGCACACCAAAATAAAACAGGAAGACAGAAACAGTGCCAACAAAAACAAAAACATGACCTCAACCCAGGTGAGTCCTGACACTTCCATCTTTTTACGACTGTTTTTGTGAAATTGTCATCCTTTGTCCGAATGTAGTGAATTTTTTTGTGCGACCGAAAACACCCAACATTTATGTTTGCAGCAATATATATATATATTGTGATATATTGTTTATCTTTCCCCATATTACATGTTCAGTCAGTGTTTGAGTAGAAACAGTGTGCAAACTTGGACAAACTGGTCCCCACAAGGAACTTTAACAGTGTGAAAGGTCCCCACAAAGACTTGATTTACTCAAGGTGTGTGACTGCAGACCGAGTTTGGACAGGAAGAAATATTGGAGTGTCAATTTGTGTATTGGTGTCTCCCTTTCCCAGAAGGGTCATGGCTACAGCGCTGGCAGCCTCACACCTGCAACTTTTCAATCACAGAGCTCTGTTGAAAAGAGCTTTATGAGAAAGTGATTGTTCCAAGTGCTCTTTGTTTGTGGATGTTTCCTCTCACGTGTGTCTCTCCCCGCTCCGGAAAAATGCTCCACTACCTTCATCACTACTCCCCTGCAGTCTCCATGCTTCTCAGCCACCACCTGCTGCTCCACTCGCTGACCACCTCCTCACCACTTCCTCTCCTGAAATTCCCCTGCTCACCTGCCGATTTTTCCAGAAAGGCTTTGTTCCATCTCGACTGCCCTGGTTTGGTCAATAAACCCATTTACTAATGCTATCTGTTTGTGTGAGTCTGTATCCGCTCTGGGGTCCAAGCCACTTTCAAATCATATCCTAACAAAAAGAGAAAGTAAGATTGTACCACAAGAGAAAATGTTTTCGGTTTGACCATTTCCTTGCCCAATTCATAAATAATTAGGTGACTTGTTTCAACAGTGTGTCTTATCACACCTTGTAGACAAAGAAATGATCACCAGACTTGATTTCACATTCACCATTTTATTTGAAGACAAATCTAGTCATGTGATTACTAGATATAAACCAGGGAGCACACATCCAAACAATATGGTTAGATACACCAACCACAATAGTTTATATATGAGGAAACATAATCAAATAGAGATCAAATAATGTCAGAAAAGAGGACAAGAACATTGACTCACAACTGTGTTTGATACAACTACAATTAACAGACAGCAAAATGACAACAATTGTAATTTTAGAGGACAAGTTGTTCATATTACACATTGATAGATGAAATAATTCACATCATAATCTGTACTGACTGATATGGAGGGGATCATAGCTCTTTAACGATGGAGATTTTATGCAAATCCATCTGATAATGTCGATGGATTCATATGAAAACATTATTGCTGACAAGTGTAACTAGTGTTTTCAAACTTAAATGTAGTTGAGCGAGGCATAAAAAGAGCAAGAAAAACTGAAGCCAGTTTTGTTGGTAAGAATCATTATTACCACTTATTATGTAGAGTAAAATGATTAAGGTCCTATATGAATATACAGTACAAGTTATTGTTGTTACATGTAGATGCCTGAGGCATAAAAAGAGCAAATAAAACCTAAAGGAATTATTTTTCTGCATAAAATTTCATTTCTTTTTTTTGACAATACCCCAGTCTTGTTGGTAGAATAATTGTCATTTAGAGTAAAATGATTAATGGCAACACTTTATAGGAAGTTACAGCAAGTGCAATGTGGGTTGAAGATGAGAGTTGCTGGGCAGTGTTGGATGTACGTTATATCATGGACACAGCTGAAAAAGGTACGTGGGTTGTAAGGGTTGGCGTGAATCCCATCTTGCTTTCCAATGCAGAAATTGCGTGTTGCGCTAAGGGCTGGGAAATCAGAAAGAGAAGGAAAGTCAAATTTTGGGACATCGTGACATCTGTTGATTACATTGAGTGAAATTGTACCTAGATATCTAAGAAAGAACAGAAAGTAGTAGTCAATAAAAGGTGTTAACTTCAATACCGATGGTACAAACTCACTACAGGACACTTATTTTGTCACCTGGAAAAAGGAGATGGTGCAGGTGGCTGATGAGAGGACATTTGCCCCGTTGACAGAAATGTCCACTGAAGTCATCCAGGTCCAGAGACCAGACAAAGACTCCTCCAAAGTTGTTTGTATTTACGTAGTTGACCTGAACAAATGAGGAAGAAAACAATTTCACCTCTGACATCATGTCAACAAAATATTGTTGAACCAAACTTGTGAGTTTGAAGGGTTTTTACTGAATTAACCAGATGATTACCTTTGTTTCAAGGCTGTCTTTGTTATCAAACCCGACCCACTGATCTTCTACAGTGGCATATGGAACTTTCTGGTCAGCAATCAGGTGGACTGGGGAATTGCCAATATTTTGGCAAATCTGAAAAGAAGGGTCAAATGTCAAAATTAAAATGGATAAAAATTTGTCACAGCCAATTCAACAGAAGCTGTTCACACATAAGGTTATTGATATAAATGACTAAGTTTCCCCACTTGCATTTTTACCTCATAGTAGGCCCACAGTCCTTGTATATGGGTGTAGGGGCCTGCTCTACCGTAACCACTGACTGGTGCTCCAACACCATTGCATGTATGTGTGAGGGTATAAACTCGTCCATAGGATGCTATGCCCAAGTTGAGCTTATCTGCAGGTGCTCCCTGGTCCCTCCAGAACCGCAATGCAAAGTCCTGGAATATAGAGAAATAATAACAATTAGGATGAGATGACATCTCCAAATAGAAATTTGTTCAGGCAGTTAAAATAGCAATCCTGATATTTACAGTATTAGAGCAGACTTTGTCTCCAGTATCATGGGATCCCTGGTACAAGGGGCTGTGATGTCCTGCAACAGTTTCCAAGGGGCCACGGAAGTCAAATGTCAGCACATTGATGAAATCCAGGCGCCTGATAAAATGCAGAGAAGATCATGTTAACCAAAGCACCTCAACAGCTAATCATGAGAATAATGTCAAGAATAAGATTAAAATAGTTTACCTGGCAATCTGTGGGACTTCATAACTGGCATTGATGACTGCTTTCTCAGCAGAGACACTCGCAATGAGGATGAGTCTGTCTTGGGAAGTTTCAGTTGCCTCAGTCTCAAATGCATTTCTGAGCATCTGGATGAGAAGACAGCATGGTTCAGTTTCAATCAAGTATATATATCTATATAGATATATATATACATATACATACACACACACACACACACACACACACACACACACACACACACACACACACACACACACACACACACATATATATATATATTTAAGAATCCAAGAAAACAAGTATCTGACCCTGATCAACCGTGTAAACCTTATTTTGTCATCTGGAAACCACCAGTCCAGGCTGAGTCCATCAAAACCATGTGTTCTCAGTAGTGTGATAGCAGACTGGACGAACGTTCTTCTTCTTACTCGTCTTGACACCAATCTACTGAATCTGATAAAGATGAGAACAAAACATTCAATCAGAACAACAAAACCACAATCACCAAAATAAGCAATATACTGTACTTTACAGTACATTGACATATTATTTGACTTGTATTAGATTTAACATGACTTTGTAACACAAGTAAACTAAAATGAAGAAGAATTAAAAGTTAAATCCAAATGTAAACAACCCAAGGTTTTATACTAAATAAATATTTATTTTTACGGTTAAATCCCACAAATCCCCAAATTTGTGCACACAATGTATTTGTATGATTTTTTTTGTTACTCATTATGTAATATAAGGTTATGTATCAGTATCAGTCACAAATATATCAACATTTTTGCACAATATTTAAGTGTTTATCTGTATCATCAAGGAGTTTGTGAACACCTCACCTTGTGCTGTCTCATTCGCGTGAAACTATGCATAGTGCATGTTGTGCAATGCACAAAAATATGTCATAAATGGACAAAGTATCTCGTTAAAGAAAACATCTTTAACTTACCTTGGTGTGTCACCAACTGCCAACAGGGTTTTGAGCTGTGGATTTCTGTGGGAGCATCAAAGTTTCGTGACATGACATTTAACAAAACTCAAAACTGATAATAATTTCCAAAATCCTGAGAGGCTCCAAGTCTGACCTGGTTTTGAGAGCATTGAAGGACACATAAAGGTTTACGTCAGATTCCATCCTTGGGACCAGAGCATTTGAGCTGATGTCAGCGAAGGCGAAGATCAGATGGGTACACTTGTTGGGATCAATGTCAGAAACTGCGAGCCTTGCGTTGCCTTCTCTATTTTCAGCTGTGCTGTTATAGTAACACACCAGCCTGGAGCAAGAGGCTGAGACACGGAGAAGATGGATTTAATTAGTTGATTCAAATACCTTGATTGACTGTTGATTAGGATGAAATTATGATTGTGATAAACTTACCCAACCTGGCGATGATCAAACAGAGACCTTCAAAGTAAGAGAGTTGGGAAGTATGAGGTTTGAAAATGGAATGAATGGAAATGGCAATATCGACAATATTCTTGGTAATCTAAAAACTTCACTGAATTATATGAAGTACTTTGCTGGATATTTCTGAATGTATAATTTTTAAAAGTTGTAAGCTTCAAAATTCAATTGATCATCTTTGTGATGAGGCGTTGGCAGAAATCTGTGATCAAAATCTGGATAAATAAAACCAACATTAAATTTGGGTGAACTGACCCTTTTATGAAGCTTCAGTGCATCAGTGTGTCTTACCTGCAGTCAGAAGTAGCTTGCACATGTTGTTTCAATGTAACTACAAAGAAATAGAAGAAATCAAAACATTTATTTAATTTACAGTAGAACAATAAATGAGACCTCAAAAGTCATGTCGAGTGAGCAACAGCAAAAACAAACGAGTGATATCTATAAATGAATACATAGGTGAATAAAGTCAGAGTAAAAGGTTTACTTACAAAGCCAAAGAGGAGAGAAGCAGATACTGTCAGTCTGTCTCCTGTGACTGATGAATGACTGACGGATGTCTTGCTATTATATTTGGGACATCGCTATTTGGGTGTGGCGATTTTTCTGTTTCCTGAAGGAGGTTCTTTAACTCGTACTGGGCCCTGCCACACATTTGATTGGACCTGCTACAAAATTATTCAAAACTGCTGATTTTGTAAAACTGAACTACATACGTAGTTGAAGTACAGCAAAATATCAAATTATTCTGGCTTAAAGCCATGGCCATGTTATTGAGTACATAGCTATCAGGGTGTGTTAATATAATTGGGTTAAATAGGACATGGAGCAATTACATAGTGATATGTATCAGACTTTTTGTTGGTCTGCCAACCAACCTTTGGTTTGTGTTTTCTTTATTGGAATGATAGTTTGTGAATTGTTGAAAACTAAAAATATTCCAATTGTATATAATGACTTAAATATAGATAAAAAAAAATACACATATGTATTCACATATATATATAAAAAACTTAAAACAATATATAAAGTGATATTACTCCAAACAATGACTTGTCACTTTAAGTCCAGAGCCATTAGTGATGCTGTGTGCTGCACAGTATGTGTGTCTGTGCTCTGAAAGACGTTTCAGCAGTTGAAAGTGAATGTGTTCACCCAGGTGTGGTGTTTACATCAACACAGATCAGGATCATAGTATAATTTTGCCTCTTCCTGACCGACTGTTTTCCAGTTTGTTACTCAGCACCTCTAGGCTTTTTTAATGTGTGATTGTACATTGAGAATATATGGATCCAGCAAATGAATGAATATATGTTGATCAGTTCACCATATTGCAGGGTTGAACTGGGGTGGTCGGGAGTAAGAGGTAAAATGCTGTCACCTATTGGTTTAGGTTTACCTGTAACATAATTTAACGTTTAATAATTAAACAGTTTGGTGGTGGTCAGTGTGCATTTACAAGTCTTGGAATTTTACAGTGGTTTGTTTATTTCATGTGAGAGATTTTAGTCTGCCCTTGTGTCTCTGTGCTCTTGACACTGGTTGGGAGGGGCTCATATTAAAATAATGATGCCATACAAATAAAAAGTATTTCTGCACTGCTGGCACATGAAACTGATTTTTTTTTTTACTTTTTTCGAATCAGATCACACCACACAAAGACATTAGAGAAATATATTGATTTTTCTTTTTTGGAGTGAAAGTAAATTAATATTTAACATTTTCAAACTTAATTTTCAGTGGTGATAATGAAGTTTGCAAAATTATTGTTTCTTTAAGAGATATACTCTTCTATGTGTAGGCTGTAGATGTGATTAACGCAAATAATTACAGGTAGTTCAGAAAGAGCTCTCTGGAACATCAGGACTCCTTCCTCTTTCTCATTCTTAAGTGACAAGAAGAATCTTGAAACTCAGTCAGCTTTATGATTGGTGTATAACTACTGCCTTTTCATTCTGTCTGCACATGAACTTTGTAAGAAATTAATTATATAGCATTATTGAATCAGGAGTGTAAGTGTCATAGATTATTCAGTCAGACATTTACCTGACATCACCTGTTATCATGTTGATCACACCCAGGACATTTTGCAACCCCATTGTTCTGAGCTGTATTTGTGGTATGTGTGTTGTGTATTTTGTGGAATGCATATATGGTAAAGTATCAAACAGCTGGAGTCATGGTTTCACCACACATATAAACTGGACTCAGCGTTGCCATCAGATTTGTGTTTGCCTTGTGTTCTAATAAAAACCATTGTGTTGCCTGTGAAATACCTATGAATTATTTTTTGTTTTTTCCTTCAGATCTCTCCAACTATCCTTGCCATATTAGATGGCAACAACTAAAATGTTCAGCACGTGTGGTTTAAAGCGGAAATTAAATCAAAGTGTTAAATTTATGTACAAGTAATTTGAAACAGCAAAAGTAAGAAAACACTGAATTAATGAATGAATTCATTATTAAATAATTTCAGTGCAAGATTGAAAGGTTAAGTTTATGCAGTGGAGAACAGAACAGTTTTTAGCTTCTTCTTGAAGCCAGTAATGGTTTATGCTGATTTGATATCCATTGGTTGCTGTTTCCAGCAGTGTGCAGTATAGTGGCTGAAAGACTTGTTGAGATTTACCTCTTGACACTACTAATTAAATAGCTCCTGTAGATCTTAGAGTCCTATTAGGTTGGTGGTGGGTTTGTTGTGTGTGTCTGTGTGTGTCATCATCTGTTTACACAGTCCACTCATGGGGACCTATTGAGGTGTGGGGACAAAAAATCAGGTCCCCCAATGGGAAAACCTTTTAGAATGAATGTAGGCTTTGTTCTGAAGGTGCCTATGTGATTTTTAGCATTGGCCCATTACACGTTTTTTGGTTAGTGTGTGTGTGGAGTGCTCTTTTGCTCTCCCTTATTGTTTGGGGCTGTTATTGAGGTCACGCAAATGTTTCAAATGTGGTTGAGTGCCACCTACATCCTGGAACCATTAAGAAGGTTATATTAATGTTATACGTCACAATCCACATGGTGGACTATTTGGAGGATTATTTGGAAGATTATTTGAAGAAGATAACAGCTAATGAGTCAAGAATTTTTGCAGTGGAGCAAAAGTGAAAGACAAGGTAAAAATATTTGTATGAAAAACCTGCATAACTAGTGTCCAACCCAAAACTTATTTATTTATTTTAGTTAATTTTCTTTAATTAGTTAGCAGGATAACTTTTTAGCGCTAATGAGCTACAGAGGCAGAATCAGTAGCATGTCATGATAAAATGACATGCTTTAAATGACAGTTTAGAGACTGACATAGTCAATCTCATCTTTGGAGAACCGAAACGCTCTTTCTTTGTAACTTCTGTTTGGAGGCTTTTAATTTGGAATAGCACAGAAAGTACCGTTTACATTACCGGTACTAACTTTGTCTTGGTCAAACTACAGCTGACGGAGATGGTCATATCATTAATTAACCAGCTCATTAAAACAGGGATTAAAGTTTTCACAACATAATCTGGTTAAATTAAAATACACAATTGTTTATAGGTTGAGGTTGATGGATACAGCAAGTTAGAGTAAATCAGATCAGTAGTTGGTCATCGCCTGAATATGAGCCACATCCTGCAGAGTTAGTGAGAGACAGACTGAATTGTTTTTCTTTCTCAACAGGTACCCATCTTTCTCTCTCTTTCTCTCTCTCACCCATCCTGCTGCTGTCTACCTGGCAGCATGACCTGCAGCTTCCACCTCAATTATTTACTTAAGTCTATAATAATTATCCTTGCAAATTAAGCTTGGTTATCCATGTTCTCATTGTGTTGCTTGCCTTTGTAAAATAATGGGGGCTCATTCATGTCTTTAGTAGGTTGTTTTTTGTTTGCTGTTTTTCCCCGAGATTTATTTGTAGACCTCATTGGTTAGTTTTATTAGTTTGTGGAGGTTGTGGTTTGGTGTTTCCCTCCCTTCCCATGTTACTTCAACTTGGTGAGTATGGTTGTTTGAGTTGCTTTAGAGTTAGTCAGTGCTTGAGCTTCCCTGGCAGATAGATGAACATTCCAGCTGGACATTGGTCCCTCCAGTGGCTCACTCCTTTATTTATTTATTTTTTTTTTTTGAGACTATCCCTGATGGGGGTATACTTCCGGTTGCTGCAGGAGGCTGTTTCTATGACTTACCGTGGGACACTGAGTTTAAAGCCTCCTCTAGCCTGGTATGTCTCAGAAGATAGATAGAGTTGCTGAGCATGAGATGTGAGATGGCAGGTATCCAGGGATTGCTCTAAATTAGCACTGTCTTTTGTGCTAAGCACTCAACAAGCATACTCCACCTTTTTTTTTCCTCTTAGGGGGTGGGGGTGGCATTTGTTGAAAGAAGTGAGGTGAGTGTTGTGCTCTTCATGAGACAGTATGTGCTGGGTCTGTGATCCTAATTTTAGTGTGCCTAGTGGCTTGTGTGCAAGTCTGGCAAGAATTTGACAAGAACTACAACATGACTAAACAATGTGAAACAACTCCTACAATGTGACTAGGCAAGGCAAGGCAGGGCAATTTTATTTGTATAGCCCATTTTTAGCCTCATTTGTTTGTCTCAAAGGGCTTTACATAGCATCATAACAACATCCTTTGCCCTTAGACCCTCACATCAATTCAAATGTTATTAAAGAATGGTCAGACAGGACAGGGTTTTGAGGGAAAACTGTAATGTGCTCAGCTTCTATCCCATAGGTTAGTACTAAGTCAAGGACATGATTAAAGGAGTGAGTTGGTTTATTTACCTTCTGAGAGAAGCCAATTGAATCTAAGAGAGACTTGAATACAATAGCAGGACAATCATCATCAACGTCCACATGAATGTTGAAGTCACCCACTATACTGACTGATGTCTGATTCCATTGCTAAGTTTGACAGAATGTCTGGGAATTCTTCTAAGAACTTAGAATAAGGTGCGGGGGGACGGTACACAACAGCAAGTAAGAGTGGTTTCTCTGCTTTCCAGTCAGGGTGAGAGAAGCTGACAGTAAGGCTTTCAAATGAATCATACGAAACATTAGGCCAGGGGTTCATAAGCAGATTTGACTGATAAACTGCAGCCACTCCTCCTCCTCTACCAGTGACACGTGGCACATGGTAGTTAATGTAACCAGGAGGGGTAGATTCATTAAAACTAACATATTCATCCTGCTGCAACCGGGTTTCAGTGAGGGTTAATAGATCAATTTGGTGATTTGTAAATAAATCATTCACTAGGAGAGACTTGGAAGGGAGAGATCGAATATTTAGCAAACCACATTTAATAGTTTTATTGGGTTGGTTTGCTGGAGCAGTGGTTTTGATTTTTACTAAGTTGCTATGAATGACTCCTCCAGATTTGGGTTTAGGCTTATACAGCCTCGAGGCAGACACAGTTTCTATGGGACAGAAAGGGGGCTGGGTGGGTGACTGGGTGGGTGACAGCACGATGGCACCTGCAGAGGGCCGTGTAAGACTGCGGCTCTGCCTGCTGGTCTGAACTCCGGGTGCTTGTCAGGGGACTATACAATGTGAAACAACTTCTACAATGTGACTATACAATGTGAAACAATCTAACAACACAGCTCCATTAACATCACATTACCCAACAAGCATTTCATCTTGCATGTATTTCATGGTTCATTGAGATGTTAGAGCGGGATATGTACAGGTGTAACTGAAGACACTACATACTAAACATTTTATACATGCAATGTATAAGACTGCGTCAGATTTGGCCATAAATGTAATTCATTCAGCTGTCGTCCCAGACTGTAGTGGAGTCGTGGTGTTTCTGATTTAACAGCACTGTGCTGCACAGGTGACAGGAGTATGTCTGTGCTTTGAATGCTGTGCAGAAGGTTAAGGGGTGATTCAACATGTTCACCTGTGTGTGTAGTTTACATTAATGCAGATCAGAGTCGCAGTAGAATTTTGCCTCTTCCTGCGCAACTGTTTTCCTGTGTTTGTTACACAGCACCTCTAGGCTTATTTAACGTGACTGTACATTGAGAATGTATGGATCCAGCAGAATGAGTGAATACATGTCGATCAGTTCACAGTATTGCAGAGTTGAACTGTGGTGGTCGGGAGCAAAGAGGTGAAATACTGTCGCCTATTGGCTGTGGAGCCAATGGAGAATTTGCATAGGTTAGTGTCTGACTTTAATGGCTTTTCATGTATTATTGCGATTATCAGCAGGTTCCATTGTGTTCTTGTGTGGGGCAAGTAATCTTTTGAGTTCTACCTTGGTGGCATGAAGGGAAACATTTGGGCCTACTTTAGTGTGTGGTTTTAAAGCCGTTTTGTGAATTTTGCCACTTTATTTAAGCTGTGTGCTGTCTTGGACTGGTTTTGTGCTGTGTGCATGCATATAAACAGTAGGGGTTGTTTGTGTTGAGCCCAATTTGTGTGTAGCTGCCAATATGGGTAGCTTCAGGCATTGAAATTTGTGCGCAACTTTTCTTGATTAAACCATGGTGACTCTTGAAGGCTTTCTTGAGCAGCCTAGTGAAGAGCTGCTTGAAGATCTCACGAAAGAGTAACTTCACCTGGGATCTAGTTATGAAATTGAGATTTCTAATGTTGATTAAAAAGCTGGAAAAGACCATTAAAGATGCCATCAAGAAGGAGCTGGTAGCCAGAGGCATTTTAAAGTCACCTCCTCCCCCTGCAGTTGAGTTTATAATGTGTGTTTATAATCTCCTCTGTTGTCAGAAGCTGCCATTCAGTTAAGGTATAGGGAGTTAGAATTGATGGAAAAGGAACTGGAGGGAAGGCAAAATCAGCTTAGACTGAAGGAAAGAAAAATGTTGTTCAAACATGAGTGACTCCTGAAAGAGTTGGAAATGAGGCATGCACTCTGCCATTAAGATCTGAGTTTTTTGTTAGAGTGAAGAGGAACTGTGGTCCCATCCTGTATCAGAATTGAGGTCTTACACTTGGCCCATGATCATGGTCTTGCTGGCCACCTGGGGATAAGAAGAACTTGGGATCATGTTGTAAATCTTTTCTGGCCAGGTGTTAAGTCAGATGCTGAATATTGCAGATCTTGCCATGAGTGCCAGTTGGCTGGGAAATCAAATCAAAAGATCCATGTTGCTCCTCTTCATCTTATAATTTACATAACTGAACCCAGAATGCAAACTCTGACACAGTAACAATTCAAACTTTTTTTTTTTTTTTTTTAAACTTGTGAAGTCCAAAAAGGGAGAACTAAGCAGTTGCAGAGGTTCTTGATGGTAGGGGAAACTTAGAGTGGGGTGGCAACAGAGGAGGCTCAGAGGAACTCACATCTGAAGTACTGACCAGGAGCACAGGGCAAGACAAGGCAAGACAATTTTATTTGTATAGCCCATTTCTACAAACAGTTTGTCTCAAAGGGCTTTACATAGCATCATAACAACATCCTCTGCCCTTAGACCCTCACATCGACTGAGGAAAAACTCAAAACAAAAAACCCTTTTAACAGGGAAAAAAAAAGAGAAACCTCATGGTGAGCAACAGAGGAGGGATCCCTCACCCAGGACGGGCAGACGGGCAATAGATGTTGTATACAGACAAGAAAATAGGTAACAATAAAGAATATGCACAGCTTGGAAACGGTGTGCAGGAGTTAATGAAGGCAGTTTTTGGCGGGAGGGAAGGCAGGGAGAGTCAGGCAGCTTAATGGGGGTAATGGGTGGTAGACTGGTTCCTGGGAGCGAAGGGCAGGTCGGTTTAACAGCAGGGGTAAAAGGGGAGGAGGGTGATGCAGGGGGCGGTTGGTGGAGAGAGATGGAGCTTCGGTGGATCTGTGGAAACACAAACAGAGAGAGAGCGAGACACCAAGGCCAAACAACAAGGTGCAGCAGATAATGAAAATGATAATTTAAAGTGTGGGAGAGGAGAGGAGAGGAGAGGAGAAAGCTCTATGTAACCTGATGTATCCCCCAGCAGTCTAAGCCTATAGCAGCATAAAAATGGTTCAGAGCTACCTGAACCGGCCCTAACTAAACGCTCTGTCGTAGAGGAAGGTTTTAAGCCTAGTCTTAAATGTAGTGAGAGTGTCTGCCTCTCTGACCCATGGAGAGAGTTGGTTCCACAGTAAGGGAGTCCGATAACTGAAGGCTCTGCCTCCCAGTCTGTTTTTAAAGATACTGGGAGTCACTAACAGACCTGCATGCTGGGAGCGAAGTGCTCTGGAAGGATAATAAGAGACTATGAGGTCTTTCAAATAGGATGGAGCTTTTTCATTAAGAGCTTTATAAGTCAGCAGAAGGATTTTGAAGTCTATTTGATAACCTACAGGAAGCCAATGGAGAGAAGCTAAAGTAGGAGAAATGTGTTCTCTTTTACTGACTCCTGTCAATAACCTTGCTGCAGCGTTCTGGACTAACTGCAGACTCTTTAGAGAGTTTTTCAGACATCCTGACAACAGAGAGTTACAGTAGTCCAGCCTAGAGGTGATAAATGCATGGACTAGTTTCTCAGCATCACTCTGAGAGAGGATATTCCTAATTTTGGCTATGCTGTGCAGGTGAAAAAAGGCAGTCCTAGTCATGTGTTTTATGTGTGAGCTGAATGAAAGGTCTTGGTCAAATATTACTCCAAGGTTCCTTGCGGTCATACTTGAGTTCAGGGTGATGCCAGGTCTGGCTGGACATGGCTGGACGAACTGGAGGAGGTGGCAGAAACAGGCAGATCTG
This sequence comes from Rachycentron canadum, assembly GCA_038496675.1. Lineage (NCBI taxonomy): Eukaryota > Metazoa > Chordata > Actinopteri > Carangiformes > Rachycentridae > Rachycentron > Rachycentron canadum. The sequence continues at coordinate 7,124,918 of CM076651.1, forward strand.
AAAGTCGGACGTTGAATTTGCCGCTGTGGACTGTGAAATGGACTAGAGGAAAGGAAGACTGGGCCTAAATGCTGGAAGAGATGCATTGGCAATCTGTGGTGATGAGCGGCAGGTGACGAGGAAGTTTGGCAGTGGAATGGGAAGTAGGTCAGCTGTGCCCACCTGAGAAAACACACACACAAACAGACGAGGAAGACAAACCGGGGACACTCAACAGCAAGAGAGGGGAGAACAAAAGAGAAGCAAGGGAGAACACAAGAAAATGTAACAACCAGTAATGCTTCGTCCTATCCCTGCTGTTGGAGAGCCATTTGAACAAATCCTCTCGGTCCTTGGTTGGTCCTCTTCCACGCTGTAATCAGTATCTCACAATCACGTTTGCAGCAAGTTTCCGTAGGGGTGTTACTTTGAAGAAGGTTACAGCACCAGCCATCTCTAAGGCCCCAATTGAGTTTTTTATTTATTTTTTTAGTGTTTGGGTTGCCAAAAGTTGTCCAATCTGCCCAGGGCTCTAACTTTATGAGCCATGCGTTTTCTCAGGTCCTTAAGCAGTTGTTCATCCAGCATTGTACCTCTTCTGTATAACCACCCACAATCTTAAGGTGCGTCAGAGAGTTTCCATCAGGCCTGTGAATCCAGCTCTACAACCAACCGGTCACATTACGTTAGTGAGTTTAGGTTTAAACTTACAAGAGCATGTGAGCTGGCAAGGGAGAATCTAGGGGCAACTCAGAAAGATGAAAAGGTGGTAGGACAGGAGAGCTGAACAGCAAGCGTTTGCTCCAGGAGATGAGGTCCTTGTGGTGTTGCTGCTGCCTGGCTCTGCTTTGCAGGCTCAGTACAGCAGGCCCTATGTGATTGAACGCCAAGTTGGCCAGTGTGATTACTTGGTGAAAACTCCTGATTGTAAACTATTCATACTACGTTACTCGCAGTACAAAGGTGTCACCTGCTGTTAAGCCAGGAGCGATGCAAGTGCTCCTCCTGTGACTCAGGATCCTATTGAGTCTGTCCCTCCAGCTGATGTCTCTGCTGAGCCAGTTTGCTCACTTGGGTTGTCTGAGCCAGAGCCTTTGTTTTTGAAGTATCTGATAATAAGATTTCCATTTGTTTTATACAGCTTATAACTTTAAAGATCCCAAACTGTAACTGTGTCAAGTGCAAACCAATTTTTTAAAAAATGTCCTTGCAATTTGAAATGCCACCATGGATGACCCAAGGATTGCATTCAGCATCTTGAGAAAACAGCCAAGCTAAGGGAACAAGCAAATTAGAGGTGAAGTGCATCCATGTAGTGAAAGGTAAGGTGGGGTTTGTGATTAATGCTTTAATAATTCCAAATATACTCCTTATCAGATGAGCATCTAATGTCAAACATCAGGATATAAGGTAGGCACTAGATTGTTATCTCTAATCAGCTTCCTGACACGGCTCTGGGACAAAGGACTCAGATGCGTGACTCAGATGCGTGACTCAGTTGGGCTCCAAAAAGCAGCAGTATTTATTAAATCCAAAATACACAGTCAGGCAGGCTGTGGTCAAAACACCAGGAAATCAAAAGTAGGCAAAGGAAACGAGATGCCAAAAACAGGTAGGGTCAAATCGCTAGACCAAAAACTCACAGAGACACTGGAACTCTTGACCTAGAGGAAGAAGACGAACTGGCAAAGACTAAACCAAAGCACCAGACTTAAATACACAGGGGAGAGGGCGTCAACGAGGCACAGGTGCACACAATCAGGGAGGGGCAGCTGAAATCAGCACAGAGGGAACACAAGGGCAGGAAGTCAAGACGCCTGAAACGAGAGGAGAGGGTAAGCACACCAAAATAAAACAGGAAGACAGAAACAGTGCCAACAAAAACAAAAACATGACCTCAACCCAGGTGAGTCCTGACACTTCCATCTTTTTACGACTGTTTTTGTGAAATTGTCATCCTTTGTCCGAATGTAGTGAATTTTTTTGTGCGACCGAAAACACCCAACATTTATGTTTGCAGCAATATATATATATATTGTGATATATTGTTTATCTTTCCCCATATTACATGTTCAGTCAGTGTTTGAGTAGAAACAGTGTGCAAACTTGGACAAACTGGTCCCCACAAGGAACTTTAACAGTGTGAAAGGTCCCCACAAAGACTTGATTTACTCAAGGTGTGTGACTGCAGACCGAGTTTGGACAGGAAGAAATATTGGAGTGTCAATTTGTGTATTGGTGTCTCCCTTTCCCAGAAGGGTCATGGCTACAGCGCTGGCAGCCTCACACCTGCAACTTTTCAATCACAGAGCTCTGTTGAAAAGAGCTTTATGAGAAAGTGATTGTTCCAAGTGCTCTTTGTTTGTGGATGTTTCCTCTCACGTGTGTCTCTCCCCGCTCCGGAAAAATGCTCCACTACCTTCATCACTACTCCCCTGCAGTCTCCATGCTTCTCAGCCACCACCTGCTGCTCCACTCGCTGACCACCTCCTCACCACTTCCTCTCCTGAAATTCCCCTGCTCACCTGCCGATTTTTCCAGAAAGGCTTTGTTCCATCTCGACTGCCCTGGTTTGGTCAATAAACCCATTTACTAATGCTATCTGTTTGTGTGAGTCTGTATCCGCTCTGGGGTCCAAGCCACTTTCAAATCATATCCTAACAAAAAGAGAAAGTAAGATTGTACCACAAGAGAAAATGTTTTCGGTTTGACCATTTCCTTGCCCAATTCATAAATAATTAGGTGACTTGTTTCAACAGTGTGTCTTATCACACCTTGTAGACAAAGAAATGATCACCAGACTTGATTTCACATTCACCATTTTATTTGAAGACAAATCTAGTCATGTGATTACTAGATATAAACCAGGGAGCACACATCCAAACAATATGGTTAGATACACCAACCACAATAGTTTATATATGAGGAAACATAATCAAATAGAGATCAAATAATGTCAGAAAAGAGGACAAGAACATTGACTCACAACTGTGTTTGATACAACTACAATTAACAGACAGCAAAATGACAACAATTGTAATTTTAGAGGACAAGTTGTTCATATTACACATTGATAGATGAAATAATTCACATCATAATCTGTACTGACTGATATGGAGGGGATCATAGCTCTTTAACGATGGAGATTTTATGCAAATCCATCTGATAATGTCGATGGATTCATATGAAAACATTATTGCTGACAAGTGTAACTAGTGTTTTCAAACTTAAATGTAGTTGAGCGAGGCATAAAAAGAGCAAGAAAAACTGAAGCCAGTTTTGTTGGTAAGAATCATTATTACCACTTATTATGTAGAGTAAAATGATTAAGGTCCTATATGAATATACAGTACAAGTTATTGTTGTTACATGTAGATGCCTGAGGCATAAAAAGAGCAAATAAAACCTAAAGGAATTATTTTTCTGCATAAAATTTCATTTCTTTTTTTTGACAATACCCCAGTCTTGTTGGTAGAATAATTGTCATTTAGAGTAAAATGATTAATGGCAACACTTTATAGGAAGTTACAGCAAGTGCAATGTGGGTTGAAGATGAGAGTTGCTGGGCAGTGTTGGATGTACGTTATATCATGGACACAGCTGAAAAAGGTACGTGGGTTGTAAGGGTTGGCGTGAATCCCATCTTGCTTTCCAATGCAGAAATTGCGTGTTGCGCTAAGGGCTGGGAAATCAGAAAGAGAAGGAAAGTCAAATTTTGGGACATCGTGACATCTGTTGATTACATTGAGTGAAATTGTACCTAGATATCTAAGAAAGAACAGAAAGTAGTAGTCAATAAAAGGTGTTAACTTCAATACCGATGGTACAAACTCACTACAGGACACTTATTTTGTCACCTGGAAAAAGGAGATGGTGCAGGTGGCTGATGAGAGGACATTTGCCCCGTTGACAGAAATGTCCACTGAAGTCATCCAGGTCCAGAGACCAGACAAAGACTCCTCCAAAGTTGTTTGTATTTACGTAGTTGACCTGAACAAATGAGGAAGAAAACAATTTCACCTCTGACATCATGTCAACAAAATATTGTTGAACCAAACTTGTGAGTTTGAAGGGTTTTTACTGAATTAACCAGATGATTACCTTTGTTTCAAGGCTGTCTTTGTTATCAAACCCGACCCACTGATCTTCTACAGTGGCATATGGAACTTTCTGGTCAGCAATCAGGTGGACTGGGGAATTGCCAATATTTTGGCAAATCTGAAAAGAAGGGTCAAATGTCAAAATTAAAATGGATAAAAATTTGTCACAGCCAATTCAACAGAAGCTGTTCACACATAAGGTTATTGATATAAATGACTAAGTTTCCCCACTTGCATTTTTACCTCATAGTAGGCCCACAGTCCTTGTATATGGGTGTAGGGGCCTGCTCTACCGTAACCACTGACTGGTGCTCCAACACCATTGCATGTATGTGTGAGGGTATAAACTCGTCCATAGGATGCTATGCCCAAGTTGAGCTTATCTGCAGGTGCTCCCTGGTCCCTCCAGAACCGCAATGCAAAGTCCTGGAATATAGAGAAATAATAACAATTAGGATGAGATGACATCTCCAAATAGAAATTTGTTCAGGCAGTTAAAATAGCAATCCTGATATTTACAGTATTAGAGCAGACTTTGTCTCCAGTATCATGGGATCCCTGGTACAAGGGGCTGTGATGTCCTGCAACAGTTTCCAAGGGGCCACGGAAGTCAAATGTCAGCACATTGATGAAATCCAGGCGCCTGATAAAATGCAGAGAAGATCATGTTAACCAAAGCACCTCAACAGCTAATCATGAGAATAATGTCAAGAATAAGATTAAAATAGTTTACCTGGCAATCTGTGGGACTTCATAACTGGCATTGATGACTGCTTTCTCAGCAGAGACACTCGCAATGAGGATGAGTCTGTCTTGGGAAGTTTCAGTTGCCTCAGTCTCAAATGCATTTCTGAGCATCTGGATGAGAAGACAGCATGGTTCAGTTTCAATCAAGTATATATATCTATATAGATATATATATACATATACATACACACACACACACACACACACACACACACACACACACACACACACACACACACACACACACACACATATATATATATATTTAAGAATCCAAGAAAACAAGTATCTGACCCTGATCAACCGTGTAAACCTTATTTTGTCATCTGGAAACCACCAGTCCAGGCTGAGTCCATCAAAACCATGTGTTCTCAGTAGTGTGATAGCAGACTGGACGAACGTTCTTCTTCTTACTCGTCTTGACACCAATCTACTGAATCTGATAAAGATGAGAACAAAACATTCAATCAGAACAACAAAACCACAATCACCAAAATAAGCAATATACTGTACTTTACAGTACATTGACATATTATTTGACTTGTATTAGATTTAACATGACTTTGTAACACAAGTAAACTAAAATGAAGAAGAATTAAAAGTTAAATCCAAATGTAAACAACCCAAGGTTTTATACTAAATAAATATTTATTTTTACGGTTAAATCCCACAAATCCCCAAATTTGTGCACACAATGTATTTGTATGATTTTTTTTGTTACTCATTATGTAATATAAGGTTATGTATCAGTATCAGTCACAAATATATCAACATTTTTGCACAATATTTAAGTGTTTATCTGTATCATCAAGGAGTTTGTGAACACCTCACCTTGTGCTGTCTCATTCGCGTGAAACTATGCATAGTGCATGTTGTGCAATGCACAAAAATATGTCATAAATGGACAAAGTATCTCGTTAAAGAAAACATCTTTAACTTACCTTGGTGTGTCACCAACTGCCAACAGGGTTTTGAGCTGTGGATTTCTGTGGGAGCATCAAAGTTTCGTGACATGACATTTAACAAAACTCAAAACTGATAATAATTTCCAAAATCCTGAGAGGCTCCAAGTCTGACCTGGTTTTGAGAGCATTGAAGGACACATAAAGGTTTACGTCAGATTCCATCCTTGGGACCAGAGCATTTGAGCTGATGTCAGCGAAGGCGAAGATCAGATGGGTACACTTGTTGGGATCAATGTCAGAAACTGCGAGCCTTGCGTTGCCTTCTCTATTTTCAGCTGTGCTGTTATAGTAACACACCAGCCTGGAGCAAGAGGCTGAGACACGGAGAAGATGGATTTAATTAGTTGATTCAAATACCTTGATTGACTGTTGATTAGGATGAAATTATGATTGTGATAAACTTACCCAACCTGGCGATGATCAAACAGAGACCTTCAAAGTAAGAGAGTTGGGAAGTATGAGGTTTGAAAATGGAATGAATGGAAATGGCAATATCGACAATATTCTTGGTAATCTAAAAACTTCACTGAATTATATGAAGTACTTTGCTGGATATTTCTGAATGTATAATTTTTAAAGTTGTAAGCTTCAAAATTCAATTGATCATCTTTGTGATGAGGCGTTGGCAGAAATCTGTGATCAAAATCTGGATAAATAAAACCAACATTAAATTTGGGTGAACTGACCCTTTTATGAAGCTTCAGTGCATCAGTGTGTCTTACCTGCAGTCAGAAGTAGCTTGCACATGTTGTTTCAATGTAACTACAAAGAAATAGAAGAAATCAAAACATTTATTTAATTTACAGTAGAACAATAAATGAGACCTCAAAAGTCATGTCGAGTGAGCAACAGCAAAAACAAATGATTGATATCTATAAATGAATACATAGGTGAATAAAGTCAGAGTAAAAGGTTTACTTACAAAGCCAAAGAGGAGAGAAGCAGATACTGTCAGTCTGTCTCCTGTGACTGATGAATGACTGACGGATGTCTTGCTATTATATTTGGGACATCGCTATTTGGGTGTGGCGATTTAATATAATTTAATAGGGCGGGGATGTGTTTTTGTTCACAATGTTCAAGGCAAATAGACTCTGACTCTTTTGACTTGGATTAAAATTTTAATTATGTAAATAACGTGATCCTGTCCCTGTTGAAATTTTCTTTAACTCGCACTGGGCCCTGCCACACAGATTTTGTAAGATTGAACTATATATGTAGTTCAGGTACAGCTAAATATTTTTGTTTTTATTCTAGCGTTAAACCATGGCCTTATTATTGAGTAGATAGCTATCAGGGTGTGTTAATATAATTGGGTTAAACAGGACAGGGAACAATTGCATAGTGATACACTTCCTCATTATCTGGACCTTCTGTTAAGCTAGACTGGAAGTGTTACCATATGACACATAACATTTCAGTCTTTTTGTTGGTCTGCCAACCAACCCTTGGTCTGTGTTTTTTTGGAACTAGTTTGCGAACTATGAAAACATTTCCTGTGAAAACATTTCAAATATATCATAAACCTAAAATGATTTTACTTCAAACAATGACTAGTCACTTTAAGTACAGAGCCCTTAGTGATGCTGTATATTTTTGTGGTACTTTCCTGGAGAGAAACTTAAACCTGACAATGGACAAGAACTCTGGACTATACACTGTAAAACAATCTAACAACACAGGTCCATTAACAACAACATTACCCAACAAGCATTTCACTTTGCATGTATTTCATGGTAATGAGATGTCAGAGTGGGACATTTACAGGTGTAATTGAAGACACTGCATACTAAACATTTTAAAGGTGAAATGTATATGATTATGTCAGATATATCAGGGGTGAAACTGAACGTGTTCACTCAGGTGTAGTGTTTAGTAGTAGTAGTGGTAGTTTGTTTATTTCACATGAAAGATTTTGTTGTCCTTGTTTCTCTGAGCTCTTAGGTGCTAGAGCACCCACCCCACCACTGAGAGGGCGAGACCTTAATTGAATCAGACTTTTAAAAATTACCTATTACATATTTATTTTTAAATGACCAAGGTAATTCTAATTTTATATAGTTAGTGAGTAAAATATATAATCTGCAGTAAAAATGTAGTTTAATGCCCAGGCACAGGAATCTTTGCCGTGACTCTTGTTATAAATTGTACATGTGCATTAGCTCCTCTTCAATAAAAGAGATAGGAGCTTGCTGGGACACAGGAAATATACCAACACCCAAGAGGTGGCAGCAGAGGAATTGAGACACAGGCAGTGTGGAAACATCCAGTCCGTCTGTTAACTTTACCCGACTCATCTCCCCCTATTTGTCACATGAATTGAGCTGGTTTTAACAATAATATATGATAATCTTAGATAACATTAGTGGCCGCTGTCCATAGTACTGTCTGTGTTTTTTGGTATGTCAGCAGATAAGGTAGTGCTGTTTATGTTCATTCCAGCCAATATGCACTATCATGGCCATGTTTACTGTTACTTTACACTTTGATGACTTAACACAAACACATATCCAAATGTTCATTCAGCACAGCAAATATAAATTAAAGCCTTTTCATTTATTTAGACAATGCTGTAATATCTTAATACATGTTTGCTTGATTTTTGGTATCTGTTGGATGATTTTACTCACTATACCTTTAATTTCCTGTTTGGTGGTCAGTGTGCACTTAAATTCCATGGAATCCTTGAAGTAGTAATAATAATAATAATAATAATAACAATAATAATATATGTTGTTTATTTTACATGATTCAGTCCTTTTTTCTCTGTGCTCTTGCTGCTGGTTTACAGCGAGATGGGCACATGACTGGCATATGAAACAGAATTTAATGCCAGTTTTTTAAAATATTTTTAATGTTTTCTAAGTCAGATTTCAAATCAATTGTTTTTTCTTTTTTTTTTGGAATGTCAGTGATGATAAAGTAAAGAATTGTAAAGTAAAGAATTGAATACTGTTCTTTGTTCAGGCTGTAGATATGATGAACACAAATAATTACAAGTAGTTCAGAAAGACCAGACATCGGGACTCCTCCCTCTTCCTCATTCTTAAGTGACAACATCCTGAAACTTTGAACTATGGCAATTAACCTAACGATTGTTGAATAACTATTGCCTTTTAATTCTGTGTACACTTTAACGTGCTAAGAAATTAATTATGTAACATTAATGATTCAGGAGTGTGAGCGTCACATATTATTCAATTAGTCATTAGTTTAACACCCTGCCTTTCCCCACCCAGGACATTTTGTAACCAAATCCTTCTGGTCTGCAAAGCACTTTGACTAGATTTGACTAGTTCACAACTTTTTATGTGTTTTCTTATATATTGTGTATTTTGTGAAATGGGCAGTTCCTGCCACAGAAATTGACAGGAAATTCATACATGGTAAAGTATCAAACAGCTGGAGTAATTTATAATTGTTTCAATACATGTAAAAACAGGACTCGGTGTTGCCAACAAATTTGTGTTTGCCTTGTGTAATAAATTGTGTTAAGCCTGTGAAATTTTTATTTTCCTTCAGAGCTCTCCCCCTTTACTTACCAGCTTGAATGTCAACACCTAAAATGTTCAGCACATGTATGGTTTAAAGGGGAAATTAGATCAAGGTGTGATATAAACTAAGACATACCATTGCCCTTTAGTTACCATTTTAACGTTATTTACATAAGGCAATAAGACATTAAGAAAAATTTTAAGAAATACATAAGAAACTTGGAAAAAGTTCCAGCAGTGTGCAGCATAGTGGCTGAAAGACATTTTACTCTATTTAGACTTAACTTCAGACACGAGTAATTAACCAGCTCCTGTAGAGTCCTACAAGGCTCATATGAATCACTCAATCATGAACATTACACATTTACATTTCACAGACTATTTAGACAATAAGTAAAACTGAATTAAATCCTGAATTTTTTGGGAAACCAGTGCAAAGACCTGAGAAATGGATTGAACCTCATCTGGGGCAGACAGCATAAAGTAATAGGCTTGAGAAGGGACACATGAAAGGCAGGATAAATCCTCATATGTGAGGGCAGCTTAAGCCTAACCACATAGGGGTTGATGATGGACTCAATTTCATAGAGGCCAATGAAACGAGGGAATAACTTTTCAGAGTTGGTTGACAACCAAGTTTTCTGACCTGGTTGATATTCCGGTGCCGGGACTCTGGCATTCGGCAATCTGTCTGTTGTGGTCAGCAGATACATACATAGACCTAACAGTGAATAATTTATCTAATTAATGTCTTATGTAACATGGAACAGGTTTTTGCACACACACTGGCATAGCTCACTACTTTCAAAGAGAACAAGAAACACCACAGTAAAAAGGTTGTTCAGAGCTGTGGTGCTCCTTCCTCTTTATAGCGAGTGCTCCCTCAAAGTGATTGGTTATGTAGGCAGAGAGTGTTGGCCTTTTCTGCACCTTCATAACTTCATAGAATTCTTTGACATTATGTATTTTATTACTTAAACACCTGCTAGACAAAGAGGCACAGAAAGATATGAACCGAACTTCAAACAAAACCAGAGAAAATGTGGGAAACAGATGGAAATCCATCTGACAATGTTGATTAATCTGAAAATGTGCTAAAGTAAAAGTTAATCATTTTTCCCACATATAACAGTAGACATGTTAAGACAGTGCCCCAGTTATATTGGTAGGAAACAATATTCCACTTATGTAGAGTAAAATGAGCAATGTGCAACTCTTTATGGGAAGTCACAGCTGTTGCAATGTGAGTTGAAGATGAGATTTGCTGGGCAGTCTGGGATGTACATCATCCCATGGGCAAAGTTAAGATCAGATGTGGTAAGACCTGTAAAATCAGAGAGAGAGGAAATGTCAGATTTTGGGTTTATTTCTTTTTAATCTGCTTGATGGTGGCATCATCCATTGAGTTCACTGAGCGTGACTGTACCTAGATTCTAAGCAGAACAAGCAAACAATTGCATATGCATAACTAAAAGAAATGAAGTCAATTAAAAGGTGTTAAGTTCATTACTGATGGTACAAACTCACTATAGGACACAATAGACACTTATTAGATTATATATTATGTAAAAATCAAACATTTGTTTCATTTGTCATCTAGCAATCATTTATGACGACTCAAAAGGCAGCAACAGCAAAAACAAATAAGTGATAATCAGAGTATGATGTTTACTCTCAAAGCCAAAGAAGAGAAAAGCTGATACTGTCTGTCTGTTTCCTGTGACTGATGAATGACTGACGGATCTTGCTATTATATTGTGTCAATAGCTGCTTGGGTGTTTTCATTTAATACAGTTTTATAAGGCAGGAATGTTTTTGTTCAAGTTAATTGAATGTTACCACCCTGTTGAATTTTTTGTTTCATTAGGTGGTTCTTTTACTTGTACGGGGCCCTACCACACAGAGATCGAGTCTGATTCAAACTTATCCAATACTGTTGATTTATATACAAAAAGGTATTTACATAGTTTGGATACAGTGAAATGGACTCACTAAGTTGAGATAAGATCTTATTGTGAAGATTGATGGTAATAAGGAATAAAGCATCAATTAGTCATTGATACATGTCCTCATTATCCTCATTTTACATTGAATTAGATTTTTGAGAAACCTGAACCTCCTGAAGTCAAAGCTACACTGGCAGTGTGACTACATGACAATGTCAGTCAGTCACATGTTGATTTAAATCACAGAAAGAAATTGCCCATATCCATCCATCCATCCATCCATCCATCCATCCATCCATCCATCCATCCATAATCCATAATCCATCCATCCATCCACCCATCCATCCATCCATAATCCATAATCCATCCATCCATCCATCCATCCATCCATCCATCCATCCATCCATCCATCCATCCATCCATCCATCCATCCATCCATCCATCCATTATCTACACCACTTATCTGGAGGCTGGAGCTGGTTGGAGCCTAAACATGCATGAACAGTTTTTGTGGGAGGAAGCAATAGTACCTCGAGGCACACTCCACACAGAAAGGCCCCAGGCCCGGGAATCGAACCACGCCCTTCTTGCTATGAGGCGACAGTGCTAAGCAGTGTTCCATAGGCAATAACGAAAGGTTTTCTTTCTTTTGTAGAGAATTTGGTGTTGATCTTGGGAGTGAGAGTAGCAAATGAAAAGTAAAAACATCATCACACATCAAACCTAAAAGACAACAAGCAAAGATGGATCAAACTAAAGGGGGATATGAATTTACTGTATTCTTAGAGAGCCTGCCTGACTAACTTCCAAGTGGAGAAGTTTTTCAAAATTAGAAAAGAGTTTTTGGTCCAGAACTGAGGTCAAATTTCATAAATATATTGCAAACCTGTCAGGTTTGTTGACGACATATTTGTTCTTATCTTCTCTCTCTCCTTTTCATGTGCATTGACATTTTAACAGAATGGCAGATCCTGCCATCATCACTGATGTGAGCATAATGATTGTTCAGTCATACGTTTAACACCCTGCCTTACCTGTTGGATCTTGTTGATCCAAGAGGTTTCGCCAGCTTAAATGGTATTAAATGGGTTTAAAAGGGGCATTTAATCAAGGTGTAGCAGGACATACCATTGTCCTGTTGTTTGTAAAGCTGCAATATGTCACCAAGACATTTCAAAGTGCTACGTATTTATATTCAAATAATTTGTAACAGCAAAGATGTTTTGAAGAGCAAGATTAAGTTCACACAGTGGAGAACAGAGCAGTTTTTATCTTCTTCTTAAAGCTAGTAATATTTTATATTTTTTTTGCAGAATTGCAGAAAATAACATGAAGAGAAGAGTTTACAGGAACATTACATGATAAAAAGTATCAAACAGGAAAGAGTCGTATTGAACAGTTTAACCACATGCACATGCTTGACTCAGTGTCGCTACCCAATTTACTTTGTGTAGTAATTGAGTACGCTGTGTTACGCTTGTTAATTATTTTCATTTTTCATATCTCTCTCCCTTTCCTTGCCAGCTTCAATGGCAACACCTAAAATGTTTGGCATGTGTGGTTTAAAGGGGAAATTAGATCACAGGTGTAGCAGGTATCGATAGAAACTTAAACACACTGTTGCCCTTCAATTAGCATTTTAATGTTATTTACATAAAACAATAAGACATGAAGAAAAATGTTATGAAATGCATAATGCATACTAAATTTTGAAAAAGACCAGCCCTGTCTCCTGTGAATTATATTATGGACATCTAGAAAGAAATGTAACTGGGAACAAATCATTTTTTCAACAAAATGAGAACATTATTGTACACAGAGCTCATTCAATGTTATTAGGATAAATAAATGAAACAAACGCTATGGAGAACAGAGCTTCTTCTTAAAGTTACTAATGGTTTAGACTGGTTTGATATCCATTGGTCGCTAGTTCCAGCAGTGTGCAGCAAAGTGGCTGAAAGATATTTCACCTTGTTTAGATTTAACTCGAGACACCACTAAGGGTCCTTTTAGGCTCATACAGTTTGAACATTACACAAATAGATTTAGGGCTCAGACCATTTAGTGCTTTGTAGACAATAAGTAAAACTGAATTCAATGCTGAATGAGACTGGAGGCCATTTCAAAGACCTGAGAAATGGAGTGTATGTTCTGTTTTCTTTCGTCAGAACCCAAGCAGCAGTGTTCTGAATATGCTGTAGCTGTAGCTGTTTCATTGTTTTATTTGGTAGATCAGTGAAGAGAGCATTAAAATGATCGACTATGGAGCATATGAAGGTATTAAAAATACGTTTCTCTAAGTCTTGGTTTGACACAAGATTTCTGACCCTAGCAATGTTTTTAAGATGCAGATTTAGTAGAAGCTATTAGTAACTATCATAGACTTTTTTTTATGTACAGACACGAAGAGTCCATTGGACTGAGATCATTTGGTGAAAGAGCCAAATAAATCTGTGTCATCAGCATAGCTATGAGAGGCCACCCTGTCCTCACCCATCTACTTGATCTCAATCATACAGCCCTATGCTCCTTTTCAACCGCTGTGCTCACACATGCCTCACACCAAGGCACTCTACTTCACTGAAGCTTTAATGATGTCCCTCATTGTAAGTCTCTTTGAAAAAAGCATCTGTCAAAGTAATTAATGTATTATAATGTACATGTAAAATATAATGTAATTTCTTATAAATGTGTTATAAATGGTTTGATTTCAACAAATGCCCCCCCATGACTCTGACGCTGTTGATAATGGATGGATGGATGGATGGATGGATGGATGGATGGATGGATGGATGGATGGATGGATGGATGGATGGATGGATGGATGGAAGGATATGAGCGATTTCTTTCTGTAATTTAAATCAAGATGTGACTGACTGACATTGTCATGTAGTCACACTGCCAGTGTAGGTTTGACTTCAGGAGGCTCAGCCTTTTTAAAAATCTAATTCAATGTAAAATGAGGATAATGAGGAGGTGTATCAATGACTAATTGATCCTCACCCGATTAAATTACCAGCAATCTCATCTTATCTCATCTCAGTGAGTCCACTTCGCTGTATCCAAACTATATGTACATACAGGTTTTCAACAGGGCGGTATCATGCAATTTACGTAATTAATTACTTAACAATATGTGGTTTGCCAGACACTCGTTGCTTTGAATGTTTTGAACAAAAACACGTTCCTGCCTTATTAAACTGTATTAAATGACCACACCCAAGCAGCTATTGACACAATATAATAGCAAGATCCATCAGTCATTCATCAGTCACAGGAAACAGAGCGACAGCATCAGCTTCTCTCTTCTTTGGCTTTGTAAGTAAACCTCTTACTCTGATTTTATTCAGTGATTATCACTTATTTGTTTTTGCTGTTGCTGCCTTTTGAGTTGTCATAAATGATTGCTAGATGACATTTGAAACAAATATTTTGATTTCTTCCATTTCTTTCTAGTAACATAGTGACAACATGTGCAAGCTACTTCTGACTGCAGGTAAGACACACGGATGAGTTCGAGTGCTTACGACTTTTAAAAATTGCATTTCAAGAAATTGCATTTTCAAATTCTCTAATGTTTAATATATATATATATATATATATATACACATATATGTATGTTTGGGTAAACTGAGCTCCTGATTTCAACACCATACTTTGTTTTCCATCCCATATTTACCAATTCGCTTACTTTCAAGGTCTCTGTTTGATCTTCGCCAGCTTGGGTAAGTGTATGACATGTCATAATTCATCTTTATCAAAAGGATTATTAGCAGCATTGAATGATAGCCAACAATCATTGGGAAACACAGGATTTGATCAAACTTCTCTCTTCAAAAAGTGATCAAAAACATTTATCCATCTATTTTTTTTTCTCAGCCTCAGCCTCTTCCTCCAGGCTGGTGTGTTACTATAACAGCTCGGCTGAATATAGAGCGGATAGCGGGAGATTCAAGATTTCCGACATTGATCCCAACAAGTGTACCCATCTGATCTTCGCCTTCTCTGACATTAGCAGTACAAATACTCTGGTCCCCAAGAGAGCATCTGACTATCACCTCTATCAGTCCTTCAATGCTCTCAAAACCAGGTCAGACCTGTAGCCTCTCAGTACTTTAGAAAGTTTTGTGTTGTGTTGAACGTCATTACTAAACTTTGTTGCTCTCACAGTAATTCACAGCTCAAAACCCTGTTGGCAGTTGGTGACACACACAGGTGAGTTACATGCAGCATTTACACATTTGTGTTTTTTTTTTGATGAGATGTTGTGTCCATTCATGCCATATTTTGTGTATATACATTTTATTTATATATATTATATAAATAAAGTAAAAAAACTGTTTATCTTTCAAACCAACATATAAAATGGAAACTGAATGCAATCATAACTCATCATACATATTTATTTATTTACTTCTACATGTTTCCAGTGCTTTTAAAAGAAATGTATTGTAGCCTATTAAAATGTCAGTAACTGCACATTTTACTTCTGTGGATGTTGACAACACTGTTTTGTATTAATCTTGATCAGATTCAGTACAATGGCATCAACGCCAGCAAGTAGAACAGGCTTCATCCAGTCTGCCATCACATTCCTGAGAAGATATGGTTTTGATGGGCTCAGCCTGGACTGGTGGTTTCCTGGAGGACACGGCAGGACGGGATTTACACTGTTGATCAAGGTCAGATCCTCTCTTCTGGGATTCTGTGTTATTTATATATATTTTATGATTTTGAAATGTAACCGAACCTTTCATCCTACGTAGGAGCTCAAAGCTGCGTTTGTGGCTGAGGCAGCTAAAACTTACCGTGAAAGATTAATCCTCATCGCTAGTGTCTCTGCTGAGAAAGCAGTCATCGATGCCAGTTATGAAGTCACAGTGATTGCTAGGTAAACTCGTTGAATCTAATGCTTGACATTATTCCCATGTTTTGCTGTTGAGGTGCTTTGGTTAACATGATCTTCACTGTATTTTATCAGGCACCTGGATTTCATCAATGTGCTGACATTTGACTTCCGTGGCCCCTTGGAAACTGTGGCAGGACATCACAGCCCCTTGTACCAGGGTTCCCATGATACTGGAGACAGAATCTACTCCAATGCTGTAAATACCACAACTACTATATTCGCTACATGAATAGATTTCCTTTTAGAGTTGTCGTCTCATGTCGTCTAAACTATTTTATCTCCATATTTTAGGACTATGCTATGCAGTACTGGAGGAACCTGGGAGCTCCTGCACATAAGCTGAATTTGGGCATAGCATCCTATGGACGAGTTTATACACTCGCCCATCCATGCACTAGTGTTGGAGCACCAGTCAGTGGTTACGGTAGAAAAGGCACCTACACCCATGTACATGGACAGTGGGCCTACTATGAGGTAAAACTGCAAGTGGTGAAACTGACTCATTTATATCAAGAGTCTTATTTTATGTGAATGGATTCTACTGTATTTGTTGTGACAAATTTCATCCCCTCTAAATCTGACAGATTTGCCAACATCTAAGTGGTGTCCAAGTCCAGCTGATTGCTGATCAGAAAGTTCCATATGCCACTCTCGACAATCAGTGGATTGGATTTGATAATGTAGACAGCCTGACAGCAAAGGTAATCATTTGTTTCACTCAGTAAAATCCTTTCAAACGGCTGATATTACACACATTTGGTTAAACAGATACTTTGTCAAATTGATCACAGCTGTAATATTGTTATTGTTCTCATTTGTTCAGGTCAACTACCTAACTACAAACCACTTTGGAGGAGCCTTTGTCTGGTCTCTGGACCTGGATGACTTCAGTGGACATTTTTGTCAACAGGGCAAATGTCCCCTCATCAGCCACCTGCATCATCTCCTTTTTCCAGGTGACAAAATAAGTGTTTATTGTGTCCTGTAGTGAGTTTGTACCATCAATATTGAACTTAACACCTTTTAATTGACTTCATTTCTTTTAGTTATGCAAATGCAATTGTGTGCTTGTTCTGTTTACAATCTAGGTACAGTCACGCTCAGTGAACTCAATGGATGATGTCACCATCAAGCAGATTAAATAGAAATGAACCCAAAATCTGACATTTCCTCTCTCTCTCTCTGATTTTACAGGTCTTACCACATCTGATCTTAACAGTTTCTGCAGTCTAAGGCCAGATGGGCTTTACGTCAACCCTTATAACCCACATACCTTTTTCAGCTGTGCCCACGGGATAACGTACATCCAAGACTGCCCAGCAGATCTCACCTTCAACCCACATTGCAACTGCTGTGACTTCCCGTAAAGAGTTGCACATTGCACATTTCACTTTGCGTTACACAAGTGGGAATATTGATTCTTACCAATAAAACTGGGGCACTGTCTAAACATGTTTACTGTTGTTATGTGGAAAAAACAGATTAATCAACCTCAGATGGCTTTCCATAAGCTCTCCTCTCTCTCTATGATTTATATTATTTCATCTATGGATGATGATAATATATAGACTTTATTGTTGTTGGTGTGTGCTTACATGCATATATATCTTGTCATCACATGATTGGATTTGTCTTACAATAAAATGAATTAAAAAATACTGCTGCTTGGGTTCTGACTAAAAGAGAACATACACTCCATTTCTCAGGTCTGTAAAATGGCTTCCAGTCGCATTCAGGTTTGAATTGTAATTTTATTTATTGTCTACATGGCACTAAATGGTATAAACAGGGTGAAATAACATTCAGCCCAAGTCTTGGTTAGAAACAAGGTTTCTGATCATAGCAATGTTTTTAAGATGCCAAAACACAGATTTAGTAGTAGCTATTACTATCTATCATAGACTTATTTAATGTACATACATGAGGAGTCCATTGGACTGAAATCATTTGGTGAAAGAGCCAAATGTGTGACGTCAGTATAGCTATGAGAAACCACCCTGTCCTCACCCATCTACTTGATCTCACTCATATAGCCCTGTGCTCCTTCCAAACCACTGTGATCCTCCAAGGAATGTCGTCTGACATTGCCATCCCTGCAAACAAGGCAATCACATTCTCTGCTGTTCTCATCTGTAGTTGTGAGAGGGTGGAACAAGCTCCCAAATTTTATCAGAGCAGGGGCGTCCCTCCCTACCTTCAAGAGGCTCTTGAAAACTTAACTTTTTCGAGAGCACCTGTTCTCCTTTAAACTTTAATACGTCTAACTGGCACTTTTGTTGCACTTAATCTGATCTTGCCTCAGAAGTAGCTTGCACATGTTGTCGCCATGTTACTAGAAAGAAATGGAAGAAATCAAAACAATGGTTTGTTTCAAATGTCATCAAGCAATCATTTATGAGGACTCAAAAGGCAGCAACAGCAAAAACAAATAAGTGATAATCACTGAATAAAATCAGAATAAGAGGTTTACTTACTATCTTGCTATTATATTGTGTCAATAGCTGCTTGGGTGTGGTTATTTAATACAGTTTAATAAGGCAGGAACGTGTTTTTGTTCAAAACGTTCAAAGCAACAAGTTGCTGATAATGACATATTGTTCAGTAATTAATTAAGTTAATTGAATGTTACTGCCCTGTTGAAATTTATGTTTCATTAGGTGGTTCTTTTACTTGCACAGGGCCCTACCACACAGAGATCGAGTCTTAAAGGTATGTACATGGTTTGGATACAGTGAAGTGGACTTACTAAGAAGGTGAACATGATAGTAGAAAATGATAAATTTAAAACATCTGTTGTGAAGATTGCTGGTAATTGGTAATATCCATAATAAATGGTTGTGGATCAGTTAATCATTGATACACCTCCTGAAGTCAAAGCTACACTGGCAGTGTGACTATATGACAATATCAGTCAGTCTTTTGGTTGGTCTGGCACTTTGACTGAAACATCTAAACAACTATTTCACAACACACCATCAAAGAAAAAAATTATCTAGTGAACATAATAGTAAACATTAAGTA
This sequence comes from Rachycentron canadum, assembly GCA_038496675.1. Taxonomy (NCBI): domain Eukaryota; kingdom Metazoa; phylum Chordata; class Actinopteri; order Carangiformes; family Rachycentridae; genus Rachycentron; species Rachycentron canadum. The sequence continues at coordinate 7,144,079 of CM076651.1, forward strand.
AACAACGTATCTCTAAAGTATCTAACATTGACAAGAACTGAGACTGAACTACACCTCACAACATGTAGAAAAAATGCCAACGACGCCATCAGATTTTTGTTTGCCTTGTGTAGATGTGTGAACAATGTGTGAACATTGTGTTATACCTGTTAATTAATTTTTGATTTCTTTCAAATCTCTTTCACTTTCCTTGTCAGCTTCAATGGCAACACCTAAAATATTCAGCTCAGGTTTAAAAAGGAAATTACCCCACAGGTGTTACAGGTGTGGAGCAGTGTTACATCAAAAACAAGGAATTTCAAAGTGATTCATACTGGGAAAGTGATTTAAAAAAGAGATCATCTATTCATACCATTGAGCATGACTGTACCTTGATTTCTAAACAGAGCAAGCACACAATTATATTTGAATAATTAAAAGATGCAAAGTCACTAAAAGGTGTTACAGGATACAATTGACCTCCACCTAACTCTTAGCTAATCCAAAAGTGGACAAATAGGAGGGGCACATGTGAAACAGAGACTTCGATGCGTACCGGTTTGTGAAGCATAAACTCTCTCATCACAGTTTTGTACCACATTGCAAACATCTTTATTTCTATTGTGAAGTTGCCACTTTTAACCAAGTGGCACTTTTAACCGAGTGGCAACCCACTGTGACATCGCCCACTGGTTTGTGAAGCCTCAGGTTTGCAAACTGGCTGTTGCCATCTTTCTGAGACCAGAGGAAACCATATTTGGAGGAGAAGGTGGAGCTGAGTGAGGTTTGGATCTGACCTGTCTGTTACAAAGTGGTATTACATGATGGGACAGGCTGGAGCTAGCTGGTCATCGTGATAATTCGAGTACATCTCTCTAAAATACAATGGATGGAGGATGGATCATTGCAGCGGCTCCTTCAGGCACTGTTGATAGTGTTTGTTAATTTTTTGAATGTTTTATTTGAAATAAAATTCAAATCAATTTCGTCATTTCATCCACTTCTGGAGCTGCGCAGTCTAAAGTAAATAATTAAAAAACACACAAAATATACCATAAATTAAACTAATCAAAACTACATTTAGTGACATAAAACAGTCTGACAAAAAGGAAAATAAGCGTAGGCGTTCAAAATAATTCATCAGTATAAATAAAAGTTGGTCTACTCAAAATACAAACATGAAAATATAAGAAAACCAAGTTTAAGAATATAAAAGTGAGTTTTACAGCCCTGTGGATTAATAGAGGACTAAAATTAGCATCATGAACAGGCAAGAGCTTGTTCGGTTATGAGCTGCGCGTGTGTTAGCATCCCTAGAACAGATCCACAACAGCATCAGAGCACCATCTCCTGACTTAAAGATGTATTACCACTCACTTATAAATAATACTTGAGGATGTTTGAATGGTTTTATATTACAATAAACTCTGTAAAATAATACTGGGAATTTGTGGGTCCAACTGGGTCTTGTGTTTACATCATTGCGAATAAATATCAGCGTCTACAACAGAGTCATTTGACCCGGGTCTGAATGCTGATCGCAGCTGTTTTCTTTGCCGACAAATGCCAGATTTAAGAATGTCTTATCAGGTTTTGTTACCAGTGGAAAAGGGGCTTAGACATGTTCTTTTTTTTCTGCTAGCCCAGCAGGACACCGCTCAGCCCCTGTGTCGATGCCCCCGGCTGCTTGTCCAAACTGGCAGGACACTGATCTGAATCTACTGCAAGTAGCATATTTACTTCAGTATATTTACGGTATTTCAGAGGTTTTCTTAGGCTTTTAGACAACATGTTATAAACAGCGCAGGAACAGGCTGAGACACACCAGCGACTGACCAAAACAAGGATCCTTAATGTAAAGTTTAGGGAGGGGTGATTGCTGGATGGATCCAGGGAGCCCAGGGCGGGAGGTCCATTGTTCACAATCAGCACAGGGGCGGAGGCACAAGGGAGGTAGACTGGGGAAAATGAAAAAGAGACATGAAAAACTGGAGGTCGCAGGGAAGCTGTGACACAACATTTTATCACTTATCGGAAACACCTTCGAGAGAAAGAGTAGGCAAAGAACCAAACTTTGAACAAAATTAACAAAATGTTGGAAAATGGTGATTTTTTTTCTTAATTTGTTTATTGTCAGACAAATCCAATAAAAGTACAACTGATTCAAATTATACATTATTAAAAAAAAATATCTCTAACAATGGAGAGCTTATAGAAATCTATATCTCTTAGGGTTGATGGATTTATCTGAAAATATTAATGCTGACATGTGTAAATTGTGTTGCAAAATAGAGTAAGGCAATCCGTTATTAAGTATTTTCACCAAATATCAACAGCAGAGAATGATAAGAAAGTATATATATTGCATCTTTTGATGATGACTCTTACTTTGTTGGTAAGAATCAATGTAACCACTTGTGTAAAGTAGTATGATTAATGTTCTCTTTTTGGTGAAGCCACAGCATTTGCAATATGGTTTGAAGACGAGACCTGTGGGGCAGTTTTGGATGTATGTTCTCCCACTGGCACAGTCTTAAAATAAATTTGGGTCATAAGGGTTGGGGTAAAGCCCACCTGCCCTTCCACAGCAGAAGTTGTGCATATCAGTATTGGGTTTTGAGTTGTGGTTTTGGTGGTTGGGGTATAGTCTGGATAATCTGAAAGAGAATGAAAGTTAAATTTTGGAGTGCTTTTGAATAATACTTGATCATCAGTTAATGCATTGATATCTGAGCATGTACTTAGATTTCGAAACAGAGAGAGCCCACAATTGCAATATGATAATCTAATCTCTTTTACAAAACTTTTAACAACTCAACCTGAATGTCTTCTACATTCAAAAATATTTTCAAAACTAGAACAAAAGACACAATAACCAAATGTGAAACAAAATTAAATGAAACAAGGGAAAATAGTTTTTTTTTTCTCATTAATCATTTTATTGTGAGAAAAATCCAATCATGTCATGGTTAGATATAAAGCAAGGGGCACAGATATGAAAGAAAAGGGTTAAATACACCAGCAATGATGCAGCCTTTATATATAGACAGCAACGAATGAAAGAAGGCTAGAACAAGAACCTTCACTCAGAACTGATTTAGATACACCACAATTAACAGACAGCAACAGGATGACAATTGCAAATACACAGTACAAGACTTATATTTCACATTGATAGATGAAGTTTATATTATATTTTGTACTGTCAGAAATGCATCGAAGCATATTTCTATAATGAAGCAGAGCCAATGGAAAACAATTTCAAAATGTTAATGGATTCATCTGAAAGTATTATTGAGTATTGAAAGTATTTCTGATATTTGTTTGTGGTCTTTTTAAATTTCCATGGAGATGAGAGAGGTCTAGAAGAGCGAGATTAACTATTATTGAGTATTTTCACATATAACTACAGTGAAGAATCATCAGATGATAACTCCAATTGAAAGTGCTACACTTCTGTTTTTAAGATTATAAATTCACACTTAAGATCAGTAAAATGGTGAATGTCCAACTCTTTTGGGGAAGTCACAGCATTTACAATATGGGTTGAAGACAAGACCTGTGTTGCAGTTTTGGAGGAAAGTTATCCCATTGGCACAGTTGTAAAATGACTTTGGGTTATAAGGGTTGGCGTAAATCCCATCTGCCCTTCCACTGCAGAACTTGTGTTTAATGGTTTTGCTCGTAGTTGTGGTTTTGGCTGTTGGGGTATAGTCTGGATAATCTGAAAGAGAAAAGAAATATAAAATATTGGATAAAATGAAATTTAACCCTGGTTGATCATCATTTCATGTGTTGATATCACTGAACATTATTGTATTACATTATTATATATATGATTATAGATAGATTTTTAAAAAGAACAAGTCAACAATTTCAATATAAAAACAATAAAATCAATAACAGATGTTCACCTTGATGCTTATGGCAACAAATCAAATGAAAAACCGGATACATGAGAGACACATGACATTTGTCTTACCTGGAACAAGGAGATGATGCAGGTGGCTGATGAGGGGATATTTGCCACCTTTACAGAAATGTCCACTGAAGTCATCCAGGTCCAGAGACCAGACGAAAACTCCTCCATAGTGGTTTGTATTAACGTATCTGACCTGAGAGGATGAGGACAAAAACAAAAT